>WOFM01000222.1:355119-752618 GCA_011428145.1 Ericerus pela
CTTAAAAGATTGAGGGCATAACTTCCATTGTAGCAAGATGATGTAAAACATACGATTTTGTTAAACACCGCATTTTTTGTAACAAGTGAAAAGAATATGGTGGTAATGAAATATGAAAAAAGAGAAGAAAGTGAAACAGAGTGTGACGAATGGTTTGTACAGACTAATAAGACATGAAAAAGGTAAAATACGTGTATTAAAGAAAATAGTTTACAGTATTAATGACTACTTAAAGACTGATAAAATAATGATAAAATGAATAAAGTTCAGTGAGATTCTATACCAATTATAAGGGACAGAGTTCCAGCGAATTTACTTAGGGTCTAAAGGTGGAAGTAATATCATTGGAAATTAATTCATCATGGAAGTGTAGGAAAGCCAGTAATATTACAGAGAAATGATGTAAGTGGGTGTAGTTAATGAAATAAGTAGAATTTGGAGATTGGCAATATTAGCAGAAAGGTTTCATAGAAAAGGTGATGTCATGAAAAAGGTCTAGGATTGTCTAGACAACATGATACAGAATGTATGAATATTCTACTAAGTGTAATGAAAGAGTTTGACATAGAACTTTGAAAACATACGAATAAAATTATAAACGATATGAAAGTATCATTACACAAAACAAAGGTGCGATAGTTTGTAATTCACAATAAATATTAGAAAATAAAATTTTCGAAACCTCTCTCCCCACCTTTCAGACAAGAAAATTAATTTTGCGCCTCTGTATTTCTATTATTTTCAGTGAATTAAAAAGTAAATTATGATAAACAAATATAGGCGAAATATCTCAGTTCTTTCAACTAGCTCTAAGAGTCTAGCTGGTAGCGAGCTAGCTCAGATACCACAGGTCACAGGTATGAATCCCCTCGGGTAATAGAATTTTTAAGAAATAAAAAAATTGAATATTCGAAATTAAATTATTTTTCTTCTTTCTTTATAGGGTGTGTGCTTAGTGAATGAAAATGTTGGTAGACATGAGGAAACAAAAGTAATGAGTTTGGGACGGCCTGTAATTAAAAAGATTAACATTCAAGAAGACGTGTGGAAACGAAACGATGGAACGGAAAAAGCATCATTCTTAAAAACCACAAACAACCAAAGTTCTGCACACATGTGCCGTAGGTCTTTTTTGTGCTCCCTTTTTCCATAAAAGTTATTTCTTTCATTTTTATTCGGAGAATTTTAAGGTTAACTGATTGTGAGATAAAAGAATTTGAAGATATTTTATTATTGAAAGATGATTAGGTGCCTAAAATTGGGAAAAAAATTAATTCTACTGAAAAACCACTGAAAACTCCGAATTTCCTCTCTACCCTTCGCAAGGGTCGAAGTTAAAATTCGACTTTCCTTCAGTACGTCGGACAGTACCCTTTTCATCAAAAAATTTCTTGTATCTACTTAATCTAGCTAAACGATTTGAATAAATTAATTTTTTGGGATTTTGTCAGTTCACAATATGTACATGGAAGATAGAACTAAAAGTATACCAACGTCTTCGAACGGAGAACTCACTTTTCAGGATTTACGAGTACCAGAGTCACAGCCAACTCTACTTATCGAGCCAGGAAGTCGAGCTAAAATAGTGAAGCTGGCAAATGCGGTGAGAAATCGATTTTCACTTATATTCGATCATATTCAATCTTAAGGCATAACTAGGAAAAAAAAGGACAAAAACGACCACAAACTTGAAACGAATAACATTTTAATAAATAAGGAATTTGTAAACCAACTTGACAAACCTCCACATTCTTGAAAACATGAGTCCGGGAACAGATTGTTGGGATGGGACGTTGCGATTTTCGTTTCACGGCTAGATAATAAAGTTGACTTCGACAGAGCTCGTCGAAAACCAACAAGTGACCAAGTTCGCACTTTTCCACCGCAGTCAACGAGAAATGCGTGCGCATCAAAATTCACTCCATCTGTTAGATGAAAACAGTCAATTGTATATTCACGTTCACACACAACAAAAAGACTGTATTTCGAATCTATTCCGGAAAAAACTAGCTTACTTACAAAAAAAATTTGTGATTCAAATCGTACGTTTAAAGGGCAAAATCTGCCAATTACCTTTTCTTGCAAAATACTGCTCGTGCTTGATTAAGGCAACGTATTAAATAAATATTTGAATCTACTGAAGAAGAAAAAACATTCAAAATCGTTAAAATTTCATATCTAAATTACCGCAATCGTTCTATCCGATCGTTAATTAATTCATTGTCCGAAACATGCGTATTTTTTTAGCAGTTCGTTCGTTTTCGTCGGTAAAATGGTTGTACATCAACATAAGTATAGGTGCGCACGCAGCCATGCGATTATCAAGCTACTCTGTCTCTCAGTCATTTTTTTTTTCGGTACGAAATTACGAATACGCGAACGTCTTTCGACTTTTTCCAGTATATGAGGCAGCAATGTCTATACTTTTTTTATACCTTTTTTTTTTCGTTCGCCACGACAGTCTATCTCACTCTATCGTGTTCGCGCGCATTCACGATGCACTACTCATTCTCGCTCTCTATCTTCGTTTGTTCTTCGCCTGCTCCTCCTCTTCGTCGCCGTTGTCGTCATCTTTTTCTCAAATTCGAATTCACATTTCACGGTTAGTCGTGAACTCGTGGTTCAATCGCCTTTGTGGTGTGTTTCTGGTGGATTTCGTGTGTGATATTTTCTCTCCCCACTCTACGTAATAATATTTCAGCGCGAACACGTAACAATTTTTTCAAGTTTTTTAAACTTTTTTCGGTTTCTAGTTAGTTTTTTTTTTTTATTCCAGTTCCCCGAGGGTTAGAACCCCGTATCCCATATTTTGCAGATTATATTAATTGGTTTTTCGTTCGCTTTTTTTTTTTAAATTCTGATTACCGCCTATTTTTTAATCTGCAACATTGTCAATTATGCCAACGGTTTGATTTTTATCGTCGTTAAACTTTGTTTTATTGTTTTGGCCTTTTTTTTTTCGTCATTTAATTTGAAATTTGGATACATTTTTTATTGTCGATTTTGGTTCTTTTATGTTATGATTGTGATTGCTACCGATAGAAGTGTTCATCGATGAGAATTTCAATGTAAATTTCTATCTCTCGCGGTCGTCGAATGTCAATTCAATCAACAATAATTACGGTTTTTCGCGTTTGAATGTTCAGTGATTACAGTGCTCTTTTTTCATGTATCATTTGTTTTTTGTTTTTACATAAATTTATGATATACGCCATTCTTCGTAGCGTTAAATTGTTCTTCGCTTTTCACTTGCCAGCCATCTTCTAAAAAAGTGTCTCATTATTCGGTATATTTGTGTGATCGTGCGATCCAAAAGTGTGTACATAATCGATTTGTAAAATTTTTTTCGCGATTTGTGTCAAGTACTTTTTAAATAGCTTGTTTTTTTTTTTTGTTTTTTTTTCCAATTTATAATTAGTTGTAATTTTGATAATTACGCGCTGTTCAAGTTCTAGGATTATATACTCGTATACTTACAATCGATGCGTCATTGGGTAAGTATGTGTAGTGTATAATTTTCTAAAACCGTTTCACAATAATTATTCGTAAATTTTCTGAACGATCAATTGCCGAGGGCGGTTTAACATTAAAACTGAGAAGAATGAGTGCAGTGTGATTCGATACGGAGTGGTATCATTATGATTAAAGAATTTTACTTGCCGGGGAACATTCAATTTTCATTCAATTTTTGCCGGTATTCTCCGACATCGTGACACCTCCGTCCGCCATGTTTGAATGAAAACTTGCCGGAACGTTTCCGAAGTCAAAAGTTTTGGTTTATGGACGATACTTATTCGATATCGAAAACAAATACGAAAGCAAGGTCGGTTTTAAATGGGAAATTTGGGGTATAATCTCCTCGGTATGAAAAAAAAAGTCAATTTCAGAAAATCACTCGGTTTTTCAAATTTTATGTGTATGATTTGTGTGAAATAACTGAAATATGTAAAAACATGTTAACCTTTCCCATAAAAATTCATAAATATTATAAAATATGGTTTTATCGCCCTATCCAAGAAGAAATCCTGAAACTGGGCATGCTTAGATAAATCATTTCGTTTAAAAAAAAAAAATTTCGAACAATTTAATTTTTGTTGATAAAAAAACGTGTACCTATCTATGATGGAACATTTTGAAGTTCCGAACTGGCGTAAAAAAACCAACGAAACGGTTCAAATATCGAAACTGAACATTAACTTATAGTCAGTGCATAAGTTTTAAAACAATTACCAAGATCAGCACAGTCAGAGCCAGTTGTGCTTAAAATATCCGAAGGCATAAAGTGAAAAGTCATAAAGTGAAAAGTAGAAACGTTGAAATTTTCGGAACTTATTTTTCACGATACCGTGATTTTTTTGTTGGTCTCAAAATTTCGTATTGTCCAACAAAAACAAAATTTACTTTCAAAAATAGTTGCTGTCGTCTCCATCATTTCGATTTCGGTTATAATCAATCGGAAAATGAAAAAATTTTTATCAAAAAATTAAAACCGATTTTAAAAAAGATGATCCTATATTAAAAAAATGAACCAAAAAAAAATCACTAAAAAGGAAAAAATAATATCGGAGGATGTTACTTGATCCAGGATGTTGTAACTTATAACATCGTCTTCTTTTCCGAATAAAATCATCATTAAAGTCGGTTTCAAATTGAAAAAAATTAAGAAAGTAAGTTGATTTTTTGCTTAAAACTTGGCGCCGACTTGAAAAGTTTTTTTCAAAAAAGAAGAAGATGTGTGTGATAACATCCTCGATCAAAAAGAGATGGTGTTGTAACATCTTCAAAAATTTTTATTTTTAGTGATTTTTTTAGTTAATTTCTTAATGTGGGCTTATCCTTTTTTCTTTCCATTGGTTTTGTAAATACAAAAAAAAAGAGCTTGGTATAAAATTCGCCTTTCTATTTACTAACTTTCACTCAGATTGATTTAACATTGAATTTTAAATCCACCTACCTACTGTATCTACAATTTTAAATTTCAAAAATTTGACAGTGGATTTGTAATCAGCATCAAAAAAGAACTACTAGAAAAATCGGTTAAATTTCAAATTTTAGGTTCACAATTTCGGATGCGGCATTGATCCGATATTAACGAAAATTTAGTGGGACCACCTCTGGACTATTCTCCTTCAAATGAATTCTGAATCATCAAAATCAGTTTAGCTGTTGCTAAGTAATCAGCGTACATTCATAGATAAAAAAATATATATATATATATATCGGAGGCAAAATCAAGAATCAAGAATTTTTAGTCAGAAGGGAAATTTCCAGAAAAGTGACTTGATGTTTCCATTTCTTATATTTTCCTGGTTAATTTTAGTCATAAATGTGAATTTTTAGCATTGAAAATCGAGTCAATTTGTAAAAAAGTGTCTGCATACCCAATTTTTACCAATATTTCATGCGTGAAGAGTAAGAGAAGAGGTAGATAATAACGGTAAAAAAAGTGGAAGAAGAAAATGGAGATGAAAAATTTAGTGGAGGTGGTAACGTTATTTCGTTGTTTAGGAAGCAAAATATACCAAAATGAACATTTTATTTATTTATTTTTATTCATTTTCAATGCTCTCCTCTCATTCTTACAAAGTGTGAAACCTGTGAATTTTTTTGATTACCGATCATTTATCAAATTAACGTATCTCCTGAAATTAACTCAATCAAAATCGATGATCAGATAATATCGATAATACCTAAATTTACATGAATTCCTAGGAAAATACAGGTCTTACTTCCGGAAAAAGCAAATAATTCATAAAATTATCATATTTGACTGAAAATACTTGGTAAATTATTTGAATAATTTGTTAAATTGACTACTTTAACCTTTAGGTACTGTAGGAGATTAGGTGAGGTGGATTATTTAAAAAAAATAATCAGAAAGAATTGTATCTTATATCTTTAGATATTGTGGGAAATGGGAATTTAAGGCTGGTGCACAATTATTTTTGAAAAAAAATTTAACCGAATGTCTGAAGGTATAGTGGTAAGTTTAAAATTTAACAAATAATTGAATTTCTCATCATTAACATTTCTGAACAGGGATTAATATAAATACCTAAGGTGCATATCCTTGTTATTTTCATAATTCTCTAGGCATTTACAAAAAATGACTAAAAGTTTTCAGAACATCATAAGAAAAGCGCATTCTAGTTTTTGCCTACGTATTTATGTAAATTCAGCCATTTTCAATAATTACTGATTTAGATTTTTGCCTAAGTCATTTATAAAAATAACTAAACAAAAACCAATGAAAAACATGAATTACATTATTGCCTAACTGTCAAAAAAATTCATTTTTCTGACAAATTTTGTTTAGGCATTTACATTAAATTGTTGTCACTGCAGGACATCGAGTTTTATTTCCGAATTTTCCCTTTTTACCTACAGGAATTATTGTAAAAACCAAATTTACATAATTAACTGCACCATGTATGTACGGGAGAAACATAAAACCTCATCTTTTTTTTAGTCAACTAAAAATCAGTTCTCGCCCAATGTTGCCATCATTCCTACTTCAATGGCTTGATAAACCATAGTTTACACGACACTTATTTACGAGCTGCTGGTGTGCTCGTTTTACTTATGCTGATTCTTCATTTATCTAAAGTTACTGCATTCCATGACCTGACTCGTTGAGTGTGTTCCGAGAAAATATTCTCTCTCGAAAAGGCAATCGCATTTGTATCACTTCCTTTTTAAGTTAGGATTGAAAATTTGATGGCTGAATGCGTCTTACAGAAAAATTACCGCGGAGTTTCAAGTTAGCCTACTCTCTGCGATTATTTTTGCCGTACTTTAATACTGGTAATGATTTATTATTTTATTTCAGTCTTATCTTCAGGGTGGAGTGCCAGACAATAAGAGTTTATCATTTATTGTATAAAAACGTTTCAATATCACATCAGGTACCTATACTCTTGTCATAAAACCTGAATCATTGCCTAAACCTTAATTTCGACTTTAAGTCGTTTATATACTTATTTTTCTGCCCCTAATGATTGCGCCGTACGTTCTTCTCAAAATTTAATGGTTTTTCAAGTCTATAGAAAAAAAATTTTTTTTTAAGCGTAGAACCGTTTGACCTGTGGAAGAAAAAAATTGATATTTTGGTTCTTCAATTACGTTTTATTAAACATCGTCAGAAATACTTCGGCGGCCGAAAAACAAAAGTAAAATTTATTATATAAGTATGAACTCGTGATTTCGAAAATTTTGAACGTTTCTAATCAAAACGAAGTGAGACTTAGCTTTCTTATGTATACTGGCTCACAAAACAGCATAATGATAATGCCATTTGCCGAACCCAATTTGAAACTGAGCCCGATATCGTGAGGAAGCCCAGTTTTTTATATTCGATCAATCAAAGATAAAAACTTCTGTTTTTCTACCGCAATTTGAACGACCCATGTATGAGATTTTATTATTTGGAAATGTAAATTTTTTCCGTTCGATTCCGAACTTTGACAAGGACGAATTTACAGCTCCAGCGCTCGGGTACTACAAAATTTTTACGTCCGCTCATTTTTTAATTGTTGCCACCCACCCCCTTTGCCAAAATTTTTTTAATGTATTTTTATCAATTTTTAACCAGATTAATAATTTTTAGGTTTAATTGATTATTTTTTACGGTCATACTTAATAAAAAGAAGGTTGTCAAAAAACTTTTTTCTCTTAATTTTTTGTGCCGCCCTTTAAAAATCTTCCGCACGGTACATTTTTACCTTTGCACCCTCTTAAATCCGGCCCTGATTACTTGGATATGTCAGGGGTTTGGATATTTTTTTTAAAAGAAATTGTGTGATTTATCGACGGTCATGTTTTTTGAGGCGCTGAGTTCAAGTTTACTGGTAATTTTTCAAATTGAACCACTTATCTAGGGTACCTGTAACTCAGAGGTTTGGTTCAGCGAATTTTTAATATTTGATTGAGTAATATGTTTATTGAAGTGCAAAATTTCACTCTAATATATGTGATGTGGCCTATATATGATTTTTTTGGGGGAGGGGGTTCTAGTCGTTCTGGGTAATCTATTTCGCTTCAGTTTTGTGGGGTTCGCCGCGACTTGCGAATCCTACCTCGGTATGTATAGTGTTTGGTTCATTTTGGTTTCACTGAAAAATGAGTTTTTAGACTGTTTCAGTTTATTTTTGTCAGAAAGACGAAAATTCTGATGGAATACGAAGGCGCAGTAACTCAAAAACCTATTGTTTAAAAGTTCCATAAGCGCCAATTATTTTATCTTATCTGTATATAAATGTGCACAGTATTTAACATTATTAAGTCAGTAATATACATATACGGACAGTACGTAAATTATGCATTAACGTTTGTAAATAAGTGAATTAATATTGATATGAATTTACAATTTAGAAGTTATGGGTATCTACACTTACATATGGGCTACCTATATCAGTTATAAATTAATGATGGACAGTTAAAACGACTCTTCATAAACTAAATCATAACCTCCATCAATAGTATCTAACGTGAAAAATAATTGTAGGTCCGTGCTGAAAGATGTGAACTGAAAAAAATGTGGAACTGTGAAACTCTTGTTCTTTTAGACCAATGTTGAATCGGAGGTCCACTAGAACAGAGGGGAAAATGTAATCGACGATTCAACAAAATTGTAATATGATGATATATTTGCCAAAATGTTCCACTTGAAGGATATTTTTAATTCATACCTTTTGGCCTGTGTCTGAGTTTATTTTTCAGATTAGATACTATGGAGGGAGGTTCTGATTTAGTTTAAGAAGAGTCATTTTAATTTTCCATGATTAATTTAAAACTAAGATAGCCTAAACTTTGTCCTCCTTACACAAGAACGGTTAATCTCGTGATTGTAGAAGTTTTACTAAATTTTAGAAATAAATAAATTTATGTGAAATTTATGATTCTTGTTTTTCAGTACCAACTAAGTGTGACCATGTTTGAAAATTCAGTACGGGCGTTTTTTCATCGATTAGATAGAGATGACCTTTTTTTAGTAGGTTTTCAAACCTGCTATTTAAGATCATGTAAGTTAACTAAGTTGGGGTTGAGACTATGATGTATATATTTATATATTTATGTGTGTGTATGTATGTATACATCAGAAATTTATCTTGTAAGCATGATAGAGGTCATAATTTTTTTCAATAGAGCTGAAATTTAGTCTGTGGTTAGATTTGGAAATAATCTTGAATGGTATTGTATTCGATGAAAATTTATTGAGGCATTGAACCTCATGGGGGCAAAATAAGTTCCACACCTTCCACTAGCTATTGGTGATAGCACAACTGTTCAGATAGTGTCGTCGTTTTCCCAACTTGTAGGTTTCCTGTTCAATCCCTTGATCCGATAATCTACATCAATATTGAAATAATATTTCATAAAAATTCAAGAAGTACCCAAACAGATATGAAAAGAGATGTAGAAATACATGTGAAAAGTGATCTAAAAACAGATGTAAAATAAATGTTCGATTATATTATGTAAAATGAGTTGTGAAGAGGGATTTAAAAATGGATGAATAATTTTTGATGATTATTGAAAACCCGCTTTTCTGGCATATCATCCTGCGTTACAGTTTTCATCGCAGATTTATTGAAGAAAGTGCATTTTACATTTTGGCTCAGAAACAATTCCTTAATTCCTGACATGCTCATCGTCGAGTGTCATAAATCCCTCCGTGTGACTGGTTTAAAATATCCGTGTCATTAAAGCCTTCTTCTCTGGGGTTAAAATATCATAGAAAAGTATACGAGTATGTTTCAGTTTTTTCCTCAAAATTTCTTTTATGGAAAAGTCGTTGAAATAGTTTCTTCTAAAGTATTATTAGCGGTATATACGTATTTTGGGAAAATTAAAGTCCACCGAAAATATCGAATCTTGTAAGTATTAATTCATATTTTTCTTCAAAACAACGTCTTAATGAGGTAAATTTCGTGAGAATAGCATGCCCGCACTTTTTGTCTACAAAGAGGATGTTATTTTTTCACCTGAAGCCCCACATCGCCAAACTTAGCGAGGTGAACAGAATAAAAAAAAATTCCCTCAGTAAATCATCGAATTTGTTATTGGGAAAAGAAAGAGGAGAAAAATAATACGAAGAATGATAATAGTTTAGTAAATTGAAAAGTAAACGAAAAACGTTTTACAAAGAAACAGACGAATAATAAATAAAAGAGAGAAAGAAAAAACACTGAAAGAAAAACAAACAGATAAGTTTCACGTGTATTGGTGCTCATCAGGCGTTCATTTAAAGTGCTAACTGACTCTTCTAATATTTAAGTCAGGGTAAAAAAGAATTGGCGAAGAATTTTTTATGGAATTTCTAATGGGCGGTGTTTTGCTAGTTAATAATTAGTGGATCGAAGAAGATAATTGCAAGAATCGGGTGAAGTTAAAAAATGGAAAATTGGTATGTAGAGACCAGAGTAAAGTATGGCCAGTCGAGTTTGCTGACCGAGGCTTGGTTGTTGTGTTAAATCTTCATTGTGATGGATGCAACGAATGTGATCCTTTGCGCTCATAAAAAGTGCTACCTCATGAACATCATTCAACGAAGCTTTTGCCACACAAATTATATGAAATCAACTATGCAGAGAGTTATTAATGTATTTTCGAATTCGTGACAAAATTCATGTGAAAGTGAAATATTAACTAATCCAAAAACTTGGTACCTTCATACTTTAAGCTGAGGAATATCGAAAGGTTGAAAAAATTAGAAATATTTCTCGAACTTCATGGTCAATAAGTATTGTATTTCAATGTGTGAATATTTTCTCAAATTTTTAAGATCAGATGCTTTGAATGCAGATTAAAATAATATATAACCCTTCTTAAATTTTTCACCAATATCGATGTTAAAAATTTCAGTAAATGGTTGGAGGATTACAAATTTTATAAAGCCTTAAAATGATGCAACAAGGCGAAAATTGTAATGATTTGTGTTTTGACATTGATGATATCTTTAATTTTGAATGTATGCAAACGAATAGACTGTATAATCGCCAAAAAATCTACGATGAAATTTTTCTAATTTTAGTTTTTTTATTTGTTGATACAAAATTGCGTCTGTCCGACGTAGGATCACAGATATTACCGGATTTAAAATGTTAATCTAGTTATTGAATCTTTGCGTAAATTTAAAGTATGACTTGAATTTTTCGATTTTCTTTAGTCTATTTAGTTTAAGAATGGGCATTGGCAATTAAATATTGTAAGAAATAATATTGCAAGTGCTGCGAAATATTCCCAAAAAAATTTGAAACCATCTTTTGATCCCACAAAATTCGAATTTTTTAGCATTTTTACGTTTTGCAGCTTGGCCCCAACTGTTATACCGGTGTTCTCGAAATAGTTTAGTAAACTCTGTTTGTCAGCATAACTATAACAATTTGAGTGAAATGTTCTATGTTGAAATATTTTTATCACGTATATAAGGAACAATAGCCTAATGAATTTTCTGGGAAAATTTGAAGTAAAATTTATGATCTGTGTATTAATTTAGTGGTCGTTATTTTAAGTTTGTCGCCTTGTAATTGGACCAGCTTATGAAATCACTCGAGTCATGCTCCTCTGTCTCATACCACTTTCATGCTTCTAACGTTGTGCTTATTTTAATTTTGTTCGATGAATCTTTTAAGGTGGTGCCTACGTTTGTTCATTCTTCATCATCACATTCCAATAGCCAAATTTGAGAACAGTATTTACGAATGATTAATTGTTTAGAACTAATCTTATCAGTACTTGGCTGAGAAATTTCCAGATCATTTTCACGTCTGTATTATAAAAGAGTAGACTATAATTTTCAAGCCGTGTCACGACTCTCTCACTTGACGGATTTTCAAAAAATTTTAACTTCACGTACTCAGATAACTATTCTTAGATGGTTTTTTCAAAGTTTTGTTTCAAAATCTCTATTTTGGGAGCTATTATTAAGTTCGAATGTTTCATTTATGGACCTATTGTTTTCAAAATTAGTTCGTTGTTCTACTTCATGGTTGTAGTCTAATGTCAGTTCTGAAAAGAGAAAACTGAAACAACAGAGAGCTTTAATTAAGTTTTTAAGTTTGAAAGTCACTGAAAGTTTTATTTGTGGTCCTGTTGTGTTGAAAATGGGTTCTTAGTTCTCCTTTAGAGTTGTATTGTCAGTTCTGAGAAGTGAAAATTTGAAAAACTAAGTGAGAGGTGTAATAAAGTTTGAAAGTTTTCCTGGGATGTTTTGATTCTGAAGTGCTCAGTTCGAATTGATGATTGTACTGGTTGTTATGAAAGATAGTTTTCACCAAATGTTTTAGTTATGGACCTGTTCGGTTGAAAGTGAGTTCTCAGGTCCCTTTTTCAATTTTTCTTCTGTGTTTTGACTTTTTTTTTTTTCTGAGTGTACATATTAAGTAGTTTGTCACCTGCCTAAAGGGCTGGTAATGTTGCTAGTTGGTAATACATCAGTATTGTTCTAGCATTCGATCTTAAGACTGAAGGAGACGTCATCTAAAACTATACTTCTGACTTCCGACATATTTCTCGTCTAAAATGGATTAGTGTCATGTTCTCAGAAATCCCAATTACATGCATCTCTCGAGCCAAGATCCCTGATTCTGATTTTAGTTTTTTTTTTGTTAATAAAAGAACAAAAAATCCCAAAAAAGCAGCAAAAACTGGAGAAATATTCATGTCATTTGATAACCTGCACCTGTTCTAGCCGAGCTTTACGCTAAAATTCTGAAATTTTGATGATTTTTGAAGACTAGCTATCCAGGCGACCGGGCAGAACTTACTGTTTGAGGAAGTTAAATCTTAAGTTTAGTGTCATTCGAAATTTTCAATATGTTGCAGCAATTGGACAAAATTAAGACTAGTATTCTAGAACGTTTCTTATACTTGAATTGGACTTAAGCTACAGATTTATACTATACTTAAACCTGGAAATTACGGATAGAACATTAGGCTAATGTAGTACTGATTCTTTGCGTGAGTATCTTTTTAGAATACTGGTGTTAGACGTATAATTATTTATACCCATCTGTATTATTTGGGCCTTTTTGAGAAATATTTCGCAGAATGGTGATTGCCTTCAAAGTATTAAACTTTTTGATTTTTTAAAAATCTTTATCAATTTTTTCACATTCGTTGCAAAATAAGGAAAAGTTTGTATTTGTAGTTTTTTAGTACCGAACCTATACAGCTGGCTGTAATGCTATGAAATCTGTAACTGTACTCAAAATTCAAAACTTCTCTTCATCCCTTTTGCATGTTTTTTGTGTAGGCCCTCAATTTGTGGCGGCCCTGGATCACTGGCACCCCTGATCCCTCCCTAAATTTGGTCTTGTGACCACCTTAATTTTGGGTTGAAAAGATAGATTTATGCAAACAAACACTACATCTCTATAATACGAGCAGAGTGAAAAACAATGTGCTGGAATTAAACTGAAACGGAGCAGCTTTGTAGTAAATTAATAATTATTTTCAAAAAATAGAATCGGACTTGGAAAAAAAAAAAAAGCAGTTAAAAATTAATTCGTTGAAAAGTGAAAAATAATCCTTTTAAAATTTCTCCAACAAGATCTAGGTCTAGGGACTGTAAGTATTAATGTCGGCCCATTTTTCCTTACCATTTAAGTTTTGTACGTTAATTTCGTCAAATTTTATGATAAAACATCTAAATTATGGCCGACTTCAATAATTCTAGTCCCTAGCCCTACATTTGCCTGGAAAAATTTTAAAAGGATTATTTTTCTCTTTTTAGCGTATTTTTTATTGTTCTTTTTTTGAAGCCAATTCTATTTTTTTTTTAAATTATTAATTTACCATAATGCTTTTTCGTTTTATTTCAATTTCAGTAAATTGTTTTTAAAATAATTATTATTTTTCTTTTTAGAGTTTTTTTATTCGATTTTTGTTTTTTGAAGTTAGTTAGATTTTTTGTTGATAAAATTTTTTTCAATGCTTTTCGTTACTAGCGCTAGCGGAAATATGTCAATCTTAGGTTCAATTCCAGTCATATTTATCGGGTTTCTACGATTTTTGATGGCTAAATTATATTTATCATTCATATTTTCCCCAACATTAGCGTACTTACGAAAATTGCACCTACGTTATCGTCCAAAATTGGGGATCAAAATTCAAATTATTCGGCCATTGCAGAAACCGCATATCTTCACGTCAATTTTTATTTGTTTCGAGTTCTTCGTAGGGAATACACATTTTCCCATGAATATAACGCCCTGCAGAGGCGCAGAAATAGGAGTAATTTTATTCAAAATGACTGTCAGTCACCGATGACTCATATATTATGTTCGTGAAAAACGCCAAACGGTGAAAAATAAAGGGGAAGGAAAAAATTCTTCGGCCCTTTTGTCCTTTTCGACGATTTTTTTTTTTTTTTTTTACGACAAAGCAGCATAAATTAAACTGGGCAAAAAATTCTGAGAACTTTTCATTTTTCAGACCATTGTTTTTATTTCTTTTTTTACTTTTCAACTCCTTTTCTTTCGTATTTTTTCTCTGTTTATTTCGTAATATTTTCCACAAACCGAAACCAGACACTGCGACGGGATCAAATTACTCGTATTTTTACGGGTTTCTAAGCGAGAATTTTTTAAGGGTTTAATTTCTTCGAAAACATTTGAGAAGTAAGGAGAACGATGGCTGAAATGCGCAGAAGACACTTTTTTTTTTTTAACCACAGCAAAATCTTCGTTGTAGCTGTATGCTGGTCCTCTTCTTCAACTTCATACAGCATTTTCGTCGACTCGTGTTTAACACACGTATATAGTCTGCGGCTTTTAATAATTTCGAAATATTAATGAAATATGCACGCAACGATATCGTAATTCATAGGCGAAAGAGAAACAAAATTACTATATCGTGAGTAGTTTTATTCCAACAAAAATTATGAAGAATCGAGAAAAAAAGGCAAAACAAAAAAGTTGTATGGAAAGAAAAAGGGGTAGCGTTGAAAAATATTATTAGTAGATTTGGAAATGAATCAAAACGATGATATACTCCGGAGAGGCAAGATTTATTGAAATGTCGAATGCAGTTTAGAAAGAATAATTTTCTCAATTTTAATCTATTGAAAAATTTTTCCTGTGGGAATGAAGGTTGTTAATTTTCCTTTCCACCAACTCTTCTTGTTCAGTTGGAATCACGTTGATTTGTTGATAAACTTATGGATGGATATAGGTATCAAATTTTTTGACGAATAATATCAGCTACATATTATTTGAGTCGTATCATACTGCACTGAATTTTTTTCTTTCGTCAGTTAGGTAATGAACAAGGAACCGATATATATGCGCTAAAAATTGTGAAATGTATTTGCTAAAAAAGGGTAAAATATGCAAAAATATGCGGTAAAAAGTCAAAATATGTAAAAATATGTTAATAAAATAAGGGTATCAAAATTGTAAATTTTATTAAAAAAAAAAAAAAAAACCGACTGCGTTAATTTGAATGAGAAGCTTTTATTAGTGGATATGCCCAAATTTATAACAATAATTTTTTCAATCTATAAATTCTCATTTTCTTCAATTACAACCTTCTAATTTTTTTAATTTTAAATAATATGAATAGCCTAGGACATTTTCCGGATAGTCATGAACATTTTGAGCCTACTTTTATTAAAATCTATAAAGCAAAACACTTGTTCTGAGCGAACAAAATTCTGTTAGTTCCGGAGATAGACATATCAAACATAACATTACCTCCTCCGTACGCAGTTGGTAATAAAGAATTTTTCAAATACAATCTAAACAAAAATTTAGAATAGCTCTGTATTTTGTATAAAAACAACAATTTGATGAATGAATGAAAGTGAAACAAGCCTTAAAAAAATTACAGATTAAATTAGTGTTAATTTTTTTACCACAAAAAGTTGAAACCAAAATTTTTTGAGAAATGTTAAAAATTTGAAAAATGTTATTTTTCCTGACGAAAATAACATTGAAAACAGTGAAAAAAGGCGAATATGTGTTAAATTGAAAAAAAAAAGCGAAATATTCACAAATATGGGGCTAAAAATGACAAAATATGTAAAAATTTGTAAAAATATTTATTTATATTCAAAATATGCAAAAACATATGGGACTCAAATTTTATGAATCGTAAAGAAAACACTGATATGCGCAATGAGAACTCTTGTAAAAAAGTATGTTTTTTCGTAGGAATTCTTTCCTTGGTAATGAATTAGTAGGTATCGAAACTTTATCAGCGATTGGTCAACATACTCGTATTTGAGAATTAGTTCATACAGCGATGGTCATTCGTAAAATTCCTTTAGTTGTTTTTCTGCGAGTGCTTAACAATTTTTTGTTCAAAACTAAAGTGTCTTGTGAAATCTAAGTATGAGGGTACACCCTCAGAGTTTTTGAGAAAGCTGTGGTCCATTACTGTGTAGTGTAAGTATGCTTTAATTATTCTGTTGGAGAGGTAAAACATTGTAAAACCTATGAGAAGACATGCTGATAAAACATGATACGTAAGGTGGTTGAAATGAAATGAAAAGTAAAATACATTCGATTTTGAACTGAGAGATAATAAAATAAAATGAAAGAGGTGTGAAAGTTCATTTTATTGACTATGCAAGAACGTGCATTTGTTTTTCAGTACAAACTCCATTTACAGCTGATGGCGGTTGAAGGATTTTCTGGAGAGAGTGGCCAAATCCTAATTCTAATTTTTTGCCTATCTTACCCAAAATATTCCCCCTTCGTTACGAAAAGAGTCTTCTACCAATGTTGTGGAGGACTTTGGCCCTTGTGGTCCTCTTAAGATCCACAATAGTTTACAGTTATACTTTGGGCTCTACAATGAATCAGTTTTCTCATCATACAAATAGAGAATAATGGCGACCTTTCTGTGATCCAAAATATCACTACGTCCTTCACTTCATCATCATTGTTGGAATGAATTCCTTTGAGGTTTCCGTCTGAAGAGGAAAAAAATAAAAATCGAAGGACATCGAATATGTGTGTGGAATGAGTTCCATTTTTAACTTCAAATGAAAGTATGAGTTCATCGGGTCAGTTTAGTGTTCATCTCAGCTGAATTCACTTTTATTGTAGCCTTTGTAGACGAATGTTGTTTCTTTTTGGATATACTCTGCGTTTGTTACTTCGTTAAAATTGTTTTTTTATGTGCTATCAGCAGCATTGGTCATCCACTTGCCTCACTTGTTCAATCTTCTTGTTAGGTGAGCCAATCAGCTACCTTTTGTCCGCAACAAATAATCAATTTCTCTTATTTTTTTGATAATTAATTCACTCAGTCGCCCACCTATTATTCACAACAGGAACTTCCCATTACCATTGAAATGGTCCACTGATGACAGCAATTGAGCTGTGTTGCTTCATTTATTAACATTTTTCTTTTATATTCTTATTGTTATTAAATAGTTTTAATTGCTGCTTTAAATTTTTCATTTCATTCCTTTTTTTTTTCTTATTTATTTGTCATCCATATAAAAGGGAAGTCGTTGTAAAGTAATTAGTTCAATTAAAACCGTCGCTTATCGGTTGCGATTGAATTTAATAAAAATATATTATTTTAGTACCTACTCGTTCATGCTAAATTGTTTTTTAAGTAAAACATCCACGCTCGCTTATTCGGTACATAGGTACTTAATGTCATAGGGAAACCACCATTTTGTTTCGGTTGTTGTTTTTTTTTCTTGAAATAATTAGAATTTCGTAGAGCATCTTCGTGCATTGTCAACGAAGAGGATTACATGTGATTAATAAAAGTTTTTTTTCCTCAATGTATGCGGTATAGCTCATAATATTCTGGGATGAGAACAACAGTGTTCATTTGTTTTCCTCTCTTGAAAGGTTGTGAACGGTAACAGCATTGTCCAGAAGAAATGATTAATATAGTATCGATTCTGTATACATACTCGTATATGCGTTGGGAGATGAGTTTTTTGTGTGTTTTGTTGTTTTAAGACCGGTTTTTTGTTGTATGCGTTGAAGAGGAAGTTGTCGAACAAATGGTTTAAATTGGGTTTTGCTTATTGAGACTTCAAAAAAAAAAAAAAAATTATGGTTTCATGGCACGTACTTTTTGTTTAGGTATCTCGCCTATTTTCGTTGCAGTATTTTTTTAAATTGAAAGCTAATTGCTGACATTAATCATTTTTGATGCAAGAGAAGGTTTTCTGATGTTTTATTTTCTTCAACATCGCCTGTATTAGGCATCTACAGTTTTTGATTTCACTTATTGAAGATGACAAAATATGGTCAAGAATTGAAAGAAAAAAGTGTTTCTTCCGTGTATCAACCGCGGTAAGGCTATGTTTTCCAAAAGTGACAAATTTTTTAATGGCTGCCATTTGAAAATAAATCGACCGATTTTGCACAAATTCAGTATAAAAATAGTCCTTAATAGCTTCCAATTACCGTAAAAATTTCAATTTAAAATCTTTCAGTTTACAGGAGTTATCGGTATGATAACATGGTGGGTTTGCAGAACTTTGAGAACCTCTCCCTCCCAAAAAACATAATTAATTTAAAAAATTTGAACACCAATGTGTAGCCCATGAAAGCTTCTAAGTTTCATTGCCATAGGTTAAACAGTAGAGTTAATTGAGAACGTCACATGTTGGTTTCTCGTCCGAATCAGTGATGAGCAAAAGCAATTTGGTCTTAGTCTTGCCTTTCGTGTCTTTATCTCTATTTTGCATAGTCAGCCCTGATCTTTGTCTTATTTTCGGTCTTTCTTCAATGATTTTTACTCTTTATTCATGGATATGTCGTAGTTCTTTTGTAAAATCCGTCATCTTCCAATCGGATTTTGGCAAGAGTCGGTAATCGAGAAAACGAACAGACTGTTTCATTTTGCCTCGAAAATGACTACAATTTTTAGACTAATTGAAACTTTTTTTTTCATTTTCTCGATTTCCCGATCTTGCCAAAATGTCAACGACGTTTGGAAAATAACCAATTTTCCAAAGGAACTACGAAAAATACATTAAACCTAAGTTACCATGCACCTACTTATGTCTTTTTGAAATATAAAACAAAAAAGTTAATATACAGTGAATATTACAAATGTATGGCAAATGTGCCAACATTTTACATTTTTTTCCTATTTTTTAAATTTTTTATTTAATTTTGATTTTACATGATCGAGTCTTTGTGTTGCTGTTGTGGGTATGGTCTCGATCAGTAACAATTTAATTCGTCATTAACTTGTATGTCGGATTCGGTTAACTTGGACTGTTATAAAAAATGGCGTCATCTTTGTGAGAAATTTTTCATATCTACTACGGTTATCGATACAGCACTTGGTTCATATTTCAAAAATTACTCAGTTTTTTTGTGAATCATGTTCTTCAAACTGAAGTGAGCCAGTATTGATTGTTATAATTTATAATAAATTTTTTTTCGATATTAATAACTTTTTTATGAGAGCCAATAACCAGTTTTTTTAACATTCAAAAACATCTAAAATTTTTGAATTCAAAATTCTGAGACTATTGATTCTCGAGTCAACATAGTTCTCGAGGAAGGTGTGTATATTCCTATTTTCTACTTTGGAATTTATTTTTTCTTTGTTTTCGAGCTGTGCAGGAAGTATTTTTCGTTAATAGGTTTTTTCCTGCTCAATCTTCATTTAAGTATGAAAAATTACCAACTTTTCCCACTCAACATTATCTCAATTACCAAAAGTAAACATTTTAGTTTCGGTTGGAAAAATATTTGACTAACCTTGTTCGTAGATCAGAAGAAGAATGAAAGAGAGAGAAAAATATAGGCGGAAAAAAAAGGAAGAATCAAACCTATTTTCAGGTAGTAGAAATTATTTGCTGAAAACATCCATTCTTGCATTAACTCTAACAGAAGCTTAAAAGACCACAAAGCTTCGGTGAAAACGAAGAGAAAAAAATACGCAGTTTACTTAAAATCGAGTAATTTTCCAGACATTTTATATTTGGATGCATTTAGACGGTAATGAAAGAGGAAGGCAGTTTTTTTAAGAATAAGTGGTTTATTTCGGTAGGATTTAGCGCCGATGAAAAAAAAAAAAAAAAAGATGCAGAATGAAAAGCAAACAATACGGAAACCTTATTCGTTGAAAAGTTTTATTTTTCTTTTTAGTGTTTTTCTCTCTTGATTTGTTCCTTTCATTCAAGCCAAGAATTTTTTTTCAATATTCCTAGCCTAAGTACCTGAAAAAGAGCAATTTATGAATTTTATGTTTTCTTTCATCTTTCGCTACAATTCACGTTTATTTTACACCACTCGTGTTTGCTTAACTTCATTTGTAGAAATTATTGAAAAAATACCTGTTGTCTTAAATCGGAATTGATATTTTGTGTTAATTTTACCTAAACCTGCCTTTGAAAAGATTCGGCAGTGGTGGATCGGGAATTTGTAAGTGTTGACTCTCGGCAGTTATGTCTACTCGTAATTCTGAAAGCATCAGTGCGATAGAAGGAGACTATTAGTTTGGGTAGCAATCACAATTTCCGATATGCTGGTGTAGATTGATTCTCACGATTTGTGCATTTTCAAACCAATCCTTTGGGCCCCTTTAAACTTTTTTTATTTATTTAAAAAGATGTATAATTATATTATTTAATGTGAACGAAAAACTCTTCGACTTAAGCAATCAATAATCGTTTACATGATGATTAGGTAATTCTGAGGATATTTTCGTTAAATAATTAGGTACATATAATATTCATTCTCTCTTCTTTCGCCTATTATTTAATCAGATTTGCTTGAATACAAAGCCCAAACAGATGATCATGAAATTCATGCACTTTTGGATGCATATTTTTGATGTTTTTTTATTTGAAAATCATTTAACTTAGTTAGGATTTAACATTGGTTTTTAAAATCAATGAAACTAGTCAGCACTGAAATAACATATTTTCTGTGGATTCACTTTGTAGGTATCTTAGAGCATCAAACTTTTTATGACCCGAATTATTACGCATTTATTCAGTTTTTTTCACTCAAGCTTTTTTATCTCCATCTTTTGTGACTACGTTTATCTCCTTCCTCATTTTAGACGTTCCGATTTACAAGAAAAATTCTTAGGCTTTAAAAATTTTCAAAAGTCGAAACAAACATAATTTTCAAAGTTTATGATGTTCAGTTCATGGATAATGCAACTTCTTTGCTTACTTTTTCTCGAGTCCATTCCTCTGATATCCAAAAGATTTACAGACATCGTAGCCCTAAAAAAAGTAAGATAAATTTGTTTTCGCTATCATGAAACCTTATATGTGCCACACTGTATCCGTCTTATATATACTTCTCTGTACGTATTTTAGACCTCCCCAAAAAAGGCTTCTCAGTATGTTCTGACTACACTCCCGCATACCTTAATAGCTCCCACCATTTTGTGTCCTTCTTTTAATTCATTCTATATTTGATATATCGAGAGTATTAAAATGGACAGTCCACAACTTATCAGAATTAACACTTCAAGATGAACACTTTTGACCTCTCAATTAACCAGAACTCCCACAGTTTCTCGTGTTTTTCCTATAACTTCAGAATAATACAAATAAAGGGAAACACAGAGAAACAGTGTGTGGAATACCTTGTCGTGAGAGATATTCTCACCAGAAGGAAATTCAACAGAATTTAAGCGTGTTCAGCCACTTCATACATAAGTACGGGTAAGCCAGAACCAGGCCGAACACTGGTGATTTTAGAGCCAATTTGGGTGGTTTATATACGGCTTATTTACACGCACACAAACACACATACGTAAGAGAATACATACATTGGTGAGAACGGCCAAGTCGCATCATCCCCTATCGAGATAAGAGATGGCTGGCTGGTTCGTGTACAAATCATGACATCATCTTATTGTGTCACGATTTGGTACTCGTACATTATCTGCAAGTACATTCAGGTAATTACGATCGAACGAGTTTTGTGTGTTTAACGTCACAAGGACGATTATTTGCCTGCCCTTTGGGGCGGCGACTGTCGTCGAGTTGTCCGAGCCCCTTTACCTCATACCAGTGAGTCCCCACACAGTGTATGAAAAATTTATTTAAATTCGTTATGTTCAGATATCAAATACATTCCTTCTTGATCTCTGCAATTTGCCTGGAAGTACATGTATCTACTGGCGCCCTGTGAGATGCTACTACTCGATAATTGTCCCCAACTTACCAAAATTCTTGAAAATACTTCTATTAAATCAGCGTTTTGACAGTCTCCCTTACTCCCCTATGAGAAGCCACCACACTTTACCTAACAAAACCTCTGAATATTAATTGACTTTGAAAATCTATTTCAACATCAAAATCATTTTTGAAATAAGAATGACATATAAACATCTTGTGTTTAACTACTGATTTGGACATGACTGAGCCAACATCTCATGTCTAAAGCTTCTCAAATTCGAATCATCTCAGATCTTAACCTCTTTTCCCCTACGATTTTTCATGAACCTAAAGCAGTTTTTTTTTGTTATTTTAAAGTTACCAAGTTACAGGTCAAATTTTTTATTTTATTTTATTTTTTTTTTTTTGTGTATAAAAAGTTGTGAATTTTATTTTTCTAATAAAATTTCTCATTTCGAGGTAATTCAAATTTATTCATTTCAATTATCGTCGAAGTCGTCTTTGGCTGAAGTCAATTCCACCAAGGACAAAAACCATTCTATCGTCCCATAACACCTGAAAAAATCAGCGACATAATGAATGTAAACTAGATTTCAGACCATCGTGAATTGATGTATTTGGACTTTGGAGGTTTGGCCAGTTTACAACGAATCTTTCGAAAGGAGATAAGAAAATTAAAATAAGTAGATAAATAGGAAGCATGCTGAAGATTACACCTCGTGACTAGATTTTATTTTCCTACATTTGAGCCTCTTTCAACTTCATCATACTGCCAACAATGCGCATGTACGACGTATATCGTCTGTGAAAATTAAATAGCCTGATTACTTGTCGGCATCCTCTCTTTCTTCTTTCATTCATATTTCCAGCTCATCACTAAAAGGTATTCTAAATATTACTTCGTACACATCTGTGCCTAGTCCCCTTCATATACGCTGAGATATCTCACTCTTGAGTCCATGCCAAATTCGACCACAAAAAGAAAAAAAAGTAAGTATACCATTTAAACAAAAACTCCATTAACTTCCAAGTGATTCGTAATCGAGCATTCAAGCCTAAACGTTATTTTTCATTCAAATTCGGAACTATATGACTGTCGTCGTCTTTTCCATTAGCGCGTATCGTGAGTAGTTTTCAATTATCGTTTTCAAATATTTCTGTGAAGAATAGATTTAACTGATAAAGAAGACAAAAAAGGAAAAAAAAAACAGAGAAAAAGCTTTTCTTTTTTTCACAGAGTTATAACCGGAGCTAGTAAGATTTCATCTTCGTCGCACTTAAAATATGGGTTACATATTCGCCCATAAGTGTGAAGAAATTTTACTACAGAACTTCAGATTCAAACAGGTGTTTCGTGGAAGCTGTCCTCTTTCTAGATGACTATTTATTTCTTTCTCTAACCCGCCTCTTTTTTTCTTTGTTTTTTGGTAAATGGCATAGTAAATGGATACGTTTGGTCGACCGAGTTAGTAAAGAAGGAAAAAAAGAAAAGAAAAACAACCCGGGTGAAGAAATATGTTTACCATAAAACAACGATTTAAACGACTGGAACGAAGAAAAAAAGGCTAAAAAATGGTGAGAAACGAGAGAGTAGTGAACAAAAAGGCGAATATTTTTGCGTTAAAAATTATATAATTTTTTTTTTTTATTTATTCTCTAAAGTTGAAATTTTCCTACTTGAAATTAAACAACTTAGGGTAAAGAAAATTGAGAAAATGAGTTTGAACCATCCTTTAGTTACTGTAATGAAAACGCATAGAAAACCAACTGCGTAGGCTAACCTTTGTATCTTACTTTTGTATAAGTACTTATTTTTCATGAAAATATCTTCCTATTTAAAAATATAATGCTACGGGGTAATATGTTTCGAAATTAATATTATGTAGTTTCTTTTAAATATTGGTTGAAATGAAAGAAGAAATCCTGCTAATAGTCTGTAAGACAAGTTTTGCAGAAAAGAATTACCGGACTTTTTCTTATTACGCACTTCACGTAAACATAAAGTTATCAAAGAACAGGAGCCCTATGCTAATGTATATAAATAAAAATGTAAATGTTCTTTTTTTACTAATCTAAGATCTCCGAAAGTTCTTCACCGATTGCTTTGAAATTTTGAGGAATTATTTGTGTTGTCCCAAGGAAAGTTTTTATCCAACTAGAAGGTACGTAGCCCCGCTGGGGGCAAAGTTATGAATATTTGAACGGTCAGAGATCGTAGGTCATTAACAATGAACGCATCTGTCAAGCAAAGCTGACAGCTAGTTTAAAATAAAATTAAATGCATTGATCTACCATTTGGCTCTGATAGGTGTGATGAATTCATCTCCTAGTTCAATCCCTGCCATTACTCCACTCGATCAAGATGTAGTACAAATAGTTCATAGAATTACTGATTGTCAAGTATCAGAGTTCAATGATGATAATAAAAGATCGATGTAATTCCCCTTCTTAATGAGAAAAGAAGATACGTAATGAGACCTCGAAGTTTGAACATTAAAAGGGGAAGTTATTCTGTTTTTAATTCAGCTAGATATGACAAACATTTTTTCGTTCTTGTTAAGAATTGCAAAAAACATCATTAATTAAAAATCCAATTCTATTTTAGGGATTTGCTTTTCTGTATTCAGTTCATCCTGACGTATTAAAACATCTGCGATTCGCGATCTGGAATTGAAAACGGAGTAAGCTGTGTCGACTCCCCAATTCTCCTCCGATATATGTTCAAACAGACAGTCAACAACGAAGTAACAAGTTGTAAGATCTAGTTAATATTGGTAATTATCGTTTCACGTTTATTATTCACAGTGTAAGAGATCGCTAATTGAAAATGAGGGCTTTTTCACGCTTGAAGAGGGAATTGTGAGAATACCTTGAAATGAAACCTTGTGTTCTCTGTAGTGTGT
The DNA here is from genome assembly GCA_011428145.1 of Ericerus pela. Taxonomy (NCBI): domain Eukaryota; kingdom Metazoa; phylum Arthropoda; class Insecta; order Hemiptera; family Coccidae; genus Ericerus; species Ericerus pela. The sequence goes on from WOFM01000222.1 coordinate 380,101, forward strand.
GGACTACTAGGCTTTTACATTTTCCCTTCTCCTAGGTTCGAGATACCGGAGTTCTAACAATCTATGATCTTGGGCTATCAGTTTCTTCATTCACCATTCAAGATTAAAATTTATTTTCAATAGTTTTAATTTAATAGTATGTTGACTACCTTTTGGGGCGTCACAATTTATTGCTTTTGAATGGCACCATAATTATATGAAAATTTAAAAAATGGGATCTTGCATTTTCAAAACAAAATGGTTAACCCCGAAATCAGCGCCCCGAGCACCCGACCACGATTTCCTGGCGAGAAAGGGTGAGAGTTGAAAATTTAAAAACCCAATTGGTATATATATAAAAAAAAAATCTGGGCTCAATCTGGCAAAAATTTCCGTACAGAACAGTACCCTGATTATGGTTCTCTAGAATTATTTCTGCACAATTTCCAATGGTAAATCGTATACTATTTCCAAATGAGAAGATATCAGCTATATTTGTTTGATTAATACTTCTGCCTGGTTATAATATTGAAGGAATTTTCAATTAAGTGACTTAAATTTACCTTTTAGTTTCAAATATTAAATTTTAAAATTGATAAACTAGATTATTGTTCTCGTAAAATTTATCCAAATTTATCCAAACGTTTCTGGCATGAACGAAGGTTTTATTTGAGAAGCATTTCAAGTCTTTTTTTAAGACAGAGAGGAGGCGGAAAAGTTATTGCCTCTCTGGCCTCGCTCTTTGGCTGTGGTCATGATGTTTATTAAAACCTTTATTCCCATGAATTCTTGAGCTGCTATTATTACTGAGCTCCAAATAATTATTGACATAGTATTTTATTTTGGCTTACACAATCTTGACCTCGAGTGGGTATTTAGACATGGAGTAAAATTGGTAGTTTTATTTTAAATTTTTCCAGTAAATCAAGTATATCATCAGATTTTTTTGTTCGGTAGTCGAAGTTTGATGCGGAACAACCCCATATATGGTACACTGTCTCTTGCACAAATTTTTAAATATTTAGCTCTCGTTTTCAATTCTGAAATGAAATTCGATTTTCGATGATTTGCAACCAAAAATGTCGATTTCGGCGTATTTTTTGAGGTTTTTTATGTTAGGTTTTTTTTCTCTCTCGGCTATAGTCCTTCTGTTTTATTCATAAACTATGCGACAAAGGTCCCCACGCGTAAAATTGCCAATTCAGGGCGAAAAAAGAAAAAAGAAAAGAAAAAAAATAAAAAGAGGAAAATCCAATCGAATAACATTCCTGTGATGGAATCGACGATTGTTGGTAATAATGTTATAGCATTCGTATTGACATTTCAAAAGACAAAAGACGATTAGATACGGTTGGTAAACACATATATGTATAGGTAGTATAAAGTACTTCTGACGGTACTCCATACTCACATGCGTGTACACACAGTCATCTCTCTCGTTCACCAAAATTGCTTGAAAAACGCAGGTAGATTTGAAGTGAAAAATAAACGTTCCATTTGCGAAAACGAAAAAGTCGAACTTTTTTCCATTTGAATTTTTTGGTTTATTCTCTTCCTCTTTCTCTTTCACTGTCTCGCTCTCTTCTGCAAATTGTGTTTTATTATTTTTTGGTTTACGCAGTAAAATATTTTCTTTTCGTCCTCGCATACGAGGTCTTCTCCAATTTTCCTTCCTTTTTTTTTGTGGCACTTTTGTCAGCCTTAAAATATCATTTTTCTATGTAACAATGGGTCCGTCGGCTTTCCTCGTCTCCATGCAGTTCCCCTTCCGTATGATTTTCTGTTTTTCTCTACCCAAGCGAGGAAAATTCGCGAAACTGGAAAAATATACATTTATACATTTCGCGCAGTGATATGTTGACATTTTTAGACAAATGTTTTCACTACGTGACATTTCCTACTTTCCAGCAAATAAATATTCGTAATTTTATTTTTATCACTGTATATGGTAGGTAGCTAGGTACAATATAGCAGAGTAAAGTTTCGGTCAACAATATATTGAGGATTGAGTAGGGGAGGAGCCGTTAAAGGCTGATGTAATGACATGATTTGGTGGTTTACATCTCATTCGTGCCTCCAACTACGATATGATACCCAAAGGCTTTAGAAAAACTATTTTTGCGATAGCTCACGTTGTACAGGGTACGCAGAAAAATGCAAACGTGAAAAGAAATTGAATTGACGCTAATTTAATAATAGCTGTCGCGCTTGTTACCTATAGTTCCGTTTTTTAGAGATAGGAACTCTCATAAATCACAGAAATTATTGTGTGTGGTTTACGTGGGATAGAGTCTTTGGTGCGGTTTGACATGACGTGCTTATCTCAGCCAGCACCATGTTTCTTCCCTGTCACCGAGTATTTTTTAGCAGTTACATGTTTGAACGAAAGGGAAATTTATTTGGACTCTTTTCTCCCCTATATGCGTACATAAAAACGATAGTTTTTGTTTGATTCGCAAAATTCGCTTAGAGAAAGAAATAATCAAATGGGCCTCTGTGTCGAGAAAATTATTAGGGGAAGACAAAAGTTTTAGAAAGAAAGAAAACTGAAAATTTGAGAAAATCTCTCCAACAACGGTCGTGTAACGATAACCTTGCTTCAAACATCGACGACATTTATTTCATTTCGGTAATCAATGTTCTGAAATTGATGAAATTCTTTCTTTCAGAATTTGCCCCAACTTTAGCCCTTTCATCAGTTTCATCACTTTTCATACTTCCAAAAGTTAAAATCTTCTTAGGACGTGTAGAACTCATTGTTTCTCATACAAAAACAATTTAAAAATATAAAATTCTCCACCAACCAAATAGGAAATAGAACTAACCTGTAAATCACAAATTTTCAAATATCTTCAAATGTTTACATTTTCCTATCAGAGCTGTTCAGAAATATCTTAAAATTTGTCTAGATGGTACACAAGGGAACTGTTGGAATTTTCTACCTTAGAATTATTTAAACACAAAAACATATAGGTTATAAAAATGAAGGAAACAGTTTTTTCCTGTTTTCAAAATCAAAACTGTTGATAACTTAATGACTTTTTTCATGATATAAAATTGAAAAAATTATAGATTAAAAAAACTGTAATAGGACAATGAGACTTTATCAAATTTTGAGAAACCCGAATAGAAATTAGTTCGAGTTGAAAAATACAAATTTAGTCAAATATTCTAGATTCCTCATCTGCTTTATGTTCATAAATTTTACTGCTTACTGTAGGTAGATGCTACCTACATGGGGTTCATGGAACCTAAGAGGGAGACAGTGGTTTACATGCGGGCGACCGAATTATTTCTCAGTATTGGTAGCCAGCTGGTTTAAGATGCCTTACCGTACACTAAGCGTACTTCCTAACTGGGGCAATTGTCCAAAGGCGATGCGGTACCTTATACGGACCGCAGCACATATACTGTCAGTGAGTATGTAATTACATACTCACTTGCCTCAGTTTACCACCTCAACGGTAAACACAGAAACGCATTGTCTGTATGAGTGCATACAGACGATAAAGTTCGTTTTACGTGCAATGCACAATTAGTATGGGTCGCGGACTTTGGTCTGCGACCCGTCTGTTGACGCAGGGCCGAGCCCTGAGGGAGGCAAAGAGGGAAACGTCCCCACACTTACATTTGAGAATAATTTTTTTTACTTAAATATTTTGAGGTAGAAATATTTTTGAAAGTAATTTTATTCATTATCTGTAAATACTTCATAGTTGTTGTGTACTAGTAATAAGTTTTCAAATGAAATGTGTGAGAACCATTTACAATCAATATTTTTGGGATTTAGAAAATTTGATACTAAAAATTTGTATATTTCTCACGAATTCTAAAGTAGAATTTTTCTTGAAAACTAATTCAGTGGTATAGTGTGAGATATTTCTCTCATTCAGGTAACAAACAGGTTATAGGAAATCAGATATTATTGAAATCTTCTATACCTTCCAAATTTTCAAATTGCACTCATCATCCTAGTGAACAGTTAACTTCTTTTTTTATCTGTTAATAGAAATTTTAATACTATAATATTATTGTAGATACTTAGGCATCCTAAGGCAATAAGTCGTATCAAAATTCCCATTAATGTTACCAAAATTTTTCTTATATTCTTCAGTTGTCGCATTCTTTGAAAATCTATCAACAATATCCCTTCAGAATTTCTGAAATTACTCTGTGTGTCCAATAATATATAATAGGTTTTCAACTCGAATCGATTCTTATTAAGGATTTTCAAAATTTGACGAAGTTTTATTGTTCCATTACAGTTTTTTTCATATATAATTTTTTAATCTCAGAATGTTTTCGATTTTATATCATGAAAAAAGTCTTCAAGTTATCCACATTTTTGACTTTGAAAACAGGAAAAAATCTATTTTCCTTTTTTTTTATATAACAATAAGTTTAGTTTTTGTGTTTAAATAATTCTAAAATACAAAATTCTGGCAGGTTTCCTTGTGTATTATCCAGATGCATTTTAAGAGATTTTTGAACAGCTCTAATAGGAAAATGTAAAATTTTAAAAATATTTAAGAATTTGTGATTTACAGGTTAGTTCAGTTTCCTATTTTGTTATTACAGAATTTTCTATTTTTAAATTGGTTTTATATGAGTAGCAAGTAATTCCACACCCTCACTTAAGAAGTTTTGTGACTTTTGCTATGGAAGTACGAAAAGAGTTATGAAAGAGTTGGACTTCGTATTTTCAGAAGAATTTATCGATTCGTTTACAGTGTTTAGATAAACCATCCGAAACTGTTTTGAAACGTACTACGACCATTGAATTACTTTCATTAAAACGTTCAAACTATAAACTTAAAGCTTTCAAAACACCATCCCTTAACCACCGAAACTTTTAAAACGTGCCTATTTCCTTTGTGTAAAGTACTGGTGACGCTACTGACCATAAACTAGGCATGGGATTCAATTTCAAATTAAAAATAGGCGATCATCGACAAGAGTTGACTGCGAACTATGGCGAAGGAAACATGGATTCAGGTATAGAAGAAATGTTGCTTCGCGAATTCAGCCTTAAACTTTTTGTTTTCTGGACGGAACCTCTAAATTTTCCGTTCAGTCTGTTTTGAGTAGCAAACAGGCGCCGACTTTCCATTTTCATTGTGTGAGCGAAATTGGGGTTTACCGATGTGCCGCTTGCATACTTATACAATTTTCAATAAACCACAAAAATTCATAATAATATTTTAGATAATACCCGCCATTGGCTTTTTTTTATGGGTTAATTTGTAAGTCAGTTGTAAGGGGATGGGAGAGGGTATTTACATTAAATAGCTGAATGATCTATTCTGTTCTATGATTTGATTGTTGTGGCAGTGGCCTAGTGTTCATTAATGGTTGTGTTATAACAAGTATAGTGAACAACAAAGTTCTGGTGTTGATAGATTTATGAATTATTTGTGTTTTGATACTCGCAGCTGTAGGCTGTACTCTGAGAATAGGCATGTTTTACTGTTTAGTTACCGGCCGATGTGACTTGTGTCTCAATTTAAATTTTTTCTAATTTCTTGGTTATAATAAATGAGAATTATAATTATGACAGTGTAAAAATTCAAGAAGTCTGGATCTAAAGTAGGTAAATCTTTGTTGTGAATGATACCTACACTCACTCACACTAAATTGTATCAGTTACATTGATCACACATAGCCTTGTCGGCGCCTGTTATTATCTTCAGAAATAAGAGATTACAGTTTTATTTCTATATATTTTGAAATCGAATTGTACTCGTACAACAGTGTTCAAGGAACCTCACCAAGTTTTGTACTGAGCAGTCTGCTTTTGAGTCATCTCTTGAACTCTACGAAGTACAAAAGGCATTCTTCTTTTCTGATGAATACCGCATGAAAAGTTAACTGTTATCTCTGCAGTTAACGATGATACGAAATAAGGAAGAATAGTGAGCTATAGAGTGAAGTTTAAGCAATTGGTATCTGACTGGCTAAGATGATGAGAATCTTTAGTGAAGAATGTTGTTGAGAAGAGGAAAGAAGTTGCAGACACGAGAAACTTGCAGTTTCTTTTGCGATAGCCGTTTTGATTAGATTACAATGGAAATATTCGGCTCAAAAACCTTCCCGATGTTGTTCTAGTGTATTTACTACCCCCTAAGTGCCTTCTATGTCATAACCCATTAACGTGTAAATATTTTTCTCGATATTGCTCGGTTTCGCACTCGGTTCTGTTTTGTTGGAGTTAAATTAGAGTTTATAAACGATTTACCTGTTCAGAGTTATGGTTTTTAATACGATCGTGCGTTTATTCTCATTTTACTTTTTTTTTTTATAAAATTAAAAAATTATTTTTTTCTTCGTATCGGAAATGGGCGTATAATATCCTGGATTTTTTTTTTTTTTTTTCGTGTTTGTAAGGCCATAATCTCTGGTTACAGGAAAAGAATGAAAAAACGGAAAAGGAAAAAAAGAGAAAGGGTTGAATTTAAAAGACGATGGAAAGCAAAATAGAAGGAGTAAAAAAAAAAGGAAGAGGAAACCGTTTGCAAATTATTTACATTTTACTGAATGCTACTGTAGCGTTGCCTTGCTCGGGTGTATTTTTCTTTGGCAAAATAAATAAAATGAACTGTTGCGTTAACTAACCGCATTTATTGTAAGTATAACTGGCGTCGGTTTGAAATAATTAAAAACAAAACAAAAAAAAAAAGTGAACAAAACAAAAAACAAGGCCTTCATAATTTTTCCTTTTTCCTTTTTTTTGCTTTTTCTTTCCAAACTATAATGCACACATAAACGTTGTATTCACGTTTGTAAACGAGTTGTACGAATGAAAAATTCAGTTCTCTTTTCGGTTACGATGAGCGAAAGGCTGGACGTGTTGCAGCTATTTGCGCCGACCATCTGCATTATTTGGAAAAGTATATTGTCAGGCACACGAGGAAATAGTGTGGCGTTGTTCACGGTTTCGTGTTTATTCGGTTTAATGATATGTTTATGCAAATGGTCTGTCGTATTTTGTACTCTTTATTCTTTCTCTTGGAATTGGAATTTCAGTGTACTGCGGTTATATGTGTCGTGGATGGGTGAGACAGCGTGGCGGTATCGCCTTATCCGGAGACGAGCGGAGGTGAATATGAAATTTGAAAACCATTTGCTGGAGGTGGCTGAGTAGTGTGCGACGCTACACAGTTGACTTAATCGAGGAGAGGGGCCACAGAGAACGGTAAATTTGAAAACTTTTAATGAAGGCGAGGTGAGGGTTCTCTTAATACGGGCAAAGAATGAAATGGACGAATAAAGTATTTTATTTTCCCAAAAATTGTGTTTGCATCGTGATGGAGAAAAGGAGAAACTTGGTAAGAAATTCTTCGAGCGCTTATATAAGTTGGGCTGAATGCCATAGGATCAAGAAAAAACTGCGTGTCTGTCGACTCTGAAAAAACTTCCGAATTTGACCTGGAGCCAAAATAGTGATGGGCAATATCAAGAGTAAAAACTTGATAATGGTGATTATTGTCTTGGTCTTGTCTTGCACAGTTGAGTTTTAGTTTTGACTTTGTTATTCGCAAGAGAAAGTCCTTATAGGAGCGCTAGTGTTTTTACCTATCCTCTGATTCCTTATCCATGCCTTGGAGATTTACACCTGAATATAATTTATACGATGGAGAAAAAAATAGCTGGAAAGTTGAATTTTTTCGGATAATATTTTACAAAGGAAAGCAATATTGAAAGTTTGGTAAAATAAATACTTGCATTTACGTATTTTTTCTCATGATATCCCATTTTAAACGCCGATAATCTATATAAATATACATACTTGAATTACATGTACCTATTTTCATTAGTTTAAAATTACCCACCAGATGCCACCCACTTTGCTTCCTCTTGTGAATTGTAGGTTTGGTTTTAACCTCACAAGACAAAGACCAATTATGCCCATCAATAGAGCCAAATAACGGTTACTTGGTCAACGTGGATATAGCCCAGCGTTTGCTTCCGACCTTACTGCATGTGATTCTTTGAAAGGTTTATAATTGACGTTGAGAAGTATCAAGAGATATCAAGCCCTATTGATGGCTCCGATACTATCATTGTTTCTTCAAATCTGAACTCGAATGCCACAATTCATCATTCTAATGAAAAACATTACGGCCTTAGGATGGATACCAAAAAATGGGGTTATTGTTGGAAAAAAGTGTTAAAGTGTAAAACGTATGTCAACAGATCACACGATATGGAGAGGAGAGTACAAAATTTGCACCATCATATAATATTTCAATCATCTATATGTACTGTAACAATGATGTTTCATAAAAATAACTGGGTTACGAAATGGAAAATCGTCATTTGGAGTATCACATTGGAATAAATCTATAAAGTCAGATACTCTGTTGTATCAGGCTAGAAAACAAAGTCGTCTTCGAATTATTAAACCAGTGGTTCCCAACCTACTCCGATGGCGCCTTCTTTGTCCATTGTTTAACGTGTTAGTCCTCTGATTCTCTCCTGACTTCAAAATATCACAATTCCCTTCAGTTACTAATAGCTTTTACAGTACGACTTTATTGAACATCAGCATGCGCACCCCGGATTGATATCTACCCGTTCTGGGCGCTCGCGTTAGGAACCACTGAATTGAGGCTAGGTACTTGTAAATTACGAAAAAGTAAAACACTTAGCTTTAAACATTTTTAGGTTATGACCGCCTTATTCAACCGTTTCTATAAGTGCCATTTGATAGCCCGATGAATATATTATGTACTAATGTTTTTGAAAAGGTGAACATTGGGGCAGTAAAAGCGAAAAAACTATCGAAGTAATTTCCATTTCCAGATAGGACTACTATTCCAGAATTTCACTTCCCGTTTTTTATGAGAAGTTATACCGAAGAACGAACCAGGTTATCATGTATCGGTGCCGAATTTAGTTTTAAAAACTAAAAAAATCAATTTTATGTTTCAGAAAAAGGTAATTTTTTCAAAATTTTCAGCATTGAAAAAATTTTTCTCTGTTTACTATTTTGCTTCGTCAGTTATTAATTGTAAGATGGACTGGGTTTTAGTAGTTTTCCGAGAATAAAAAAGTGTTAGTTACAGCTATCGTCTTTTTCAGACTATTAATCATGGTCGAAAAAATATCACAGATATTTCTGTCTGTTGTAGAGTGAATTACAGATATTTTTGTAATAATTTCTTTCCTTATTGGGATAATTCGTATTTTCTCCAATTAAGAACCTAGTCTGATTTGAGAAATTTCTTGACTGTTTTTAGTATTTTTTTCTCAGCGAAAATAACTTTTAATCGTCGATTGTTCCCATTTTGATATCGTTGATGTGAATTCACAAAAGTTTGATATTTTCATGTCTTCAGTCAATATTTATCTTGTAATAGAAACTTTTCGCAATATTCGACGAAACTTAACATGAGGGACTGTGGTTGATTTGTAAAAATTTAGCGAATGTGATGGAAATTTGCTATGTCATCGTTTCATTCTGTTACTTTCTGGTAAAAGATGGAACTTTCCATACGGTACGGAAGGGACTAATTTTTGATTTCTTTTGTAGATTTCTTTGGTTGTCGATGAAGTTTTCGTCTAAAGGTATATGATTTGTACCTTTTTTCTTATTTTCTCTTCGGTTAAATTTTGCACTTCCGCTCAAGTTTAGTTAACTAACTAATGCTATTTGCCATCGTTAGTTTTGCCATCTTCACTATTTTTGGCTTGAGCCCGCCTCGATTTTACTCTTATCTTACTTCATGTGTCATTATGACTTGTTTTTTTTTTCCTTCTCTAAACTCACGAATACGAGAGCCACCTTGAGGGACTCGAATTAGGAACACACGATTTGTGGTTCTGTAATTCTGCTTCATTAGAAAAACATGCCAATTATTACTGCTGCGGTGCAACCTTAATGATTTCGTCGATTAAACGATCTCCTTTGGCAGTAGCGCATCGTGTGGAATCCATTTTTGGAATAGTGCAAGAGAACTCGCACACATGCGTGCACCCACAGGCGTATTCGCTAGAAAGAGAACGACATAAATAATACTCAATTATACTTTTTCGCTTGCTTGAGATTTCCTTTCATATTTTGGCATCATATTAAGTTCAGTGCCAGTGTGCCATTTTTGCTGTTTGGCACAAGATTCTGAAAGGATTGACCGATACGTGTATTTCTTTGAAAAGTGATAACAAAAAAAAATATAAAAAAAACATGGGTCTTGGGCGGGGGAGAGAAAAACGGCAAAAGAATCAGAGGAAGCATGGAAGTCATAAAATTTAGCGTATAAAGATTTCGTGTGTACATGAATGTATATTTTTCGAAAAAAATTAGTCACAGATGAAGGCTGCAGCAAATGGTGGAATGAAGACGCCGTTCTAACTCGTTTTTTTCCCCCAAAAGAATAGAGTTGCCACACAGTATGTAGGACTACTATACGCCATAGGAGTTTTTAATGAGATTTTATTATCCGTGGAACCCATTATTGCTGGTCTTATAGATGTGTGGTCCAGTGTCCGTATCAAATCATTAGTAGATAGTAGGTATATACGATTCATTCGAAGAAGTATGGGGAAAGATGAAGAAAAATAGTCATTAGGTCAATTAAAGAGAAGTAAAATTCGCTATTTGGTGCTCGCCTTTGTAGATTATGTGATTCGTTATCTATACGTATAGCCGTATATGCAGCTCGGAGAAAATATTTCTCGATGAACATGACTGGATATATTTTTCAGAAAAGGTTTTTCTTTTTCGTTTTTTCCTCTCTTTTTTTGGTGCGTGAATAGATGCCTATAACCTGTGTGTATATAGGTACGTTCCATGATTAAGCGTCGAGGAGGAATAGCGCTATGTTCGTATACATATAAGCAGCCAGCCCGACGAAGACGACGACGTAGTTGCAGGGCGTTTTTAATTAAATTTATGTTCTGGTGGTGATAAACGTTTTAGGATAGCTGTCTTCATTTTACCTAGGAATCGCTGAGTACTTGAAGATCTTCTTGTTGGAAGATACCAACTGTGGACCGTAAATTGTTACCCACCGATTAGACAACAGATACCTACGTAATATATTCTCTAATTTAGAGGGGTTGTAAAATTGTGATGATTAAAAAATCGATCGCTTAAGTCACAGTTTTGTCGAAGATATTTTGTGCTGAAAACTTTTTAATCGTTTAACTCGGTATTTCGTTGCCATTTATATATTGATTGTGGTCACTGGATGCCAGAAAAGTACGAAATTTAGTTATCCTTTAGACTGATTGCAGTAATATTATTTCTGTCGTGTAGAACTGTGGGGTTCTCTTGTGGTCCCACTTCATAAACTTTGTGAGCTCGTACGTTCCCAAAATCGAAAGTTTTCAGCTTACTTCTACAAAACATGATTTTAAAAATAGTTTTGTAGTAGACCTGATATAGTAAAACAGCGGTTTCCAACCTTTCTTCAGTCAGGCACACTTTATCCTCCAGAATATTTACATGGAACACTAATGTCATGAATTTTATTTTAAAGTAAGGTTCAAACGAACTAACGGATTTTTATACAGGCAGACCAAATTTCCAAAATTGATGGGTACTACATTCTCGGTATCTTAGCATCGTATTCTACCAATCCCACAGCGGCGGATATAAGTACCATGGGCTCGGAGGCCAGAATTTTTTGGAGTCCCCAACAAACAATTTTTAACTGGTAAGAGGGTGGTTGATAGTGGTGAAAATAAATATTTGAGATATAGAGTAGCTGGGACCGATTTACAATTTGGCCACCCGAGGCGTACAGATTTTCCTTGAGGTAAAGAGGGGTATGAATTTAAAAAAAAAGTGCGTGTGAAGCGTGCAAAAAACTTTTTAGGTATTTTTTATGTTCTAGAATCAAAATGTACTCAGTGTGGAGCATATATTGTAATTGCTTCTTTTGAAGAGAGGAGATTCTAACCCATATACTTTACTTATACGTGGAAACCACAGATGAAATATTAGACTTCTTGAGTATTGGTTCTTTGCGTAAATATTGTTCTAGAATACTGGTATTAGATTTATATACGTACCTACCTGTATTATTTTGGCCTCTTTGAGGAATATTTCCCAGAATGGTGATCGCCTTCAAAGTATAATACTGTTTTTGATTCTTTTTAAAATTTTTTCATTTTTGTTGCAAAATTAGAAAAAATTTATATTTGTAGTTTTTTAGTACTGAACCCCTACAGCTGACTGCAATACTATGAAATTTTTAACTGTACTCGAAATTAAAAACTTCTCTTTCGCCCTTTTGCGCGTTTTTGTGGTGGCCCTCAATTTGTGGTGGCCGGGGATCAGTGGCACCCTTGGTCTCTTCCTGAATCTGGCCCTGCGACCACCTTAATTTTCGGCTAAAAATATAGATACATACAAACAAACACTACATCTCTATGATATGAGTAAAGATTAAAAAAATTTACTGGAATTAAAATAAAACGAAAAAGCATTATGTTAAATTGGTAATTTTTTCAAAAAATAAAACCAGCTTCAAAAATAAAATGAAAAAAATAGTAAAAAATAGTAAAAAATGGATTAATAATAGAAATAATCTTTTTAAAATTTCTTCAACAATTATGTTTTATAGTCAATTTTGTCAAATATGACGAAACTTTTTAATTAATGCCGATTTCTATAATTCCATTCCTTAGATCTACATTTTACTGGAGAAATTTTAAAAGGATTATTTTTTACTTTTTAGCGTATTTTGTATTGTTCTTTTGTTGAAGTTGGTTCTATTTTTTGAAAAAAATTATTAATTTACCATAATGCTTGTCCGTTACATTTCAATTCCAGTAAATTTTACTGGAAAAATTTTAAGATAATTATTTTTTTCTTTTTTGAGCATTTTTATTCGTTTTTTCTTCTTCAAAGTTTGTTAGATTTTTTGATGAAAAAATTTTTTTCAAGGATTTTTCGTTTCTAGTGTTAGCGGCATCATTATTGTAAAACTAACAGTTTTTCTATTAAACGATAACTTCAAAACTACCTATCATAAATTCTAATAAAATTTAATGGGACCACCATGCGATCATTCTCCATCATTAAAAAAATTTAATGAAAATCGATGCCAAGGTTGGGAAGTTATGTTGGAACAAACATATAAAAAAACAAAAAAAAATCATGTATGAATCGAATTGATAACCTCCTCCTTTTTTGAAGTCGGTTAAAAATTGAAGATGAAAAAATTGAAATGAAACAGTGAGCAGGGAAATTCTGAAAGCTTCTATTCTCATGCTAGTCGGACCAAAATGCCTCCGCTATTTTCACGTCAATTCAACTCCAATAGACCGACAGACAGATAGACAAAGTTTCTAAAATAAAAAGATACTATCTCAGCATCGGATTCTGTCACCACAAGCTTAATTTAAGTCCGAAAAAACGAATTTACAAACATTTTTAAAATAGTAATACAGATTATTGTAATTTTCTGCAAAGTCATCGCCTACATTATGTCAGACAAAAACCTGTTATTACGTAGGATGCAGTTGGTGACGCGATTAAATCAGTTTTCCAATACCTTATGTCAGTGTATAAGTGAAGATTGTTTTTTGAAATTTAATTCTTCATTGAATAACACTTGAAAAGTGCGAGTCATCACTTTATATTATCCCTTAAATAACGAATATAACAATAGGTACTAAAAATAGAGAAAGTATAAACTATTATATCGTATGTTAGGTCATGTGCCTCGAATCTCAAACCAGTGCTTACAATCAACCTTTTCAAACATTGAATTCCTCAGTTCTACTTACAGTTTCGGTACACCCTGTATACATATGGTGTTGTATTAGACTTCTAGCGTCCAGCATCAATGAACATATTTAGTCGTTTATATTAGCTATTCAGCAGTCCAGCAGAGAAGAAAATTAAAGCAAGTAGCCTTCTTCTTGGCGTACCCCCTTTATCGTAGATTAAGCGACCACCTATCACTACCCACTTTAATTCGTATTTAACGAAGAACTATTTCTTTTATTTATTATGTTTTTCTTTTCGTCGTTTGTCCCCATCTTAAATAAGTAACTTAAGATAGGAGAAGAAACAGAAAAAATAAATAAATAAAATAAAACCGAGACGTAGCCTACTTCTATGTTTTCCTTTCGACGATTGTTTTATGATAGAACTAGCGTGGTACTGGAAAAATTTTTTCTCTTTTCCGTCCTAAGAAATCTGAATTTGAATTTCTTTTTTTCTTCTGTCCTTCTGTCAGTAGCATTACGCGTGGGCTTTGCATAAATGAGCTACTGTTTGGTGTGTGTGTGTGGTTTTTTTTTTCTGCTCTTTTTTTTATGATAATATAAAAAAATCCTACCTGTATGTACAATATAATTTTCTTCATTCCAATGGTCGTGTATGTTGTCGTGTTCTCTGTCCAAATAAATAATCATATAAAAAAGTAGCCTATCCGTTGGCTGGCTGGCGGAACACACATTTTGTTGGCGCGTGTTTTTCATTACACGTTCGATTAACGTGTATCGAATGGTAATTATGTCATCGTTTTATGTTATGATATAATGGGACCGAAGAATAAAAAAAGAACTAAAATCAATTCTCGATTGAACATGGTTGGTGGGTATGAAAAGGGTAGGCTGTACGGGAAGTGAGCAAAGGCACCACGTAGCAAATATTTTTTATACGTCATAGGTTTGTCTGGTGCCGGTACAAAATTACGACTTCGGATTTATTTTTCGTCCGATTGCTTTGTCGGTTTGTGTTATTGTTGTAAATACGTTGGCGGGTGTTATTAATTATTCTGTCTTCTTGAGTCAATTTCCTCGATAGGATTTGCAAACTTTATGTCGAGTCGAGGGTATGCTGTCTGCGATAGGTATGTGCGAACATTGTTTATGCTGGACGACGGTTTCGTTTCACGTATGAAGTCATTTCCATCAGGCTTATTGATTTGCTGATTTCAATTGATCTAGTGGTGGTACTTAGTGTTTTGTTTGTTTGTTCACATAGATGAGTATAGTTCATTCTATTTCGGCCTTGAAAATGTATAGATAAATGAAATAGTTCCATTATATCCCGGAAGTTCTATGTTCGAAAGTGTTTGGCTTGATTAATTTGCATGCATTTCTTTTGGTTCACCAGCAAATCGTGGACTAGTTCAGTGGAAGGTTTAGGTCTCGATCTTTGTTATTTCAGTTCAGTTGAATGTTTCGATGTTTTAACGAGGGTAGTTATCTTTAAATCGATCTGTCCATTCAATGTAAAATGCTAAAAGAGTAATACGGAAAAAAACTACATTTGGTGGGAAATGTGGTTCAGATGACGGATAACCACTGACTGGACTTACAGAATAACCAATTGGTAACTAAGGAGGGGAAGGAAATAGGGAAGGGAAAAGGGAGAAGTCAAGCTGAAGGGAAGATATAACGAAGTTTACAAATAATGAATAAAGGTGGGTTGTCTAAGACAACTGAGAAAAAATGAGATTGAGAGAAGCCTTTGCCCAGTATCATGGGCTAAGATACTCAAATTTGAGTTTGATCTTACTTTTAGTTTAATATCCTAATGCATTATTAAAAAAATATATTGTATCTAATGCGATGCAAACCACGAATAAAGCCTGATGATGATGATGATGATGAAGTCGATCTATCAATCAGTCAAACACTCAGAATCCCTTTTTATTCGCGTGTTAACGTCTAAAACCACAGTTTTTTTGACAAGCTCTGGTCCATCCTCACCTGTTCCACTAATCCTGATCTCAAATCAATTGGATACAATCGCGTAATGCAAAAGCATTCGTGTACATCCCGCAATGGTGAGTAAAGTAGCGAATTTTAAAGGTATAAGAAGTGCTGTTTTCCCCCCATTTACTTGATAATTTGTGTTTAGACAATGATTCTAATACCTTGACACTCTTTAGTTTGGCTTCTCAAATACGAGTGAATGTGCAGCTGACCTGGTAGTTAATCCATTCACTTAAGTTCTCCTAATGTCTTATCAATTTTTAAATCGACAATTCCCTTGGCAGCAGTAGTTTAAAATTGTTGGCTCTTTTGTGTTTAAAAATATTGTCGAGTATCGTTCTTGTGATGTCAGATAAGTGTTACCACTTCTGAAACTACAACTGTATCCATGTTATCGGATAGTCAACATTATTTTCGTATTGAGAGGGATATGCATATTATTGAGTCTAACAAAAAAACTTGAAGGATCGATTATTGTTGCGGATTTAAGCAAATCAGCTAATGTGCTTCGCCAACTCTCTTGGCCTTACTCCATGGGGTTTATCCGGAGAGGTGGGTGAATTTTTACTTTTTCTTTTCTCCGCTGATCGTCCATCTGATTAGATGACGTCACGACTTTCTTATTATTTTAGGATAGACTATTAGAAAGTGGAGGCAAAAGATACGCATTCTGGTGGCAATAATAGTAACTGGCCGAAAACAGGATAATGGATGAAAATAGGTATAAATGTATTGATCTTGTAATGCAA
Source organism: Ericerus pela (assembly GCA_011428145.1). Classification (NCBI taxonomy): domain Eukaryota; kingdom Metazoa; phylum Arthropoda; class Insecta; order Hemiptera; family Coccidae; genus Ericerus; species Ericerus pela. The sequence continues at coordinate 396,510 of WOFM01000222.1, forward strand.
AAATTCCTTTTAAAAATGAGTTTTTATCGTTACAATTGAGTAGGATTTAAAGAATATCTTTTGAGGATTAGTGATCATTCATATTAAAGTCTTTCCCATTGTCAGAAAATCAATTTAAACGGTTTTCTTTACTTATGAAAAAATACATCGTCCTGTTTTCAGATGGTGATAATATGAGGCGAATTTAGCGCTCTTTGTAGAGCCTCCACTTCCCAGTTGTGTCTGCATTCATTGAAACCTCAATTATTTGATTCTTCGAACCCCCTTTTCATCATTTATCCGAAGGCACTCCTCAAAAGGAGATGCAGATTCATTGCTGAGTTGATTCTTGCCCAACGTTACATGTATATCTGGTGGTTGATTAATCACTCGTTGCTAACTTATGGCCAACACGAAGAAAAGAATTCTCTTAAAACTCGGCAATTCATCGCTGTAAAAAAAAAAAAAAATTAATGAATAAAAAAAATCCAGTTTCCTCTAGGCTCGTCTGTAGATGAATTCTCCAGATATGCCACTGTTTCTTTGGAACATTACCAGATTCTGTGCCTATATGGTATTTTTCAACTTCATCGAGCATTTAATTTCCGCAAATTTTCAACTTGTGTATATTTGTCAACCATGGTCTCTTCTTTCTCTGGTGCTCACAATCATGTCGGTTTCAGTTTACGAGAGACCGACAACGTTAAATTCATAGTAAAATTTCGTAACAATTTTTTATACAACATTTCATCGATGTCGTAAAAATTATTCAAACAGCGCTGGTGGGCAGAGAAAACGTACACAAGTTTATGGGATATTTATGAACCTGAGAAACTAAATAAAAATGTTAGGCTGTATACATAATGTTCGAGTTTATTCTTTCGGCTAGGGATGGCTACGAGTATGCTTCATTATTCATGTCTTGAATAGAAAATAAAGAAAAGAAGTTACTGATTTTTTATTTTATTTTTTTATTACTGTTGAAAATTACGAGGGATGATAAATTTTGTTGAATATCATTTAAAAAAGTGAATACATGGGTTTATAATGAAGAGAATTAATTACGGTTGATTCAAATCTTTATTTTATTGTTATAAGTTTTATCTGTTGAAAAATGATTTTATTAAATGAGTTTTCAAGGCTATTGAATAAAAATTACATTGAATGTTCTGATCGTGTTTTATGCGATTATAAATGTCAATTAATAATTGTGTGACTGAATGATAATGAACATAGTGCATTGATAGTTTGATACGTGCTAGATTTATGAAGATGTTCCGTTATTTCTGCAAATTTTTGGGTGATTTTTTAATATCTCCGCCAGTATTTTGAAAATAAGGTGTTGGTCTTTGTGGAATACCTTGTCGTGAGAGATATTCACACTAGAAGGTCTTCAACAGTATTTGCGTGTTCTGCCACTTCATACGAATAAGTATGGGAGAGCCAAATCCTCGGCAAAAACTGGCGATTTTTGAGCCGGTTCTGAGAGTTTATATACCGAATTTGGCACACGCACATGGACACACATACGTACGTATGTATACGTAATTATGTCATACGTTGCGTCGTTTCCTGTCTCCGTCGAGATGATAAGAAACGACGCAGTGCGTTTGGTACCGAGTCGTGACATTACCGAGATCGTTATCAGGTAATTGATCTCGACTCGTACGATGTATCTTACCTGTACGTACGTACAGGTACGAACATACAAACGCATTCGTGTGTATTGGTTTAACGTCATAGAGACAAATATTGCCAGCCTTTGGGCGGCGACTGTCGTCGAGGGGTGCGAGCCCCTAAAACCTCATACGAGTAATGTCCCCACAGTCTTACTTTCTTGTGATTTTTGAATTTTTAATTTCATCCGTTATAGTAGAATGCCGATTTGGTTACCGATTGTTATCAACTTATCGAATTTCTATTGAAATTTATGAGTAAAAGTTGTTTTACAATTGTGGTGATATGCCATGCATAATTTTGACATTGGACTCTCGACTTGTATGCGAATTATGATTCTTGAATCTCTTAAATGAAACAGGATTGTAAAAAATTGAACAAATTATTTAACAAAAATGTATAAAACTAATTTTTTTCTGTTATTTCACATATTTGGTTACCTACTTTTTCATACCGAAACTAAAAGTATTGCTAAAATAGGTCTATTTTACATTTTGAATACATTACAGCATCTACCTATCTGCTGGAATTATTTTATCCCTATAATCATAGGTACATCAACATAAAAACTACAGGAATGTATCTTAAAGGCGAATTTTAGTCCATTGTGACCTAGGAAATTGACGCTGTTTTTTCTTCAAGTATAATTACTCTTTTCTTTATTGAAAATTGTGTAAGACGAAGATGACTGCTATAAAATTAATTTGAAGATGGTCTTAAAGAGCTTCATTCTTTCCTTGGACCTGACGTTATTCTGTTGTAAATACCTACGTGATTCCTATATAAAAATTTCAGTTCTTCATCCAAACCTTTAAGATCATAAGTTGATGGTGATATGACGATTTTTATGAAAAAATGTAGTTTAAAATTGGCATAAAACATTGTTTTATTGTCTACCTCTGCTGCAAATATTCCAGTCATAGTGTTGAATGGAATTAAAAGCAGAAATGAGTTGAAATTTGCGTCGTTTCCCTTATTCAATCACCTTTTTTGGGAATTATTTCTAGTAAAGATGAGAACTTTAGAGATAGTATTCAGGGACGACTCTGTACATGTTGCATCCTTGTTGAATATTATTTATTTACATATTTCGTTGAAATGACCATCCAGGCTTGGCTAATATCGATTCAAGTTAATTTACCTATGATAATATTTATCATTCAGATAGGTCCAATGTAATGTTTTCAATATTTTGTCGAAGAAAACAATTTATTTTATTTTAAAACCTCTCTGAAGCAATTAATTTATGTTGAAATTGATATTTATGGTTTAATTACGTGCAAATAGAACAAATTTATCAATTCTCTGCCTTTTTGATTTTGAGTTAGTCCTACGAATATATGCTAGCTGCTTTAAACAAAGCGAGTGCTAAATTTAGAAACCTATTATTTTCGGTTGCAAAATGCTAGTAAATATCCTTACTTGGAATACTTTGGGTACGATAATAATAGCTTGTATTCTTTCTGGTTAGCAAAGATTGGCATTTTCTCAGATAATGAACTCAGATTATTGCCTTCGCCCAAATAAATTACTCAAAGGTATGTTTCTAGCAGCAAGTCTATTTTCTTAGATTTCATCTATTTGGGAATATTTGGTACCTGTAATATGTCGTAGGTATACAAAGTGTACTAGATTATTTCTCTGACGTGTGCGAGCAGGGACGTACCGAAGGGGGGTTGAGGGGAAAGCTTTCTCCAAAACTTTTTGATAATTGGGAAAATCGTGCCCAGTTGTTCTTCAGTCGGGAGTTTGGGACTTTGGAAAATTCTCAAAATTGTGCAAAAGAATACTTTTGGAGTAGATTTGGGTATTAAAAAAACTCTAGCACAGCAGTGCTTCGCTAGAAACTTCAATTTGCAGATGAAGATAGAGATAGAAATGAAGATAGAGATGGAAATGAGATGGAGATAGAGAGAGAGAGAGAGAGAGAGAGAGAGAGAGAGAGAGAGCTTGAAAAAATTTCAAAATAATATGGATCATAATCTATATTTATATGGATATTAATCAATATTTATGTAGATATTTTTGTCGATATATCGGTATTTAATAGCTAGTTTCAGGTTAAGAGATTATAAAAAACTATCAAAAATTATCCATATGTTCAACAAAAATATTGATCTATCAATGTTCTATCGTTAAAAACCAGTTTTCCAGAGATTTTTGTTTCCAGTTTTCTTGAGAACTACTGAACCAATGAGCACCAAACTAGTTTTAGACCTGCTCCCATACAATAGCTATCTTTTGTAAAAATTTCAGCTCTATCTGTTTGGTGATTTTCTCAAAACTGTGAACACAAAAATGTTTTCAAGCAAGTTTTCTTCTCCAGATTTTTCTGAAACTACTGAATTAATAAACACCAAACTTTGAAGAAATTTGCACCATCATAAGAAAAGTCTATTATGAAAATTTCAGCCTCATCCCGTTTTTCATTTTCTCAAAATTCCTGAAAAATGACTGTGGAGATTATTAACTTGTATGAGGTATAGGGACTGGCACCCCTTGATGATATTTGCCACCAAAAGGCTGGCTTATTATTTGTCTACATAGATGTTAAACAAAATAGTACACCCTTGTACATTTGTATGTTCTTACTTGCATCAACGTTTGTATTGTGACTAATCGATAGATGAAGATCTCTGTGATATCACGGAACTGTAGCAGATATTCTAGGTTGTTTCTCACCAGTTACTAATAAGAAACGATGTAATTAGATGATGCAATAAAATTTGTATTTGTACATATATGTGTCTGTGTGTATGTGCCAAATCCCATATATAAACTCTTGAAACTGGCTACACAATTATCAGTGTTTTCCCAAGTTTTTGCTTCTCCATACATAAGTATAAAAGGGCAGAACACGCAAATAGCTGTTGGATACCTTCTTGTTGAGAATACTTCTTTGCAACAAGGTATTCCACAACAACCTTTCCCGGAATTTTTTGTTTGCCAGTTTTCTCAGAAACCAATTAACTGATAGGTGAAAAACTTCTTTCAGACCTACTCCAGTATGAAAACTATCTCTTGGAAAAATTTTCAGCACTATCCCCCTGGTAGTTTTCTCAAAACAGTGAACACAAATTTTTGGGTGATATATATATGTATATACATACATTCATAAAAAAATTAGGTCAAAATGAAAAAATGGTATTAATCTTTTTCTTTTCTCATGAAACGGGGAATTTTCAGTATCCTCACCCCTAATATTTTTGTGAGGTCAATTTTAATTCCCCGTTTGCAAGCAAACTGGGTAAAAATTATAAAGATGAACTGGAAAATTTTCAGTTTGGAATTTTTGATTTCTTCCCTCCCAAAAAAAAAGCCTTTGATACGTCCCTGTGTGGGAGTGCAGAATTTGCCGTATCATTTATGCTTGTGTTTTTCGTATAGTTTAAATCCATTTCATTTATCTAGTTCATATAGCATCTCCTCCATCATCTCTGCGGTTGCAAATAATACTATCTTGTCTGCAAACTGGAAGCGAGTGTATTGTAGTTTCGCAAAAAGAAAAAAATTAACTTTATTTTGTTAAAAAAAAAAAAAAAAAAAAAAAAACCAACAAAAACGTGTTTGACAGAAAACTAGCAAAAATAAGTATACCTGTCCAGATGCAACACTTCCAACTTACTATCCAGCGAATAGCAGACCAGACATATTTGAAAAATGGAACTTACGTCAGCAGATTCGATATCATTTTTTGGAATCAAAAGCGTGGGCTTTGTTTTCTATCATTCTTTGACTTTTTTCTTTTTTTGTCTATGAGCTCTCCAGTTTTTCCTCTGTTCCTCTCGCTATCTTGTGTGTGCATCTTTAAAGTCCGCCTAAATTCCAACATCTTTTGAATATTAATTTGGACCGAATGTACGATTAAATAGTTTTTTTCTTTTTTCTTCTTCATTTTTTGGGTGTAGCATGCTCTTTAACGCTGACCATTTAGTCATCGTTGTTATTAATATTATCATTATTATTATTATTATTATTTTATTATTATTATTATTATTATTATTATTATTATTATTATTATTATGAATTTAATTTCTTGATCATTTCATTTGTAAAGAAAGACGAGCGAGCGAAAAAAAGATAGGAACAGAGAGAAATAGATGAAAAGATACAGAGTGAGAAAAAAAATAAAAATAACGCGCATCTTTGTACGTATATAATCAAAACGTGGATGGGCATGAAAAAGAAAACCGTAAACGCCTCTTTTAATATCCAGTAATAATATATTTGGGACCCTCTGCGCTATGGCTTCTCTGCGGAACTTGTATTTTACAAGGAAGAAAATAATCATTTCGTTTTAAACGGAGTCGCCTTGTACGATTGGTATCGTTGTGTTTTTCTTTCTCATCTCTCCTCCGTTTCGATAAATTACTGTTTTCAAAACGCTATTATAAAGACCTATATTTAATCATTTGCTGATCTGAAAGAGATTTGAGGAGGGTACATGAAATTGGGTAATAGATTTTTGTGGCCTCGTTAAACAGCAGTGCTGTAAGAGAGAATGTATGCGATGGCTATTGGCTACTATGCTACAGAAATATCTGAGTTTGTTCTAAAAAAGGCCCTTCTTTTTCAGATCAAGTGGATTCAATGTATCGTGTCTTGGGTTATTTAGTACTTCAAAAGTTTCGAAAGGGTAACCGAATTATGGATGAGTAATTGCGTGAAATTGAGCTAACGAGTTTTGATGACCAAGTAATTGTGAAATTGAAAGAAGCAATATAATTTTAAGGTGTGCTGTCAGAATTCTCGTTGATTTACAAAAATTTGTTCAATGAATTTTGGAGCTTGCGAATCGTTTCTGAAATAAAATTATTTTCTTGTATTCAACTTAAACAATCTTTTTTTTTTTTTTTTTTTTTTTTTTTTTTTTTTTTTTTTTTTCAATAAATTTCTTAGTTTCTAGACAGAAGGTTATAAATTCAAAAAGTCTTCTTTCGACGAATTATTCGATTCACTCATTTACTGACGAAGAATTTAGTAAACGTATGGAACAGAGTTCAAGAAAACATTTTGAAAAAAACAAGCGCAGTGAGAATTTTTTTTTGTACATTAAACTATGTCTACAGGAATCCTTTAATTTGCAAAAAAAAAAAAAAAATGAACTTGCGTAAACTGTATTTAAATTGTTTTCTTCCAAATTCACCACTTCAGCTTTTACTTGTGAGTAAATGCTTCATTTTTATTCATACGGGCCAATGTCTAGGTCTTCAGCCACATGAATGTGATTAAAATTGCCGCTTTTTTTGAAAAGATGATACTCTTTTTTACAGTTTTAAGTTAAGCATTAGGTATGACAGAACAAAACCAATTTATAAACTGTCAAATTATGACATCTCAGTTGACCATTCATCATCATCAAATATGCTATCAAATATATGTCCTCAGCGCACAACAGCATTCAAATCTAATCCAAAAGTTGATATGTCTCAAATTCCCTCAAATACTTTTCTTTTTATGCCAAAACATGATATATCATGGATTCTTCCTTTTTCCTTTCGCTAACACTTTTAAAAACTGAAAATAGACCATTCATAACATCCCTCCATTATTTCATAGTTTAGTTAATTTCATGAGTTTAGTCGTCAAACAGGTAATTTTTTTTTTTCGTCTCCTGAAAAATGGCAAGAAGTGATTTATCATCTGTTTGAAAATAACCACAAAATTGATAGGAACAGCTGCATGAATGTTATTCATAATTGATAAGAAAAGCTGCTGCATAAATGTGTTTAATTGATTCAAGTTGAATTAGTTGCTGTTGAAAATATCTACCCTACATACTCATGGATCGTGGAATAATACTTTGCATTTTGTTAAAAGAATGCTGCGGTAATTCAGGAGCTACAAAATATGTTTTATTTTGGCAGAAATCATCATTCGTTGTTAAGGGCAGTTTATTTATTTACATTTTCTAGAAAACTGATTATGCATAGTGGTAGAAAGATGTTGCCCGAGCCGATTATATGGTGGAAAGTAATTAGGTCAGATATTTCGCCATTGATGAAAATTCACTGCACACCTAAACGCCAAATATCAGATAAAATAAGCACTGATGCAATATTCTCAGGAAAAATTATAAACAGAATAATTAGGCACGAGGTATTTATACGGTTATTACTCCATTTTCTGTTTGATAATAGATAGAGAGATATGATTCAAACCCTAATTAATTTTATCACTCATCTTCCGTTGACCTTTTGAGAAAATTCACGTTCTACTGTTTGTATGCTCGAGTTTATTTTGGAAATTATCGAAAAATTCTACTATACTCGCTGGGGAATAAAAAACTTTCGGAATGTGTTCAACCTACAATCGAGTCCTCGAAAGTTGGACAGTCATTAAGGATAGAAATTTATCGAAAACGAAAAGGAAAAAGTTTGTAACTAAAACAGGAAAAAACCTTATCAAAAGCTCTGTGTCCTTTATTTCGTTTTCAGTGTATCCTTGAGTCATCATCTTGTAAGTAAAAATAAACTTATATAACTATGGTGTTCTGTTCTCATCCCCTCGTCACTATAGTATTTTTCCTTTTCAAAGTTTTTGGTTTCCAAAATGTTTCTAATATTAGCGAGTGAAAAGTCACTTTTTCCCTCGTTTTTTTCTTTTTTGTTTTTTGTTTCCTCCGATTACTTTCCAATTGAAGTGGAAAGATAAAAAAGGAACTTCATAAATTTTTCTTACCTTTTATTTTTTTCCCTCGTTCTCCTCTCTTCTTGTTTTCTCCTGCGTCACCGTACGATAAATCATTTTTCCATTCAGTTGGCGAAAAACTTTTCTTTACAAACAATTTTTAACTATTACAACTTCTTCATTTTCCTTTTCATCCACTTATTTATTCATTTAATTTTTTTTTTCATTTTCATGTTGGTTGCTTTTCGTGGTCGAAAAATGAGTTGATTTGTTAGACAACTACCTACAGCATCCACAAAAAAAAAAAAAAAAGGAATGAATTCATTTCGTGTTTTTTCATTGTTGAGAAAAGTTTTTAGCTCGAATGATGTGAAACTAATTTCTTCATGCCTTCTGTTTCATTTTTTAACTTTTTTTTCGTATCAACCACGTGGAGGTGACATAAGTTCAATTTAAGGGGAAAAAAAAGGAATTTGCTAAGTACCTCAAATCTCAACAACCTGATGAAAACCAATGTATAAACGTTTTAATATTGTTTGTTGATAAGTTTGTTTTGATAATAGAAGTAAACTATATAGAAATTTTTCATATAGCTTAATTTGCAACTTTATCAACTTCCCATCTGTATGTTACCGTCCTCATTTTTAGTTTTCACTTGTCTAAACTAGAATTGAAAAATTACGTTTGACTCTTGTAGTACTGACCAATCAAAACTAGAATAAAATTGGAAAATGCGTTGGGCGGTTCTAGTTCAGACTGGTTAAAACAAGAAAATAAATTTTAGTTGAAACTAATAGTTCCTAGTCAAAACCAGTTACCACGTGTACCAGCATTTTTCTTACAGAAATAAAAATTCTACGCCTAGGTTTAATATATTTATCACGTAGCTTTTTTTTTTTGCAGGGTTATGGAGTCAACTAACCCTTAATGTGTATCAAATGAAAAAACTTGAAATGTCGTAATCGACTGAGACCGAATACAGATTTGGTGGCAGTCGATAACAATTTTGACTAAATTTTCAAGCAGAATTGATTTTAACTTATTTCTGGTTTTGTCATTCATATGTTGGTCAGAACTCGAACCGTCCAACGCATTTTCCAATTTTAATTTTCACGGGTCAGCACTACCTGGTATTAAACTTCATTTTTCAATTCTAGTTTTAGACTAGCCAAAACTAGAAATGACCAAATTCTAGTTTTGACAGTAACACATACATGAAGCTGAGCTTTCCAAATTTTAAGGGTTGAATTTCCATCCCCTTTCGGACCGAGAAGTAAAGTTGAAACCTACTTAACGAAATCCTCTTCAAATTTCTTTCGTTGTCGGAAATATTTTATACCTGCATCCTCAAATGTTTACAGGAAACCTCCCTCTTCTCAAGCTTACCTTGAGTGTAGAGGTCTGTCTACGACGTTTTTGGCTTTTGTATCGATTTTTTGTTTTTTATATCTCAACATTCATAATTTTTTATTTATCTTTCAATCGCTTTTTTTCTCTTTACAGAGTCATGCGACCATTTGGAGACGAGCATCTATCGATAACGAAAAACAGTAATTACTGGATGGTGACGTGATTTTGGGCGGAGATATTTTGGTGCGGGGGGCTCCTACACTGACACCGTTCAATATCGCGATTGTAAATTGTAGAAAGACACATGTCGGCGTTTCTTTAACCGTCATCATTCAATTTCGTCGAGCGGTTTCTGGTTTATTACCGTCCGCCAGGCAGAGAAGAGCAAGCCCGGGTGGTGGATGAAGAAGGGGAGGAAAAACTGCGGAGAAAAGTGTTTCGTTCATACTTTACTCGTACTTTTACATCGTGTGGTACTACACGCAGTCGTCGTCGTCGTCGAAAGAAGATAAACGTTTCCACGGACGAGCCATGGTTATATTTCATAATGATTGCCACTTCCTGTGGGTCGTTACTGTGGCTTTTTTGACGTACGCAACATCGGTTGTCATCGCTAAGCAAGGTAACACTTTGTAATATATTTATGTATAAGGTACCTATGTGTGTAAACAGATTTCATTCTCATTTTCTCCACCCTCGACCCTTCCACGCGATCTTCCTTTTGGTAGCCTTTCCTTTTTCTCTTTTCTTCGATATGTTGCGTTTGTGTATTTATTTACTTTATTTTCATGGTTCGCTTTTCAGTTTGTCTGTGGTAAACATACTTGTGTAAGAAATAGGTTCTGATTGCCTTGTCAAGTTCTATGTTTCCTGCGGTATGTCACCTTTTTCTGCGTCTTTGGCTATTTAAAATTGATCTCGCGATGAGACCCGAAGATGAGGCTCCCGCAATATTCTACTTTTTCGACGAAAATTATGATTTTAGCTCGAATAAACTCAAATATACTGGGTGATCTAACGGGATCTCGCTTGTTTCAAAAATGGAACATGTAAGAGACCGATTACAACATTTCGGGTAGATGAGAGATGATTTGTGAGCCGGGTCCAGTACGTTGGCCTATTATCTAAAAAAAAACAACACGTAGAATGAGATCCAGATCAATTTGATTGTCCTAATAATAGTATTTCAATCGTTAGAAAAATAAAAAAAGTTAAAAAGAACAAGGTTCAAAGTTCTATTCTTCAGATTATTTCACTCCCTTTAGATTCAATCTATAGGTACATCGTAGAGTTCACCACCTTTTACCACTACTCCCTGGCGTCTTTTACGTTGATCTACGAGTAGAATGTCTTACACTGAAAGTGTAACTTTAAAAGAAATGAAAAGATAGATTAACACCTTACGCATTTCGATGCGTAAAAGAACATGTCAGTGGAAATACTATCCGATTACGGGACGTTTACTCATGATACCTTGCCTTATAAGTATACCACAAAAAAACGTACTAGTTAGTAGGTAGTTACTAGCAGTAGGCTTACACGTAGTAAAAATATCGAGAGAGTAGCTTTACGATTATTTACGCGTTTTTCGTCACATAATTCTCATTATTCGAGTGGCATAAATTAGGAACGCGTCGTAAACGATAGACTCTTCCCAGCCTGGCAGTAGAGAAAAGGCGTACCTCAAAAATGAAAACGAAGAATTTTGAAATCCACATTCAGTCTGTTATAAAGATTAGGTACCATTTGCTACAATAGCTCCTTAATCAGATTTTCTTAATGGGTACTAAGTTGAATATGTTAATGAGGTGGCCAATGCTGAGTAGGTACTCTCCGGTCTGCTAGCGACATTGATATTCGAAAGAATCTTCCACCGATGGGTAATGACTGGTACCAGCACATTAACATACAGAATGTATAGTATGATCGTTTTTGCTAGTGATGGTGACGAGCATTTGCTTGCATTTTAAGAATTTACTGAGAAATGCTGAAGAAGAAATCCTTGACATTAAAAAGAATATGCTCATTTTTGAGCAAATGCTCCAGAACTTATGAGCATTTTCTAGAGTCCTATCGTCTGGCCTAAATGAATGAAAAATTAAAAATGTGTTATTTTACCTCAAGTGTCAAAATATGAAGGTTGACCGAACTATATTACTTCACATAGGCTGCACTTCCTTCTCACAAAGTTTTCGAAATATTGTTGTAAAACAAGAAATATCTTTTGCATTACGAAAATTTAATAAATTTTTTTGAGGGCAATGTACAAATTTTTTTAAAATAACGAAAAATGACTTTAGGATAAAGGAACCTTAATAGCTAAACCTCGTTTCTCCAATATTTTGATGTCGGGATAGCAATAAAAAGAAAGACAAATTCGCGGCTGGGACTAAAAAAAATTGGAAATTTTTTGTCATTACATTTTCTTAAAATTTTTCGAAAAACCAAAGCTTACATACACATATATTTTTGTTGCTTGTCTCACCAGTCACACTGATACAGTTAAAATATAGTAGGTATCGCTCTGTTCATTCGTTTTTTTAGCCCAGAAATTAGCTAGTTGGCTTAGAATACGACGTTGAGATACGTTACCTATCAATTTTATAAATTTTGTTTGTCCATCTGTCTGCCTGTCTGTTTGACCGAAGTTGGTTGCGGAAACGGTTGAAGCAATTTTCCTGAAATTTCAATGTATGAAAATAATCGATTTCTGAATTGCTCTGTAAGAGTAGTCCCGAAAAAAACCTGTTTTAGGCCTTTGAATAGTTATTGTTCTAATATTCAGAATTAGCCATTTCCAACATTTGATCAACCGTATTGTTAGCGTTTGTTGCTTCGTTTATTTTGACGTGTGAAATTAGTCGGCAGTATGAGCTTTTTACGAAATTTCCTTTTGCTACTGTTCCCGAAAACCATAAGAAAACTCGTCGATGATTTCTGTTTTTCTTTTTTTTCTTACCCTCTGAACGTTTTAAAATTTACTGACTAATGAGTTCGTTAATTTCGAGAGTATGATACATCTAATAATAAGTCGAAGAATTTTCATTGTTTTGATTCTGTTCGACAAATTAGGAAAATATTTCAGTCGCCCGTCAAAATACCTTGTATGCACTTACATACATGAATTACCTACCTATTCACTGCGTATATGTTCATTCCAACATATAGCGTCTGATATGGGTGGGGGGAGAGGGTCAACAGTCACGACTTAGAATCACGATTTGAGCCATGGTTTTCAGTATTCGACAGAAACCGCAAAATTCTCGACGCGGTAATCAACCGTTTGAATCATGTTTCTGCTTCGTGTTTAGTTATGTTTCTCTCTCCAACACCCTTTTTCTGCTCTCCCTATTTCTCTTTCGCTGCATGTCCCTTTTATAGTTGCGCTTTTCTACGCCCAAACATCCAGTCGTATTTGAGCTAATGTTTATGAGACTGAAAACTGATACTGTACTTTGTTGGTCGCGCTGCATGTCCACAATTTTTTTTTCGACCAAATATATATCTCGTTCGTGGAAGAGTGTGTGTATAGGCAACGAGATTTGAAAAGAGTGTACCCCGCGATGGACGGGATGTGAGAATCGCAGGCTGCGCTAAAATCTGGTGTCTCGAATACCTTTTTGGCGTCCGCGCCGAGCAAATTACCTGCAGGTACCTACCTACCTACCTTCCACGAAACGATTGCAAAACACGTCGTCGAACAGATGCGAGACGAGCACGATGGAAATGGGCAAGAGCACATCGTGAAGCAGGTTCTTTTCTTGCCATATGGCGTACTGGCTAACGATTTGAAGCTGGAGAGTGTGGAAGCCACGTTGATGATGCTGCCGGTGAAGATCGTGTAGTTTCGTGCGTCTGTCTCTCGGAGACGTCCAGCATAGACGCTCAGGTGCATGTACGCAATAATGGGTACGTATGTTCCGATCCTTTCGAGATGGGTAAGAGGCATCCAAGATGAGAACTTATAGGGAAAATTGGTGGTGATTTCCAGTAGCAGAAAACGTTCAGACAGATGAATGATTTCGTCAGGGGTAAGGCAATGAGCTTGCGAAATCAGGCTAACCACTTAATGTATCTGTCATGGATATATCTTATCGATGAACAGATAGGACTTAACAACGTGAGGATGTTGTCCAATTGCGGGTATTTGACAGGTTCACATGAGCGATTTTGACTTTGTAATCTGCTTTGACATTGCGTTGCAGTTTTTGTGTTCCACAGACACGAAGAGGTTGGGAGTAACTCAGTCGGATAGACTTTGAAATTTGTTCATTGTCTGCAAAGCGAAAAAGGCGAATACTTGAATTCATCTCGTTCGGCTCTAATTCGGCAAGATTTGAGATTCTTGGTTTTTGTGCGCGTGCTAGTTTTATACTCGTTGGTGTTCGCCTTCGCAATCATAAGATTGAAGATTCGAGATTAGCCTCGGCCTGAGTCGGCTATAATATTCGTGCCTCAAACTGCAAAGTATTTTGATTTTGGTATTCTCTCGTGGTGGAGAATTTTTCCCACGTAACCAATGGCCAACGTTTCCTGATTCATGTTTTTCGCCTCTAATGTCATTGTAGGCATTCTCAAAGATTTAATTCTTCCTTTATTTGTCACTTTAGTATACCTTGTGAAGGTGCTATTTCTATGTACTAAATTCAATTTAAATGGATATTTTTGTTCAATATTCCTATTCAGAAACATAAATATCGATTAATTCTCTACAAATTTGCGTTTTTCATGTAGGTACAGTTGCTGATTGTCAGTCAAATAATTGGTTTAATTAGGAATTAAAAGCTTTAAAATGTTTTACACCTGGATAAAAATTTTTAATCCTCAATCCTGTGCTTCCATCGGGAGGCGGTATCAAACTTATGATTAATTTTAATTTTTTCAATGCAATGAACATTACGAACAAAGTACAAAGATTAAGTTCATAAACTTGGGAACAAAAACGTTTGCTGAAGTACATGGTGATAAATGTGGGTATTTGTTTTTTTCAAAATCATAATAATCTGTATTATTTTGTGATTGGTGAAGATGAAAATGAATATGGACATATAGATGGCCTAAGAAATTAGCATACTGAGATTTCCGACCGTATCTTCTCTTTGCATCGTATATTTTGTTTGTACTTTCATGGTGCCGCCAATTACGTTGTGGTATGCCAAATTTGGTTTTTACCAGTTACTCAAGTTTTGGTTTTTTATTAGCTCCTCCATTTTTTAAATCAATTACTTACCTGGATTGATTCCTATAGTACATAACGAGATACCATACACATGGTATCTGAAGACGAAAACATCGATAAAATACATGTTTTACCCGTGAGTGAATGAGGATGAAATTTGAAAGAATTGTCGAAATAAAAATGTTGAAGTGAAAAACAAATTAGAAATTTTAAATATAAAATTAATATTTCCCCACAGTGAGATATTCCAAAGTTCACTGTGGGGGAGAAAAACCGGAAGGGATAAGCCCAAGGTTTGTTCTCGCCGAACTCGTGTGCTATTTCATTATAAAAATCTAAAAGATCGAAAATTATACCATTTTCTCTCCACGTTTTTCCCTTATTTTCTCGGAACTTTTTACCCCATTTTGAAAACCTACATCCTCAACCACCGAATTCTCCTACCATACGTGACCATGTTAGCCGGACATATTGTTAAACAAAATAATTACGAGTGAACGAAAAATACCGGTTTATTTCAAAATAGAAAAACATACCTCTATTTTTCATGACATCATATTATTCATACTGTAGAATCGCACGAAACAAAATGAAACGGACAAAAAATTAACAGAATAAGAAAAACAAGATGAAGTAACGACGAGACTTCATCAAGATGAATTTCATATACAATGTTAAAGAGCAAATTACAAAAAGAAAATTCGTAGGTCTTACTAAAGTGAAGGTACCAAACGGAGTGATTTCTTCTTATCTTGAAAACTAAGAGCTAGCCCAAAAGTTCGCAAGAAAAGGAGAAATCACTATATCAACTTCCATTTCCGATAGCAAGTTAACAAAAGAAACAAGCCACGAGCAGAAATGGAAGATGATATTGGGAAAAAACGTCAGATAATGAACTCCACTCTTCAGAGAAGAGTGTAATACATTATCTGGTTTCAAAATTTTACGGATACTTCAACGTAAATGAACCATCATAAAAATCAAGTGGAGACTGTAAATGACCAAAATGGAATTACAGTTTTGTGCCATACTAAAAGTTTCGTTTTCTTGTGGAAGGTACCATTATTAATGTTGACTCCCGCAAGTTTTCTTTTTTTTCCCAGGCCATGTACTTTTGTCTCTTTTGGAGAAACAAATCTCATGCTTCAATATGTCCAATACTTTCACTGCACTCCCAACTTTTTTTGGTAACTATCTATTGTAATTCTATTTTTACCGGTAAACGTCTGTTCGTGACATATTAAATAAATAAATAAATAAATAAATAAATAAATAAATAAATAAAAAACCCTTAACGTAAGGACGTTATCCTTTGTCTTCGGGGAGAATTTATTTCGTTTCTACCATCATTCCATTCTAGAACATCTATAATGTGTAAAAATAAATCTCAATTTGGTATACCTTATCGATCACAGTATCCGCTTTCCTCGATTACTCATTAAAAAAAAAGTTAGTAAATAAACAAATAAAAATGAAGAAATATACCAACGTACATAGAAGGGGAAGTATTTATGATTAGAATTTCATTATTAAATATTGAATTTTGGAAGAAAGTTTGTATCCGAGCACACGCGACCTGCGTGACATCCTTCAAAATTGGTATTAAATATTCGTCTCATGCTGACCCGTCTTCCTTTTTTTTTCTACCTTTTTTTTGTCTATGTGCGTGTGTTAGTGTAGGTATTGTATCTACGTTGTATATTTCCATTTTTAGTACGCATTTTCTGTGAAAATCAAGTCATATTAGATTGAAATGGATTTTGTTTTGGTTCTGATCGATGAAGAGTACTTCTTTTACTAATGACTTGGAGAACGTAAACTTTTTTTTTTTGTAAAGTCGTAAATCGAAATAAACACACATGACGTCTCTCGTGACTGTCAGCCATGACTGCGATACCCATCTATTTTATGTATCTAGCAAGACTGTGAAAATTGATCCAGTTCGAACATTATGGGAGCAAATTGAATTTGAGGTCCGTTACGCCCTCGTTCTCTTATAAGAACTCGAAATTTGACCAAAGTCTAGAATAGTGACGGAGTGAGTTCAGAATAAATTTTATATGTATTTCTGGTAAAAGTATTTTCAATGACTTATTGGGCTAGGTTCAGTGGTGGAAGATCTATTTACTAGAATAGTGTCGCTGGGTTACAGCTTGATAAAACATAAATTATTTTAAAATTATGTGTAAGAGTCTAAGGCATAAGCTTAAATATATACTTTAGGAAAGAGTTTTAGTGAACATTTCTTCGTAGCTTAGATAAAGTTGGTTGGAATTGACTATAAATTTTACTGACCAAGGTCTCAGTCCTTTGATATAGATTGTTTATGGTGGAACGTGGTACCTGGAGTAATATATACAGTTACGACTTTTTTAATAAAGAAAGTCGAATATTTGGGCTTAGAAGTTTAGAACATAGGTCTATCTACTACTCCTAGCACCATAATTATTAACAATGCCCTCAGCATGATCTCTGTCATACTTTTCTACGAACACAACGAGGCACCCGAGTCGAGAAATTATACTGAATAACCACAATCTTATATTAACTGGGGTAATTCTCGTTTTAACTCGAATATTTTCACTAAATCTAGTATTTAGTAAGCAAAACTATAGTGAACAGTAATTAAAATGAGAATATGAGATAAAAACCCTCTAATTAAGGGATTTCGAGGTGAAGCCGTTTAAAAATATCAGTCGTCTGGTTTTGATGTTTTTTTCATTTCTTATTTGTATAGCGAAAAAAGAAACACGAGTGATCAATTTTTGTATTTTAAAGTGTATTTGCATGAGGAAAGATAGGGGGCGAGCATTCCACCTCATCATTAAATATTTCTGACGAAAATTAATAAAATTCAGTTTAAAGTAAACACCTGTATTTGAGAGTAAAAGTATTTAGTATTCGGTTGCAGTGTGTACAATATGATTTGCAAAGAGACTGAAATCTCACTTTATGTTTTCTCTCATTATAGAAAGTCCACCCGCAGAATCCGAACCGGAAACCGACGAAGACAGCGACTTGCTCGAGGACCCACTGGGTTTCCATCCAGTCACGTCGTCCAGTGTAGACGGTATTCATCAGGCGGTTCCGTTGCCTATATTTCTGGAGGAGCCGGTCAACACCTATGCGCTGAAGAATAAACCGGCCACATTGCAGTGCAAAGCGGTGCACGCGTTGCAGTTGTCCTTCAATTGCAACGACCATCCCGTCTCCCCAAATGACGTGACGCAATCGGAGTTTGTGGATCCACAGACCGGCTTCCGCAATGTAGAGGTGATGTTGAACCTGACCCGTGACAAAATCGAGGAGTATTTCGGAAATGAGAAATACAAGTGCGAATGCCTCGCCTGGTCATCTCGTGGGCAGATTACTAGTCGGTCAGCGGAAGTGGATGTTGCAAGTAAGTAGTTATAAAATTGTTGATTTGTGTTGGGAAGGGTGATTGGGTCAGCGGATATGAAACACACTGATTAGGTTTATGGTTTTCAAGCTATATAGCTTGGTAGATGGCTGTGGTTTGGTCTCTCAAAGGAATTTCCATCTATGGGGAAGTTGATGGTATTGGAAAATTGGCTGGACATTGTTGTAGAAATTATTGGCATTCTTTGCTCAGAATTTGGCCAATTACTTGAATACATTAAGGAAAGTCATTTCTAAAGTTATCTGATTTAATGCTCTTTCGGGTTTTACCACGTAATCCATCATTGCTCATTTACCGCATTTCTGTTCATTCTTCCCTCACCAAATGCAACTATATCAAGTTGTGGATAGTTGTGGACACATTGCCTTTTTGCTGGACTCTCTTTAACCCCCAGTTAGATTCTTTATAAATGTCGATTTTTCAATAGCCAGCTAGGAAATTTAAGTCAGCTAGTGTTAAAATTCTACCATAATCATGCGTAAACCTCAGAAGTTATGGGTGCCTGAGAAAGTGTGGAAAATTTTTTGCCCTCACAATTTTTTCCTGTCCAAATTTCACCTATTTGGTCATTTCCCAGTTTTTGGGTCGTTTAATTTTTACCCAAGTTTAATTATTTTTTTTTTATCTTTTTTTTTTGTTTTCTTGATGTCATACTGCGTATTACGCATAATTGTTTAATCACTACCCAATGTGAAATGAAATGAAGTCCATTTAAAAATTTTAAATATTTCTTATTACAAAGAATTCAGCCTTCGTTTGAATATTCATATTTTTTCACAACCCAGTGATGATAATTCGTTATTTGTGTTTTCTGTATGGTAACTTACTTTCATACTTTTCTGGGGGTGATGTATTGGCTAACTGGGGTGGATAAGAACCACCCCGAATTGCCTGTGGCCCACTTTGAAAATTTTGCAGGAATTAGCCTAAATAAAAAACAATGAATCGAAAATTTAATTTAAATCAGAAGGGAGATCAAGAAATTTTTAATGGTATCTACTTAGTATTTCACACATCAAAAACTATGGCCCACCCTGGGGAAATATCCTACGTACGCCACTGGAGTGATGTGCGTTGAAATTAAATGTGCTCAAAATATGTGCCAATTGTCATAGAGGAAAAATTGCCACTCCATTTTACCTGATTTGCAATCTGTAGGTTGGCCATTCAAACTCAATATTGAAAATTGGCGAGTAATGTAAGAAAATTGAATATGTTTATGTAAAATTCTGATGTTGTTCTTGTGTATGATTTCCTGGAAGAAATACTGATTAAAATTTGAAAAATTAATTTGTAACCTGCATAGCATCGATAATCAGCACACAGCGCAAGTTTTCAATAATTTTATATCCGTGCACCCTAAGGATTTTTGCCTTATTTTCTATCTTTAATGATCAATGCAGAGGTGTCAAACGGTATAGTTTCTTGGAGTGAGTTGGTAGGAGCAGTAATAATGCATTTTTATGTGTCCAAGATCATTATCGATCCTCTTAGTACCTTGGCTATAGGATTTTGAGACACATTGCTCAAATATAGTATTTGAGGAAAGGAAGAAAGTAAATATTAAAAACTGTCTGTTCTTCGTATCAGCTTATTTTAGGGTTGTAGGTTGGAATTTGGGTGTTTTTTATGTTTTTGGCAGTTATCACTAAAGAGAAAATAAAAACTGATGGCAATGGAGGGGAAAAGGAAGACAGCTGTATATGCACAGAATGAACTTTACACATGTGATTATGTAATTTCGTCAGTGCTAAGTTAATAGTAAACAATGTCTAACACCCAAAAATAAAGGGGTTATTGTGGTTACTCAAACAACAATGGTCAGCGTGCCAATTTACATTAGGGTGAGAGTCGACGGTCCGTAGATCAAAAATAAATCTAGATGGAGATGGTATTTAGAGCCGTATTGAGATAACAACAACAATATCAACAGCAGCAATAATAAGACTATACTAGTTATTAAGAATGCATATTGAGGTGTCCAAAACCAAGAAGGTAGAATGGAAATCATCAGCTAACTATCTCATTTCTACTGTACATTTTTTTTTTTTTTTTCCATTTACCACTTTTAACCTTCACAGATAATATGTTGTTAAACTCGAGTTCATTTATCTCTCAATGTAATTCTTTCCATTATATTTTGTACAAGATTTTTTCTGATAATTGCATTAAACTGCTTCTCTAGCTCAGATAAGGTTTTTCCCCGATGTATTTCTTACAAAATTGATTCGTTTTTTCTTTCTGGCCATAGAAAGACAAATCAGTCTGTTAATGATTGCGAAACAATTCGTACATCTCTTCCTGAAAAATTGGAGATTAAATGTTTTTGCTTTTTGTTGAAATTAAATAGTAAAATTTGTCATGGGAAAACTTATTTTAATTTTGGTCAGTTCATTATTTTGAAATATGATTATTATTCCATTCATCTTGACATTCACATTAGTTTCTCTAAATCTGAGTTGGATTACACCTTTCTGTACAATATCACGCCACATTGTTACCAATCGAATCAACTTATAATAAACGGAATTATCGAGTTGCTGATGTTCTTATTTCTCTTACTGGCTGTAAGTGATTGTGATATAATTTAATGGTGTAATGGTGAGTAGAAGTTCTGTTCAGTGTGGCATGGCAGATCTAAAATAGGGTGTACACTAGTTGGTTAGGTTTTTCATTCGTTAGAGAGTTTGTGAAATTGTATCCCCATTGTATATATCTATCCTCCATACTATGTGATTCGTTCTTCATTCATATTAGGGAGAATTTTACTTGTTTTTGTTTCTCACTCTTTTCAGCTATCTTAATTCTTTTCTTTTGGCCCTAGTATAACTAGCACCGTCAGTGATATTGATGTTCTTGAATGTCACAATTTACAGGTATGTAGGTGTAGAAAAATACGATTGAAATAGATCGTCAGTAAAGTGTAATCAGTGAATTGAAATTAGGCCAGCAGACATAAGTGTGGGAGCTAATAGAAGCAAATAACAGTGAACCAAGGGACAGCTATGGTGGTTGTAGACGAGTAGAGTTATGTAGGTTGAAAACATTGGATCCAGAGAAGAGGACATAATTATAACATTTTGGAATTTGGATGGATATGGATTTGCAGAATGAGATACCTAGTTATGCAGATAGAGTAAACAGACTGGGAAAAGATAAATACCTATGCACATACCTACGTGCCTGTACAAAATACTAGCGTACAGACGAGCTCAAATCGAGGTTGCGACAAAATAATCGAAGGAAAAGTACAGTGTACGCACCTAAATTCTGTTGTTCATCGTTCATGTTAGCTGGAACCCGAATTAATGACAATATTGGTACCTTGTAATGATAATAATTCGTCGATCCAACTCTTGACGCGTTCGACGTCGTGAGAATGCTGTCTTTTTCAGACGTCCTTCTTTGCTGCTAGAAGCTATGCGAGAAGATGACAACTATTACGTTTGACAGGCGGTCGATGAATTCTCAATTTACCGTCCCAAAATATTAATGAGCTCGCGTGACGCTTCAACGTCGCCCGTACCCAATGAGAACAATGGAAACAATTCGCTAATTTAGCATAACGTTGTTTCGAAGCCGATGTGGTGTTTCTCGTTGTCCGCCTACGCGTCTAAAGCCGTTCTTTCCAAATGTACGACGACCAAAATTCCGACGTCGCTGCCCAGCGAAAAATCGTTTATTCGCGCTTATTAACGAACATGATTGGCGTAAAACGCTGCCGTGTGCTCCCTTTTGATCGCCTTTTAAGCCGCGAATATCGGTTCTCGTTAGCGTTATTAAGTCCTTTTTTCCTTGAAACTCAGCAGCCTCGTTTAGACGTCGTTCTCGCTCGATTAATCCGATATAGCCAACTTTTTATTGACCGTCGTCGTGGCCGTCGCCGCTGCCGCCAGAGCATTGCTTTTCCACCGTACATACAGAAATACGATACGGTTGGTTGAGGTTGTTGGTGGTATTGTATCCCCGTTTGTACGTGATGGAAAGACGTTGTCGTTCCATTTGCGCTGATCTACGCCGTGTTTTACGATGGAGCAGCGACGGTGGCGAAATAAAGCTTTGCAGTTACGGTGGCATTCGCAGAGCGGGCACCGTTCCTTCCTCCTTTTAGCCAAAAGCCGTTGACAAACGCATGAAAAACTAACCTGTGCCACCACTTTCCTCTTCTCTTATTTTCTTTCTCTGCCTCACGCTTTCTCTCGCCTTTCTTCTCTCTCGGCCCCCGTTTAGCGTTTCTGTCTTTCTCTGCAAGCACCATTTTCGCCCATCTCCGTCTACCCTGCCGATGTCACTGATTTTCTGTTTCTGCCGTTGCCCTGCGATCTTCCCTCTCTGTCTAACCCGGCGTTGTTTTGTTTGTTTCGCACTAGTTTCCTCTCTTTGCCAATCATCGTGTATCGCAATTCGACGCCGGAATTTTCAAAGGGCTAACCGTATCCGGAAACTAATTCTCTACCCCATTATCGTTAATTAATTAGAGAAGTTGTTGCCACAACGTGTACCGATGCGGAATTCGCGCGCCCATTTCCCTCCCTCCCCCTCATCACACCGCCGATGGTGCGCACGTTAAATTAATTAATCGTTTATTCATCGGCACTCTTGATAAATGATTCGATTGGTAAATTTTCGCGACGACGACTTTGGCAAAGTGCCGGCTGCAAAGTTGTGTCAAGATGGGCAGTCGATTGTTGTATGTAGGTACTTTTGTATATGTAGTATACCTCGTCCGTTGCTGTGGTTTAAATGCTTATATATATATATATATATATATATATATGTGTGTGTGTGCGTGTGCGTGTGTGTGTGTGTGTGTGTGTGTGTGTGTAGTCTACTATGGCACTGCGATTTGTTGCTTGTCAGTCTATAAGCGATGATGCTATGGTACATTGTGTGAGGTGAATTTGTCGGTTTCATTATGTGCGTTGTGGCTGCTATAAGCGAGAGTGGTTTATGGTATTTGGTTGGTGTGTGTACTATTATGCACGGAGGACTCGGTGGTGCTGCTGGTGCTGGCTACATTCTTTAGCACGTTGGAACGGAATTCGTGGTCGTCGAATGAGAATGACTACAGGTTGGGAGGTATTTAGCGAGCTTGCGAAAAATACGCTGTACTTACTCGAAACGGCAGCATAAAAATAATTATGGTTCCTAATTGATGAATAGAGTGGTTAAGGTGTGTTGGAAGACTCGGTGGATAGGTGCTTCAAAGAGACGGAATTTGGGAAATAGAAATCTGAATACTCGGGTGTGGAGGTGTTGGTATCTGCTTTGTATAGAACGTTAATTAGTTCTCCTGTCGTATGCTTTGTTGCATATAAATCGAGTCTATAAACTTATGTGTATACACTATTTCTCCGTATGTGGGTATTATTCGGCGTATCCGATATCTTCCATCATTAACGGAACTACGTATCCTATTGTGAGGGGGTCATTTAAGCGTCAGTCGATCTGTCGAGCATTTTTTTCAAACATTGATTGCCGAATCGTTGGACTGATGTCTGTTATCTCTTTTATAAAAGGCAGTGGCGAAGAGAAATCAAAATATTCTAGGGTGATTTCGATCGTTAGATTTGTGGATAATCGTTCGTTGGCCATTACTGAGGGAAGGAATTACGAGTTTTATTTTTACTCTGTTGGGGAGCTTCAACGCCTCCCCCTCATCGCTATACCACTGTTGAAAGGTATTGAAAAGGGTCAAAGGCCAATGACTAGTTTTCATTTGTACCACTTCTGTTTGTGGCGCAGTTTGAAATGAAACTTTTTAACGAAGACAAACTCGCTACCTGTTCGTGGGTGAGCCGAATGTTTATTTGTTCATCCAATATGAGGGTTGGAGTTGAAATTTTAAATGTATTCGTAGGTGTAGAAGAAGTCGTGTGCTAGGGATAGTCGCTTCTTTGGAAATGTTTTTTGTATCTTTTATTGGGTAGCGTAAGATTTGATTTACATATGACAATATCTCCATTAAGAATGGGTCAATGACCTTTTTCGTATTATTTCAACTCCTGTACACTCGTCATTAAGCCAACACTTTTATTTGTTTGTTGAAGTATTGAGAAAAGAAAGCAAAATTTCTTATGTCTGTAACCTCAACGTGACATACTGTATTATTAGACCTACCTCGTAGGTTTGTTTTATTTGATTCGTAGTGTCGACATCAAGTAGACACTAAGCGATGCTAATCTACTCTTGCGAAATGAATACATAAATTAAAAAGCAAAACCAACTCAAAAGTAGCGGAATAGGTTCCCTTAGTGTCATCCCAGTTCGTTATTTTTGGCAAATATAACAAAGTTCATGTGTCTCGAATTGCGAATTAAGGGGGTTGTAAAATCCAATCGTCCGATTGTAAGTTAACGAAAATAGCGTCGAGCAATTTACTCGGAGGTGCTTATTATTGCGCCAAAGCGTTACGGTCGATGTAACTGTGGGGTAGTTTTAAGAAGAAAATAGTTTCCTCAGATCTTTTTTTGAAACCATGTAGTTTTTCTGAAGTGGTTTTCCCTAGCATTTATGTCGGGTTGGGGCAAATAACGAAGACGACTAATTTTGGTTTGGCGAAAACTGTGTTACTAGATCATGTCACACGATAAGTGTCTGTCTACTGATCTAAAGGCTTTTACCATGTAATCGGGGAACTTTATCCAAAATTTTGTTGTCGTATTGGACCAAAAAGTACAGGAGTGAGAATAGTGAGCGAAAATCTCTTTTTATGGTGAGCATCGCTGCTGATTTCACCTGTGATAGAAGATGGTAGAGAATTCGAAAGGTAATTTTCTTTCAGATCATCAACTTAACTCAGGACTTTCATTGCATGTACAAAAGAAAAGGAACGAAATTGAAAATTTGTGAAAGCAAAAGTGTTGCAGCTTGCTTATATTGTAAACTTAGTTTCGTATTTATTGTTAAGTATTCATAAACAAAAGCTCATAGGACGATCAGTGTATGGATTAGCGTTACAGGGTGAAAAAAAAATTGAGTTTGAATACTTCAAGAGATGCATATGTCAACCATTCGAGGTATCTGGTACTGTGAAATATTTGGAGTTGCCAGTAGGCTGCCTTGTAATGGATACAGTATTTAAAGTAAGACAAAGAGAAGATTCTTGTAATTAAACTAAACAGTTCGGCCTGCTTCATTTTCTCGTTTTCCGGGCCGAAGTATACAATATCATACTCCTAAACGTACCTAAATACCACAATACGATTTTGTATTAGCCTATTTTGAGCTTCCTGGCGTATGAAAAGTTTAAAATTCCGAATTATTTAAAGTGACTTCATATTTCTAAAAGAAGTTCGTCAAAAGTTGAGTCAAAAATGATGCAAAGTTCGTTGTTTTGACAAAAAGTTCCTTCTGTAACGGCCAAAAGAGGTGGTAAAGTACCTAGTTAGAACCACTTTCGATGTTACACCATACACGAAATATCATGTACTTAAAAAGCAGTAATACTTCTAAAATAATTCAAGTTTATCATCCACAAGCTATAGTGGACCTTAACATATAATAGAGACTCAATAATATTTTAAAACACACGAGTGAGTTTACACATTTAATAAAATAATATTTTGTACATCACAGTACATACATTAATACGTTAATATTTAAACATATACAATCACAATCCAACAAACAAGACTATCTGTTTACTAGAGACTTCTACTAGAGAGGTTCCAGGTACTTAGAAGTAGCTGTCGAGGAACTGTGTCTTTTTCCGCTGAATTGAGGGATTATATACTCGTTCAGGGTATGAAAACGTATGTGTCGGATAGGCTAAGTGAGGTAGGGTGTTGTTATTATAGGGTTGTTCTGACTCGTCGAGTACTTGAGGGACAGGCACAAGTAGGTCATGAATATACAGGTAATATATCTATATTCATAAAATTAAATACGGGTAATTTAGTGGTTGTTTATAAAGAGTTATAGGATGATTATTGTTGATAAATATCTACGTTTTTGGTATTCGAGACTATGTGGACAAATATGTTCGTCATTTCTAAAAATAGACGAAAATATACGTTACACCTTCTAATAGGCACCATGATGGGTCAGCGAAGATATTTTGTTTGTAAATTTCTACACTAGCGAGTTACAGTGTGACAGCACTGCGTAGGTACTGCAACCAATCTGTTGTCGTTTCTTGCAGGCATCATTCATCTCTCACACCCAGCAACTGAAATCAAACAAATTATTTTTACCAGCGCCACCGTACCAATAAAACAATTCAGCGGCCACTGTTCGAATAAAATGAAAAAATTCTTCATCTCCATTGTCTTCGCCCGCCTAAAACAATTAATAAGACTTTGTTGGTAGGTATCTTGTAGTAGTCAACTGAGTCGGCTGATTGGATTTTAGTTTTTTATTTTTATTTTTTCTGTATCATTTCTTATCCCAACACTCGTCGACCTGTGGGCTAACCTTTTTGTTAAAGGCGTGCCCGTTCCAGTATTTATCAGATTGACTTGTCATATCTACTTCGGTTTATTCGTTGTTTTACAATTTATGTATTATTAGTTTCCTTCCTTATAATTTTTTTTTTTACTCTTTTTTCTCTCACTTTCTTCATCCACACCCTTTTGGTCATTGTTTTTATTAAATTTCCTTCCTTCAATTGTGTTTGTCGGATTCTTTCTGTTTTTTTTCCCTCTTTTTCTTTTTTTCTGTACATCTATATGTCTTTGAACCACACGCAGAGAGTGCCTTCCGTATTCGTCAACGTAATGGACAGTTTCTCAAATTCTTGGCGGGAGACTTACTTCTTTTTTACTTTCTTTAATATTGGTGCTTCTTTTTTTTGTCATTTGCGAGAAGATTAGTGTTTTTTTCTTCTTTTTTTCCTTTACCCCCCAGTCCTTATTCTCTTTCCCATGAAATAAGTTATGTGGCGGGTGAGAGAAAGTGGAATTTTTGAACTAATAAATGCAAACCTTATGTATTCAGATGAGACAAGTTAACGCGTTTGGATTGGTGGCTCCCTGAGTTATGTTTTCAGCTAACACCATACGTTCATTGGTTCAGATGCGAGGACTAAGAAATTTTTGTTTTTATATGATATTTCTGTCTTCTTATTTTTTACACCCCCCTGCAAAATCGAATTTCACTCTTTTTTTTGGCCGCAGGTTCGTTCACCTCGACAATTTTCCTGCCCTGGGCTTAAGCCCGTGTAGACCCGAGGTTTAAACTGGTCCTAGTCAAAATTGCATCTCGAAATTCGTTTCAACTTTGATCGTGCTCTATACTTACCTAATTAATTGATTTCGAGTGTTTTTCGAGAGTGTGGGTAAGAAGAATTCATGAATACCAATGGTCATAGCTACATTCTTTTACTTTTGGTTCCTCGAACTTCGTGTCAGTGAATCAGCTGATTTTTTTCATATTCTTAGTGGCATGGTTGTGACTAAATTTATGGGAAAAAGAAGGAAGTCAGGTTTGAGCAACCAATCCTACAGATATTCTGTGGCTGTTAACTTACGTCGTGTCGAGAATATACGTACATATAATTCCCATATTATGGATGGCGTAGCTTTGTACATTTTTCAATCTCGTTTGTTATATGAAGAGTTTTAAATAGTCATCATGACCCTTTCCTTTAAAATATGAGAAATAATGCATAAAAATCTTAAGGAGATGTGTGTGTAAAACGATCACATACTAAGAATCTGCCTTTTTTCATCAAGATGGCCTGAAATTTATGTCATTTAAAATTTTTCTCTGTCAATAGGTATGTCTGTTTCATATTTCAATAATATTTGAAGAAATGGGCTTTCAAATGTGAAAAAAATGTTTATGCAGCGGTATAAATCTGAATGAGTGAATCGATATTATTTGTCAAGGACTGATCGATTATGAACCTTCTTGAAAATTATTCTAAGTTCTTGTAACGAGAATATTGGTTACAAAATAATTAAATATTCGTAAATGTTAAAAGGTTGTATTGAACAAGATATAAAACAGTGAAATACTAAAAAGTAAGTTACGTAAGAATAATAAGATTAACATAAAAGGTAAAGATGATAATGTAAAGAAGAGATAGAGATAGATAAAATGTACATAGTTACATGAGTTTTTATAGTTAGAAGTTTTGGGAGGAGAATATGGCGATTTCTTGGAGAGTGGAAATGGTAGTGATATGATTGGAGAGTTATGACAATACAAGTTTAGATATTGTCCAATAGGAGTTTAAGGAAATGACATAAATGGTGATTTTGGGTATTTGCAATATCTGCAGAATGGTTTCATAGAAAAGAGTTGTTATGAAAAGTGTATCTATGTTTGTTTATAAACATTGAAAGTAGAATAAATGAGTCAGTAAAGGCAAGTGAAGACTTGTTTACATGACGTCAATATAATGAGAATTGTTTTAGGTGATTGATATATATGTGAAATATATATATAAGAGAGAAATATTATGAATGATACGAAATTATTATTACAGTTCTTTACAAATAAATGATTTTTTTTTTTTTTTTTTTTGCAAAATATCAATGAAATGAATTTCCATTCGTTTTACAGTGATTAGTATATTTTTTATTGCTTTAAATTCAAGAAATTTGGGAGTGCAATTTCAATTAAAAAAAAAAAATAAAAAATTATTCTGGACAAAATCTGATTTGCAGTAGGTATCGTGACGCAGTTTGAAGATGATTTACCCTCCCCTCTCTTTTAAGCTGCAGAGAATAGCTGAATATGATGGATATTGCATTTTCGGTTACATTTTCAAAAAATCATCTCTTTCTCTCCTTTATAGACATAACGACTATTATACTCGTGGAGCCTGAACGCTGTTTTTTCTCAGTTCACTCATCCATTTTGACTTCGCGTTCGTCAAAACATCAACTTAAGTATAAAATCTTTGGCTCTTCCAAATATTTTTAAGCTTAATTATCTCGCTGATGCCATTCAATTGATGGGAATGTGTCTGCCTGTTAATTTGAGAGTTCATAAAATATTCTATCGAATGATAATTTTCTTTTTTTATTTATGTATTTATTTTTATAACAATTTAAGCAAGAATCTAACACACCGTAACTTGAAAATATGACAGTAAAAATCTGAAAAATGTTGTTAATTTTTATTTTCTTTGTCGTCGGTAGGTACGTGACGAATAAATACGCCTTGTGGGTCTTGGGTCTCTAAAAACTATCTTTTCCGTATCGTAGTTTAGGAGGAGTAAAAAGACTAGACACATCTTGAGGTTTCTTTGCTCTTAGTGAAGTTCTAAATCAATATTATGCCTTTTACTGCAACTAGCTCTTTCAGAACATTCATTTGAAAACTGGAAATGCCTTTTGGTTTGGTAAACTAGGTATTCATTTATAGCATAGAAATACGGCGCTTTTTGGTTGTGCATTAATCGGTGTTACATCAATTGACGAACAGTTCCTTTTTAGTATATAGAAAAATCGTTCACAAGGAATACCTAATAACTGCCCCCTTCGCCACATGCTGGGCACTCGTTCTCGGTAACAACAGCATCGAGAAGACGACAAAATATCAATCGCGTCTGCGAAGGCAACCAGTTTTCTTTCTACTGTCCCCAAAAAATGAGATTGAAATAAACGATTGTGTCCAGATTTGAACTCTATAGGTATACCAATAGGTATGTAAATGTGTCGTCTTTTATCTGTTTTCAAAAAGACGTTTGCATCGGTAATGACTTCAAAAAATCTAATCAAGTCGATTTCGAGGTGCACGAATTTATTTGAGAGTTTGGAAGAGTTCGAGAGTGAACCATGTATTATACACGTTAGCTGTGCGATACAGGTTTACGTTTGATCATGTAAATCGAGCTCTTCAGAGAGATTCATTTTTACTGTAATTTCGTTTTTTCAATGCTAGGATCTATTTTAATGGTTTAAGAAGCACTTTATTTTTGATAGATTCACTACAATGTCCATCCTTTCCAAACAGTCGGGTCTAATATTCGGTGTAAATATTTGCGTTGAAAATTCTTTGTCAACTTTCTTCGAGTGTAAGATAATAGTTTGATGCTAAAATCTCTTCGTTCAATGGCAAGATACTCACTTTCTGTGAGAACGGAAATCATTGTATCTACAAAAAAAAGAAAAAAAAGTGAAACGTTTTAACTATGTTAAAGTTCTCTAATACTATGCTATTGCTGGTTTACGTAAAAATATTTATTCTCTATTAAATATTTCTATTTTTTTCCTTTTTTTCTTTTATTTAAATTCTTCATGTACCTACATTCTTTTTACAGGTGTCGGGCAAGATTAAGCGTGAGCGATGTTCGTGGTATTTTGTGGTCGAAGCGTGACATTTGTTGTTTTTTTCTGTCTTGATGTTACTGGTGACCTTGGTTCATACGCAGTGCACCTACTCGTGTATGGTTTGGCATTTTTCTTGATGTTTCATACCAGAAAAATTGTGAAGCTGTATACGGAGAAAGTAACCAGTTTTTCTTTCGGATATTTTCCTCCCTTTGCCCTTCATGAATGATTAGGTAGTGCTAGTTCGTCTTCAAATGATAGCGTACAATAATTACTTCAGCGATATTTTTGTGGAAGAATGTCTCATCGAAATGTAATGATTGGAGCGAAATATGCAAAGGAATTTTTGTTTATCTTCATCAAACTTATGCTCGAGTTTTTCTACTTTTAGTGTATTTTCCAACTATTGGATTCAATGCAATGGACCTGTGGAAAAGCGCCGATCCTGAGTCGTAGATCACGAATATATAGGTCACTCAAATTCTTCTGTACACAATATATATATATATCCACTTTTTGCTCGTTTTGGCACTTTTTGGGAGTCCGTGGAGCCTCTGCTATTTGACCTATGGCAATGAAACTTGAGGTATTGTTAAAAACTTTCATGGGCTACGCATTCGTATTAAAATTTTTGAAATTCATCAGCTAGTTTCGGAGGAAGGGGTTCTCATATTGTTGCAAACCCACCATGTTGTCATCTTGATAACTCTCATAAATTGAAAGATTTTGACTTGAAATTTTTATGGCAGTTGGAGAATGTTGGGGACTGATTTGGTATTGAATTTGAACGAAATTGGTCGACTGGTTTTTGAATGGAAGCCATTACAAAGTTTGATACTTTTGGAAAATACACACTTTCCACAGTTGATATTTATACATTTTCTATTTTACACATCAGTCCTTCATGAGTATAGCCCTAGCTGCACTCCCATATTTTTACTCAGTTTGCTTGCAACAAAAGGAATAGGACTTTTGGAAAATACACATTTACATATTTTTCTCCAATGGGTTTCAGTTTTTACTTTTTGTTCACTATTTTACTCTAAATTGATGATTTGCACAAGTCTGTTACTCTCCAAGATCTTTGTGGGAATTTTGAAATAAATTCACCTCAGTTTTGTGTTGTTGAAATGTAATTGTCAGATGATGTATCAAAGAGTAAAATAGGTTTCGTAATAATTGTGGAAAAAGTGAAGATTGGTTACGAACTTCGGGTTTTTGTCAAAAGAAAGTTTGAAAAGTCTCATACAGACGTATATTTACATTAGAGAATGACTTGGCTATAGCCTAAAGTGGCAGAACTCTGGAAGCTTCAAAATTTAAAAATAAAAATTAAATATGGTTTATTGGAGGGATTAGCTTATCCTTTATGTATAAAGTGAGAAAAAGTTCTGGGTTGTTATTATACGCTTTTATTGCAATTACTAACGCAACAAAATAAAATGTAATTTGGTACCAGATCACTAGGATCGCTTTTATCGAGTTTGTTGCTATCATCTATTATTCGGTGTTATTCTGTAAGTATTAAGGCAGTTAAAATCTGGTATATTTTTATATTTACAGAATTATGTGACGAAATCTGTTCTAAATAAATAAAGCTATCATCTCAGTTATCGAAGTGTTTTTTTTCAATCTTTGTTACTGTCCTGGAAAAAAAGTAAGAAATTGTATTTTCTCTTACACCGTTATTTTCTTCTTCAAATTATAAAAGCGGATTTTTTAAAAACTCGTTTTTTACCTAACTTATTTTCTTTATGGAAATATGATCAATAATAAATGCT
The DNA here is from genome assembly GCA_011428145.1 of Ericerus pela. NCBI lineage: Eukaryota > Metazoa > Arthropoda > Insecta > Hemiptera > Coccidae > Ericerus > Ericerus pela. Next base: position 428,751 of record WOFM01000222.1, read on the forward strand.
GAAAGGGAAGAATTTTGAGTTGTTGTGGGCAGCAATGAACAAGAAAATACGGCTTCAGTTTCATAGCCTATTCATGATTTACTGTAATTATCACTTGAAAATGAAATTAAAGTTGTTCGTAAACTTCATTTTTTACAAAATTATCATGTGCGTGTTCTGGAACGAGTAAATAAGGCTTATTCTTTCCTAAAAGTTCGGTTCAACACAGGGTTGCTAACTTTAACAGATGAAAATACTGGCAAATAATTTTTTTTTTTCATTTCTTCCGGTCCTTTCTTTGTTTATCTGAAGAGTCTTTAGATTCTCAGGTTGTATCCTACAGCCCATTACTCCCATACTTGCCTCCTGTCTGGTCAGGAGTCCTGCCTCCTTATCAAGAGACATTACTTTACTGAGCTCCAATCACTTTACCTGGAATTGATTTCAAGTGCGGCTATCTTGTTATCTTTTCCCCTTTGTTTCCCGAACTAGGCATTTACATATCATATGGATTGAATTCTCACTTTTTCCTTAAAGATTTCCTACATGATCCACTCCTTGATACATCTCTTTCATGTAGGTATTGTATGTCGCTTACCTCTGTTGTCATTGGCCAGTTAGTTGGGTCACCATTGGCCGATACTGTAATTCAGCCCATCCAGTTTCATTGGAAATTTTACGTATGGCCTTTCAAGTATTTTAAGCACGTTTTGTTTTATTTCCATGCCATCAAAAGCATGTTAGTTGGCTGTTACTTCTGTTTTTTTTTCACCAAAAATTAATGTTTTTATAGTATAGGTAGCTAGGTATGTATAATTTTGTCTGTTATCAACAAAATCACTAGAATTTATTTTGTTTGTTCATATATTCAAAAAATTAGCTCAGACGACGCGACATGGTGGCTACATTCGGTCGAAGTAGATAAAATATCATTCTGTTACTCAGTCTCAGATGTAGAGTTCGTTTGAATAGAATTGTGCCATTTCTACCGCAGAATTTGTAAGATAAAATCATAAAAGTCTCAGAAGATACGTGTTGTAGATTTCACTTTACGTTTGTACCGTATTTTGTACCTATTAAATGTCCGTAATTTTTGTTTGTTTCCCGTTTTTGCTGTTTGTTCTCAGTTTATCTTCCTTACTATCTGAATGTTTTTGCAAGGTGTAAATTATTTTTTCATTCGTAATGCAATATGACATTTCTTTCGGTTCATGCATGTGGATAGTCGAAAAATTTCTTACCTTATGCCTATGCTAGAGAAGATTAAATAAAAATAATGTTGATTAAAACACCATCCACATTATGATTATCTGAGGAAAGTTGATTCAAAACCGAATTACAGAAGCATCAAATTCCAGTGAAAGGATATTAATAATCCAGATCGTTCCCTTCGGCGAAAACTTGATTTTGATCATTGGACGAAGCAGCAACGATGACAAGATAAAATTTGTCCTTTCATATCAGTTTCTTGACTATGCTTTATTGTAAATTCACCCTTACCAAAGTCATATTCTTATCACGTCATTTTCATAGCATCCAAATGCGACTGAAGGCAATTGAAAGAAGTCAAAACTTTTTTGGTTCTGGAAATTGAAAAGTTTTAGGAATTGCTGGCGTAAGTGATTAAAAGTTGAATAACTGCCCCTCATTTTTTTTATGGCATTACTGTTGGATTTTCGATATTGTTATCCATTCTAGCCCTATCTTGCTACCCATAAACTTTCTTTTTAAATTTCTATCCATAAAATTGCGTCTACCTCAGCCGTATGTTTTGATGTTTTCTTCTTCTTTTTGTTGCATCCTCCACCATCCCGCTACCACCGAAATTTCACCCCTATTCGAATTTACATTAAAGGGGACGACGAAAACGCCATATTTTATCCTCACCGTTGACAAGTTTTTCTTATTTCCTCGTCGTTATTTTGAATATATTTTAATTTCGTGGTTGTACGTCTCATATGGGAGATGTTGTTGACATTTGCGGTGCTATTTGGCCTTTTTTAAAGGGTTTTTTTTCGTTTTGTTATAGTTAATGTCATCTTGTGGCTCGAAACTAGACCAAATGACCATATCCTCGGAGAATTTCCTTGTAAAAGTTTCAATAGCGACGTATTATTCAGACATCTTAGTCGCATTAATCCGTTTCGGTGGGATGGGGATGTGCCGTTTTTTCCGTGTTTCCTCCATCTCACCCCGACTCCTATAAGTAAATTATATACTGAAGAACTGAGCGAAACTTCATATTTTTTCTTTTGAAGGTGCTCAAAACAACCTTGTATGGTTGTTATGTACAGTATGTTCCCAAAATTTTTTTGATTGATGATTTCATTCGGTTTATATGAAGAAGGTAAGTAAGTATTAATATAGGATTCGAAATCAAATTAGTTTCTTTGCTGTATTTTTTCTTTCTTGAAATTCGTAGAAAATAATGATTAATTTTCCACTTATAGAGTTTTAAATTGATCGCGATTTGTGTAAAAAAGTTCATCAGTTCCTACGATTATGAAAGATATGGTTATTATTTTAGAGGCTTATTCTATATTAGAATATTATTCAACTAGTACTGACTACTCTACTACATGTCTACACTTGATATTGCCTTCTTTTTTTTTGACAGTTTTTGTTCAGTGCAGTTATTATGCATGCTAAGTCGAAAAAAATGATTAAATATCTTCGATGTGCTTTACTATTCAGTTCAATTTGTAGTAATTTTTAATTATGTTTAATAAGTAGTCGTGTCTCTGGTCTTTGCAATCAGGTAGATTGCTCGTACGATTGATGCAAGTTTGAACTTCTTTTTATTTTTTTTAATTGAATTTTAACATTTTTACGTGTTCTCTTGGCTAGAGTTATTTGGTACTGTACGTTTCTGCTCTCGTTATTCGGTACAATTTGGTATTTACTGGTGGAAAACCTACGCTTTCACAAACTATACTATCTTTCGACGTGAAACAACCATCGATAGCATTCTCCTATGTTGTTTACTTTTGAAAGTTTCTTTTGAATGCCTAAAACTGAATACAGTGATGTCAGATGAAACAAACCGCTGCTTTTATTTTGAAATTTATTCCACCTCAAAATTCTAGTTTAACATCATGCCCACCTCCTTCCCCAACATTTCCTCTACAAAAACCGACAACAAACATCAAACCAATCATTTGTTGATGGATTCGTTTCCCTGGAATTTTGTTTTCTTGGCCAGTTCGCTTCGTTTTTAATTCGAAGAAAAATAACTTACATGAAGAAGAAAGAGCTGGGAAAAAACTATCAATTTAAAATAACTGACAATGCAATGAAGAGAGGAAATAACCGCACCCTTCTCTCCCAAAAAATAATATAGAAATAAAAATTTATGCATAAACAAACAGTTGTTGTATTTTGTCGACTGGCGTATAGTTTTGAAAGAAGCTCCTTATTGGCATGGTTGTGGCAGAAGGGGGCGAGAAGGGAGCGTATGTGTTTATACCTGTCAAATTATAAAATCTGTGCCAGATTATCATTAAAAGGGCATTTTGTGTTTGTGAAATGGCCGTAAAAAAGACCGTATGAATAAAATTTTTTTACGGCTCCATGTGGCCCCGGTCGTTTATGTCCGAATTCGTAAATTAATTTTTTCGACAGCCATTCCAGTGGATGGGTGTGCGGCTGCTGAAAAAGATTGATCAAAAATGTGATATCAAAGATTGTCGGTTTATTAGTTTCTTTTTTTTTTTTGGCATTTTCACGCGATACGACTAGAATATAGTCTTCGTTTTACCATCGATAAAAAATGGAATTGAGTCGAAGATTTGTTAAATAATATGTTTATCGCTTTGAAAGCGTATGTAGTGATTTTAAAAACTATTTAGTCTGTCGTTTATAATTTCGATCACAAGTTGATTAGAAATGGAGAAAAAAAGGCATCATTGGCATTTTTGCTTCCCCTTGTCCTTCGAAATGCATTTTTAAATTTTTAGACTTTTTGAATTTCTATCGTTTTGAAATTATTTTACTGCGTATTTTATTCGGATCTGCATCTGTCCGACGAGGCCATGTACATATCCTTGATTAGATTAATCCGGATTAAAGTAAAGAAAAATGTATTGAAAACCGTGACTTGCAGTGGGGTTTGTTTTAGTTGATTTATTTGACGAAATGTCGACATACTTAGTAAAATGTTAAAAGGTAGAATCTATCATTGTACATAATTATGAAGATTTATTAACTTTACCTAGACTTAATTTTCGGACTTTTTTGGGGAATATTCTAGACTTTCATGACCAGGTATCATTGGTGCTGTAATAAATTAAATTTTATAGGGATTTTATCTGCTGTTCGCAAATTGTTCTCATTAAGAGGTTGGAAGTGAAACAAAAACTCCCATACAATCCAATTCACTCTCCGAAAAATTTTTTCAACTCTTATATAAAACTCTTTATTTACTCTGGAATTTAATAACTTCAAGTCAATCCTATTGAATCGATTTCAGCCCAGTTAGAAAAATAATTTACTCCAATTGAATTTTTTTTCTTTTTTTTTTACTCAAAATTTTGTGATTTTAGTTACGTTTTTTTAATTTGCTGATTAGCTGATTGGAAATTCCAATTTTTTTCTTCCAAAACTTGACGAATTTGTCTTTTTGCTATCCTCCCATCAGACTAGTAATGAACAAAATTGGTCTTGATCTAGCACAGAGGTTCTTAACCTGTGGTGCACGAATGGTAGGTAAGTGGTACGTGAAGTCTGTGTGAGTGAGAAAGTTTTATATACCTAATTATTTTTTAATATTTAATAATACTGAAATTGACAGTTTGTTGCGAATATTTTTCATTCTTATGGAGCTTTGTTCGGACACCACCAGTAGAACTAATACTGGCTCAGTATTGCCAGAAAAGGGTTCGAACGCTCTTCACTAGTAAACAGTTACGTGTTTTCAAACTCCCAGTAGACTTGCAGGAACTAATGACTGGTATTTCAGTAAGCAGGAGCCGGAAGCTCCTGGTTCTCTGACCAGTGAAGTTTTTATTTAGAATTTTTGTTTTTTATTTACCATTTACTTCATATTTTTCTGTTACCAACAAAAACCAGAAAACTGTTCGGGTATTAACTAGCCAGTTTTTACAGTAACCAGGAAACTGGTACCTTCCAGTTCACTGGTAGCATCTAAACAAAGCTAGAGACAGAAAAATAACCTGTAAAATATTGGTTGGTACAAAAAGTTTCTTGAAGAAGATAAATAGTATATCTAAGAAAAAGGTTGAAAACCCCTGGTCTATCACTTTTTACAATGCCAAAAACCAAGACCAAGACTTACAATGCAGGAATAAAATCCAACTCCGTTCAAAACCAAGAATAAACAAAAGCTCAAAAAATTTGAAAAAACCGTAAAATGTTCGAAATCTTGTTAACTAAATAATTCGCGATATTAAATGTTTAATTGTTTTTCTATCCATCTGTAACAGAATTTTACAAGCAAGACCGAAACCGAGACCAAGACTTGACTGAGCAAAATCGAGACCAGTGTCAGGAATGATTATACTTGTTCAAGACCAAAAACATGGTAATCCTGGTCTTGATCCTGTCTATACCCATCACTATGTTTAACTAATTAATAGCCTATATCTTTCCCCCAAGAATACGTCATTCTAATAATTCGAAATTTAATTCCAGGAAATATTAGTTCCTCAGTTACGCCATTTTAGCGAGTGGAGTAGTAGCCATTTATGATGTAGACTGCGTTGCTCGATTCAGCCAAGATTGATAATTTTATTATTTTCACTTGTTGCTCCGGCAAAAGATAGAAGTTGGCCAAATTCCGCGTTTTTGTTATTAGTTGAATGATCAACAGTGGCTCTTGTATTCCATCGTGTCAAAGCCTGTTGCCTGTATTATTCATTTGCCAGAAATTTTCATGATGAATAAAATAAATGAACGAAAATTGGTTTTTTTCTGCCAAAAAAATTTCTCTTCTTAGAATCACCATTGTCGTGTGTGTACGTTTGCACCCGAACACGCGACAGTTCGACAAAGTTTTTCTTCTACCGTCGTATACAATATAAATAAACACATTCATTCGCTGGCCTGACAAGAGCAAAAAGAAAAACTTACATTCGTGTTTTCTCTTCTCATCGAGTTTTTCCTTCTGTCGCGGTATCCGAAAAGGAAAACGAAAATGCAGGAAGAAAAAATGGGAAAAAGAAAAAGTTCGCGTCTCGTTTGAAAACTTTTATTTTAGCTGATCACAGGCATTAGTCGTTCTTTTAGATGTTGTTTACTTACTGGATTGTTTTTCAAGTTCGACGTTATAGTAGGAAAAACGTGCTGCAAAACATGACAGCGGTATTTTCAGACCTTTTTTTTCGCTCTTTCGCCGTCCTCTTTTCTTGGGACTTCGAGAACTCTAGTTCCAGTCGTGTTTATGTGTTTACTTTTGTCACCCCCTCCGCTCGTGTATTCGTCGTCTTCACCCTGCTGTAAAAAATTGTCGCAGATGGACCAAATGGGTTTTAAATTTGCGTAAAATCGACGGGTACGTTCTGTTCCATTGTGTAGAAATACAGGCAGGATAAAGAGAAAGAATAAAAAGGCTATACAAAGAAGAAGGGCGAGAAGGAAAAAGAAAACAGGAAAAATTGTGCAAAAAAACGAATATTTAAATGCGATTTTTTAGACTCTGCAAGCCTTCGTTAAGGCGTTTTTTCTCTTTTTATTTCTTTTAGATACACACATTTTCTTTGCAAAAGGATTTGATGCTTTGAAATGGGCAAGGTGGAAGGAAAAATACAGAATCGATTGTTTGGGGATTATCTCTATTGTTGTTTATTGTTCGTGAAAACTTTTTTTTTTGGTGTTTTGTTGGCCTAATTATTTGTATATTGTGCGCCAAATATTTTTTCCATTACTGGAGATTCGATAATGATAAACTTTTATGTTGATGGATTGATGCGAATTGTTGAAAATCTAACAAAGACGGCGATGGAACCGAATTCGGAATTAAAAAGTAATGATTCTAGCTTTCAATTTAGTTGTAGTCTTTGGCGTTTCTTTGTCTATTTCCGTAATCACTTACAGAACCTGATGAGTGTTAAAAATGTTTTAAGGGCTGCTGTGGGAAATTTCGGGACCACAATTTTTCAGGGGGATTTTTCACGGGATCACTTATGCTAAAGTCTTTGTGGTAATACGTTGATTGTGAGGCTTTGGCTTTAACCTTTGATTAGTGACGAGCAAAAACAGAGCAAAGGTTTGGTTTTTCATCGGTATTGTAAAATACATATTACTTATTTAAGCTGTAAAATTGCGATCATTTTCTATTTATTCATATTTTTTTTTCGAGTTTTACATCAGGTCTTGCACTTCCGGCAAGACCAAGACAAGAGTATAACACAAAAACCAATTTTGCTCATCACCACGTTGCGTTTCGGCTAATTATGTAAGCTAACTTGAGAAAGAGGAGATTTAGTGAGCTGGTAAGTTTGACTTAACATGTGATCATATCTTTCATGAGTGATTCTTTATGGCAGAATTTTGAAATTTATTCAAGCCTAATTGGAGTATGAAAATTACTTACGCAGAAATATTTAGAGTTAAAATATTTTTTCTAAAAAGGTGAAAAAATTAGCAACTTCTTATTTTATTTACTTAGGGTTGAATTGTTCCTTCATATTTAAAAAAAGGAAAATTTGTTGAGAAACTTCGTGAACTTGTTTAAACGTTTAAAGAAACATGAAATATCGGGTCTTTTTTCACCGACCGGGTCAAAAGGAGATAATGTGTGAGACCTGGTTTCTGGAGTTCTAACTAAATTGTGTGTGCCTCTAGAGCAATCAATACTCAACCTACAAAAATGATTCGGACACCACCTGTTTGTCTTTTTTCTTGAGTGTTTTAAAAAAAAAATCTCAAATCCAATTTACAAAATTCCCGTAATATTAATTTGAAATTCATAGCTGTTTTGGATTTCCAAACAAACAGACCATACACAAAAATAATTTTAGCAAGTGTGCTATGATTGGTCCGTTTATATTTGTCTTCCTATTTTTAAAGTTCTAGGTATGTATTTTTACAAACAGTCGCACAATACAGCTGGCTGCGAGCACTGGATTATATTCAGGATTGCCAGGAGTACGGATTTAATGAGGTCCAAAAAAACCACCGATTTTATACGGATTTGTTAAGAGCATACGGATTTGTATAGATTTATCGGGATTCTTCGGGATATTTTGTCAGTTCATTCATAATTTCAATAATTTTCGATGTAATATTGCAATTTAGTTTCGTCTACTTGACAGCACTAGTTGGGGGAAAAATCAGGAAAAAGGTGCAAAAAAACGAAAAAACACCTGAAAAATACCTACGGTGTTTTACCATTCTAATGAAGTTGGGAAATTTCAAAGTACGGATTTTCAGACGAAAAATGCTGGCTAACCCTGGTTATATTTATTTTTTTTTTAAATTCTGCCCTGTTTGGATTGATAAAGTATTGTTAACATTCAGACCGAAATTTTTTATAAATTTTGTCCATTTTTTTACAGTTAACGATAAGCTAAATCGTAAATGTCGAATTTGGCTAAGAATTATGCTATTTTGAGCACATCTGTGTCTTTATCTTTTTAATATCTCTTTTTGGCGTACCTATCTCTTAATATCAATTACTTTTTGAATAAATTGATTTAATTTTCGTTTTTAAAGTTTCTACCAGATTTTCGTATGTTTGGCCCAGCTGCACTGTAGATGGATGTGGCGAGGGAATAGATATTTTTTGCTATTTTGAAGAAAAGAATTATTGAATACAGTGCTCTCCTTTCAATTATTGACCGTTTCAGTAGTTGACTTGCTTTTTGGTAAACATTCTGATCGCTTTCAACATTAACGTTGGTATAAACTTCACCAGACTAAATATCTGTGTTGTGTGGATTCTAATATTTTCTTTTGCGTATTTGTGTCAATATTTTTTGATACTTATTAATGTCGACAACTTTTGGAATAATAAACGATAATATTCCTACTTATTTTTCATAAATTGGACGATGGTAGGGATTGAATGATCGAATGTCGATTGTTTACAATAAGTACCATTGATTTCAAATGAAAAACATTTGATTTTTCTTCGAAAAAATCTAAATTTGACAATTTTTGAAAAATGTTACTTATCATGTTCACATTGCATTATTCTTTCGTCATCTCTGTGTAGAGTAGATTTCTCGATGTCCGATTCAAATGAAAGCTCCTAGCTAATCTTGCCTCTAATTTAACTGCAATTTCTGTTTAGCTCAGCAACTTGAGATTTTAAAGCGTCATTCCTACAAATGATGCAGAAAACGTTCGCCATTCGTCATAAGCGTTCGATAATAGGCCTAAGCCTACGCTCTGTTCTTTTTGTGGGCGTATAAAAATAGTTTAAATACCCTGTACCCCTAACTATAATAATTGTTTATCGTGAGGCAGGATGCTTGTAAGCTATATTTCGACACTTTTAGACTTCATTTTTATTTAATAAAAATATACTTTCTTTTCGTACCGAAGTAACGCATCTTCCTTATTCGATAGAGTCCACACCAAGCTCAAAGGATAGAAAAAAAATCATAATCGTGCTATAACAGCCGTAATACTGTGCCGTATCCAATGTACTCGGAATACGTACTGTAGATTAGACTATGTACAGCCGTGCACAATTACTACAATGTCACGTCTATCCCAACATATGTTTCTGCGTGTTTGTGCGAGCTTGGGGAGGGGAGCTGTTTTTCGTCGAAATAAACAATGAAAATTTATTAATAGAGCGCCTTTAATTTTTGAAAGTATTACTAAGTAGTTGGGTGCGTTTGTGTGTACCTTATTCTGCAGCGGTTTGTCTCATTGAGAGCCTGTGCGTATTATACGGAAAAGAGGAAAAAGCAAAAAAACAAAAAAAAGGTCCAAATATAGCGCTTATAGCGCATTCAAAACGGTTCTTTTTTTTTCTTTCTTTGATCTCAAACACAGGAAGTCGCAAATCACATTTTCTGTCCATATGCATACTTTTGTTTTCTTTTTCTTTTTAGAGCATGTTTCACCGTTGCTCTCGTTATTTCTCTATTCTTTTGGAAAGACATATACAAAACTTGGTCTGACTGTCTCTCTCGCACACTCCGACGAAACTGTCGAAAACTAATTGTTCACCAAGGAATTATTTTGCATTTGTAATATACCTAGGCGTATTAAGACGATGTAGGGCAATGGACCCGGGTGAATAATAAAAATTTCGACACGAAACACATTTTTGTGGAGCGCGATGTGCTGCGTAGGTAAAGAGAGTGAGGAAGGATGACAGTTTCGAAGGGAAAGAAAAGGTAGTAAGAAAAATTGGGACTATTTTTCGGGACCTTTATTGATAGATTCGTAATGAACACGTGAATTTAGGTCAAAATTTCATCTTCCTCGCGGAATGTTTGAATTTCATTACGGATATAGTACAACTTTCTTCTATTTGAGACATGATGTAGGACTTGATCTCTTACGCGAATTGGTACCGAATGTGAACCAAGATTTGGGGTGGAGAAAAAAAAACTGTGATATCTACGTTGCAAATATCATTTTTTAAAAAGAAAAATGCTGCGTTTCTATCAGAGACGATGCTGCAAAAAGCATCGGGGACTAAGCTCCTCGAACTTTGGCGAAGTCCCTGGTGAAAAAGATTGTAAGTATTTACTCCTATTTTCAAAGTGAAAATTCATGGAAATATCAAGAATTCGACTTGTTTTAATTTGAGATTTAATAACAGGAGTTTGCGCTTCCACACTGAGGTTTTATTCTAGCTTCGTATCTGACTGCGATACAAACTGAAGTAAATTTCAATGTACGGTAGTATAGTCTAATAGTAGTGAGAATCCTAGAGATAAAGTTTCATGAAGAGAAAAATGTAGATCCACCACTGACTCATTTACTCTGTACCTAGTGATTAAGTCGAGCTAATTTGTAATATTTGTGCCTTTGTCAAGCATTCTGTTTTGTTATTGCTGTTATTATTTTTGTTGGAGGAGACGGAGAAAGAGGAGCAGGAGGAAGAGGAGCAGGAGGATGTTAGATTAATTTGTTTTATTAGTTAGAAAATTGAATAAAAAAAAAAAACTGAATTTTTCTAGTATTTTAGGCCAGTCGTTAGGCTATTGGCGTGACATTAATAAACGCTTTTGGTCATAACCATCAATAATTTTGAAAAGTAAAATTTCGCGCATGCGCAGCTTGGGACATGATTAGATTATTAAGTCGCTTTTTGCTGCGCATGGGCACTATGTCTTATCCAACATTATGAAATTTCTGCACTTTCTAATTTTGTAAAAAACTTATTGCCAAGCTGCCATTTCGGTTAAACACAGAAGTTCAATTTCAAAATAAATCTCTTTTATTTTATTCGGTGATTACTCAGCATCTATTCAAGATAGAGAGCTGGTGGTTGGTGTTGCTGGAAAGTGGATAAAATTTACAAAATTTCCATTCAATTTATTAATCATCTTTAGCTATTTGAAAATAAATCAACAGAAAAAAACATTAATTAATGGAAAATTTCTTGGTTTTTGGAATCTAGAAACCTGTCCTCATTTTTACAATGATTCTTCAGCGGCTATTTAAACTAGAGAGCTGGGGTTGGTATTGCTAAAATAAGGAGAAGATTTTGTCAAATCTGCGTTCCATGTAATTTTTTAATCATCTTTAGTTGCTTGAAAATAAACGAACAAAAAAAAACGCAAATAGACAATTAGCCGTTTTTTGAAATCTAGAAACCTTCCTTCTTTCAATCAGTAATTCCTTAGCCGCTATTTAAGCTGGAAAGCTGTGGTTGGTAGGACTGGAGAAAAGTAAAAATTTACTTGAATCTACATTTCATCAAATTTTTTGTAAACTTTTAGCTAACCTATCTGGGAATAAATGAAGGAAAAAAGGAAAATTAATGAAAAATTAGCCGTTTTCTGTTTAGATACCTCTTCAAAAATTTTATTTTTTATTGAAATTTTGTTTGTGGAGGTGCATTTCCAGAAATGGTGTGTGTCATTCGTGCGTAATACTAATTGCTAGTCCTGTGATTTGCATGACTCATTTTCGGCTCGTGCTACAAACCACGTTTGTAGCAAAATCACCGACTTCACGCATTTGCGTCACAAATAACTATAGTGTTACGTTTCATTTTTGACTGATAATTCATGAATCTCTTATGTCAATTTTACAACTGTCATCGAATGTAGTTTAATTTATTCCAGGAAATGTTCAGTTCCCTTAATTTAGGGCGATCTGTGATAAGAATTTATGTGTTAAAGTTGTTCCAAAAACTTATTCCCAAACGCTTGTTCTTTGATAAATTCAATGACATTTTCCTGAAATTTTGTACATGCAGTGGCTGAAATTGAATTTAAGTATTGGTCATCTGAATTGGAAGTTTTGAACCTTGCGCAATAAAATAATGAAGTTTGTGGTTTTATTATTCAGATTAAGACTGGTAAATAAATTATAGTCGGCAAAAACTTAGGTACAGGAAAATGTGAAAAAACCTGTATTGCTCAAATAGCATTGAAATAATTTCTTGTTTAATTTCGAGGTAGAAAAAAAAATTTTGTTGATTTTTTCGAGACAAGGAAATTAATAATTCTGTTGGAAGGGAGCACAAATTCATAAACGCTGGTCATTAACATGCGTAAAAAATATCTCTCCTGTGTAATGGAAAATTATGCTCATCTTTGGTTGGTTGTTGATTAATTCAAACTTTAAATTTTTGGATGATGTAGTTGTTGCTTAAGTTGTGAAATAGAATAATTTGTAACTCTTGGATGCCAAACTGGTCTACATCTCGCTCCTTAAGACCATGACCAACATTTTATATCGTTGTTACCTATTTAACCATTCACACTGTTCTATTATGTACTTACAGCTTACCTATTATAAAGTAAGTACTTGGTCATTGATAACGAAATACTTTCATGATCATAGCCTTGTATGCAAATTAGCCCATAGAAAAGAAGCGCTACAACCACCGAATTGCTTTCATCTTTTAACAACAATCGGATTATTCGTAATCTCCTTTTCTTGTGTGAAGGAAACGAAAAAGGCCGAGGGTGGAAAAGAGAAAGTAAAATGGTTATAACCGGCGAAAAGGGTGAAAACTAAATCATAACCCGTGATTTTAACGATAACCAATAGGCCTATATTCACGATACACACTACACTATAATTTGAACAATGTACCTTTCGACGTTGTTGCAAAAGCTAATCACGTCTCGTATCTATGAACTCACTCAGTAAGCAGTATAACCACCCTGTCTGCTTTGCACCAGTATACGTCCATCACTTGTAGTTTGATACGTTGTCATTTTTTGTGCGTTGCATTTTGAAAATTAAAATAAAATTCATCGAATTGAAAATCCTTTGAACGCACGTACAATCCCCGAATACAAAAGCCGAAAAGAGAGAAAAATTTGACTTTTATGCACGTCTCCCTTACTGGTTTTCAAATCATCAGTTGTTTGGTACATCGTGCAATCTGAGCGAGTGTGTTTTGTGTATTATTCGCAAACGAAGACGTCTACACGAAATGATAATGAAAAATATTTTTGCGTATGGGTATAGGGTGTTCCGCATTAAATGCATAATCCTGTAGCTGGTATGGAAATGCAGAAAACCAAAACATACTTTAGAAGGTTCAATGTGAAAATTAGAATAACTGAGAAGGAGAAGAAGGAAGAAATTTTATATGGTGATTGACTAAATGCATGTAGGCTAATTATGATCCATTATGAATTTGTTAAGTGTAATGCTGGTGCAGTAATGTATTGAACAGTAGGCTCCCCTAATTTAACGAATAAAAGCATAATTAAAGTTTCTTGATTAAATTTGAAAAGTGAATCTATCATTCACACAATGAAAGTACATGTGATCAGTTTTTGTAGGTTTCAATGTTTCATTACTGTTCGTATGAGAACCATATTACTATTCCTTTAGGTTTGAAATCAAAAGCAATGACTGTTTTAGGTTGATTGTACCAAAGAAGCTATTCTATTTCAGCAGCCAGAACAGTGAAGTGTGGTTTAAAAGTCGAACGTTTGAAAACTGCTTATATCGAGTTTTTAGCTCCTTTTTTGACAACTATATTTGCTAATTGGTGCCTTACGTAAAACTACTGATGGGGAATTGGAACAGTTAACCGGCATTCCCTTAGGAATGCTTAAGTAATGCATGCTTTAACCAATGCCTAATATCATTTTCTGGGTGTGGGATTTATTACCTTCTTTTGTACCTGTGGTCTATGGCACAACGTTGGTGGAGTAGTGAAGAGAGTTTGCTCCTTATAAATTTCTAAAATAATATTTTTTTCATGTTTTTTGTATTGAATTATTCAATCATTCCTCGTGTTATGTAGAAATTTTTCGAAAATAGAACCTTTTTTCTTCACACTTTATTTTCTTTGTTTTTCAAAATTTTTGCTCTTATCTACATGAAATTTTGTATGAACTGTGAGTAAGTATTGATGTTTCTGTCTCACTGAGTGCGAGTCATCTTATGGGTCACTTGATAGTACTGGAGCCAGGATTTGGTTCAGAGGAGAGGTTTAAGCTCTGAAAATATTAAATTCAAATAAAAAAAATCTCTTAAAATCAAAAATTAGGAAAATCATCCTATTTTTCGGTTTTTTTTTTTTGGCTCAAGAGGATACCAAACCAGACAAATGACAACTTCTTTTGGCTGCGACTCTTACTCGTATGTCGGTTGTTAAGATGAAGATTCCAAAATTACTGTACTTGAACTAATCTAGTGAAGTTCCTTTCTTACTTTTTGGTCTTACGTACCAAATTCTGGTATATCTATGTAATTCGAGGAAGTCAGTTTTCATTACCCATATTCAAAAATTGTTACCGCAAATCTTTTGAATGCATTTTTCATGTCCAAAATCAAGTCAGACATTTCATTTGTTGTTAACTCAGATGAATTAATTCAGATGAATTTTGTTTGAACGTGGGTGAAATGTCCTTTGATGACGGTTTTGTGCATCTGCTTGGTTTTCTAAATTTGGTGTCTGGCTTTGCTCGCAGTTTCCACGATGGGTCATAATTATGCTGTAACTTATTTGAGTTAATTTTATGTTTAGTGATCCGGCTCATTTTTTTTTAGTTGCAAATAAGTGTGCGTTAGTTACCTAACACCCGGTATGTGTTAATAATTATTATTCTTGTTCGTACATTTTTTTCTCGCCTTTTTCTTCTTTTTGAAGGGTTAGCGCATTCGATTCTGCCAAATATGAGAAGGAAGTACTCCCTTTTTGGCTTTTTTTTTTTTTTTTTTTTTTTTTTTTTGTAATCGTCGTGTTTGACTGACAGACCAAAAACGGACTGACTAGCTTCTATTCTATTCGCAGAGTGACGCCGTCGTTCAGCGAACCAATTGATTTGGGTCTCGTGTGAGTTTTTAAAGTGTATTAAAATTTTCCTTTCTTTTTACTCCCCAAAATACACAGTACAGTACTAGTACTACAGAGTTTTCTCTCTTTTTTTTCTTTTTTTTGCTCACTCCTCCATTCTAAATATCTTGTACCAGTCACGTAGCTAACCGCAGGACGTCCTCGATTCGTTTCATTATACAACGACGAGGGGAGCGAATTTCCAATCGACTAATGATAGCCATAGGTGGCATGTAAAAAAAGTGAGCGAGTGTATGCTTCAGTATGTACAGCAAAGGCATCTTTTGGTAATTTTTCTTCTTTTTTTTTCTTTCGTTCCTTCTAACTTTGTTCGTATTCAAATGATGTAAGAGTAGCTAAATGAGGTAAGATATGGTAAACCCTTACTTATAAATGGCAGAAATTTTCCGCTTCCTCCTCACTGATGGGGGGGAATCGCCTTTTTTTCGCACGGCCTGCGTTCGTAGTGTTGGTGTGAATGGATTTCCCATCGAGGATTCGTGTTTTATCATCGTCAAATTATTATTACTACTGATTAGACGTAACAAACACTCGTGCCAGCATACTGTATACGTAACGCATATTGTTGCCGATTCATGTACCTATTATTACTTCACCCCTCTGTGTGTGCATGCGAAGAGTGTCATAGTCGATGTAACGAATTTGCATAATAATAATGGCGAGTACTGTACGAAGGCAGATGAAAATTCATGTGACTACTTTTGAGATTTTCGAATGGTGAAAAACTGGTGGATGTCCGTTTGTCTTTCTCCCCGGGGACGATGGCTGAAAGTTGGACACCGTGTTCGATAAAATAATAAAGCTATATCTACTTGGCCAGTTTTTGATTACAATAAGTATTCAAAGATGGGTTAGGGGAAACTTAGGCCCATATTCACAGATGTCACTTTAACCTCTCTTCACTTAAATTTCACTTAAAAAAATTTTTTTGCCCAATTTCATAATTAAAAATCTGGGAACATTGTATTTCTTATGAGAATTCAAATTTAAAAATAATGTTACCACACTCTTAAATACAAAATTGTGCCAAAAGTCATTTTTAAGTGAAGTTTAAGTGAAGGGAGGTTGAAGTGACGTTTGTGAATATGAATGTTAGACTTTACCATCTCGGTGATACTTACGTAACTAATTATCTATTCATTTATGGATACTCTTTCTCTCATGAGACTCTTGAAAAACCACAATTTTTCTCAATTCTCAGTTAATAAAGCTTATTGAAGGAGTAGAATTAGGGATTTGCGAGACGTAGCGGTTAGATGCTTAGCCTTGCAATCGAAAGGTCGAAGGTTCAAGACAGCCGGCGTTACGTTCCCGATCACAAAATGGCGGTGTGTTCGGTTTGTCTAAGTTGGTTTTCTCACCTATTATTGAAAAATTCATTTCGGGAGACTGTTAGCCGCTGTATGTCCCGGCCATCTTTTTCCGTCTACACCGACATCAAATATCCTCCAGACGCTGGGTAAATTGGCGACATTGGCCGAGCCCAATTTAAAATAAAAAAGGAAAAAAGTAAAAAAAAGTTTATGAGTCGTGGAGTCGATAAGTGTTTTTCGTTTTCACATATTTTCGTTGTTTAAGGAATGAACGAGTTGTGTGCCTAGTATTTTTAAGGGAGAAAGAAGGTATTAGCTGTTCGAGATTCCAGGAATACGAAAAAGTCACTTTATGCGATTTTTTCGCTCTATAGAGGTGCGGTTCGGTGCTGAAAACTCCACCTTTTTGCCGCAATACTGAGAATGAGTTTATTGAATAAGGTCCTCAACCTGTCCAGTATAAAAACTGACTGAAAAATGAAATAGCGTTACGCTCTCAATATTGTCTTTGAAAATTTTATTTAGTCTATTTTTTATATTTTTAAAATAAAAATGTGCACTCTATATGAGAGTATTTTCGACTGTTAATAATGTTTCATTGAAAATTGAAACGCTGTTTTTTAGGTCAGTCTTGGTTAATTTTTCCTATTTCTCGAGACGTATTTAAAAAAAAATTGGCTTCTTAAGTCGCTACTTGGAAAATAACAGTTTCTCGTTTGTGGTACTAGAGTCTGCGAAATAACCTATTCGCCTGTAACAACATTCTATCGCTTCAAAGAAAGAGTAAGTCAAGTCTTTTCCGACTCGCATTATATCCTCGATGATTGTGCAGAGATACGAGGTCGAATAAAGAAAAAGTAAATTGTAAATGAATCCAATAGGTATCGCGCGTAGCTGCGTACGCTCTTGGAAAATGGAGAAAAAAAATCTCCGGCTGTGCTAGTCTTTCTGAAGGAAATAAATAAAGACATCTCGTGACTCGATGTAACAATACTACCTGGCCAAAAAGTAGCCATGTCATCGACGATTCTTATCTCTAAATTCGAATTAAATACCGCATTTTAATTACCGTTTTCGATGTCTCTCTCCTCTGTCTCTCTTCTTTTCTGTACAGTCATGCAGTTCATAAAATGAAGATACCCTTTATGGGCCTAACGATTATTCAGTCGCCGAGGTATATTGGTTGCTTTCGTCGAAGTCAATTGAATGACAGACTTTTTCATTTTTATTTAACAGTGGTGGCTTTTGAGATGACAGTGAAAAAAAACCCACTAAATAGTCGTGAGGTTTGGTTATGGCTTCATGATGAAAATTTTACCCTTTGAATTAAAAATAAAAAAAATAAAAAAACTTATTTGCAGAAATGAAGAAATTTGTTTCAAATTCGCTGGATTCCATTTGATTTGGAAAAAGACAGGCAAAGAGTCTAATATAAATTATAACGTATGACTTCCTCTTATGAATAATTTAAGATTATATTTATGTGTTCAATAATTAACTAGGATTTTCTAGAAGCGGGACAAGTGCTAAGATAAAAGTATGAGAAGGTACAAAAAAAAAAAAAAAAAAACTATAAAATAAGTAGATTTTCGTAGAAAACCTTCTTGAAAAGCATTCCGTGTCAGTAATTTACAGAATCATCCTATAACGCGCGACTTTTTGAGCTTAAAGATTTGTTCAAACCCGAACTCCCAAAGCTCTGGTCGAGCAGTTCTGATTTTGTGACATGTATATTTATTTTCTGAAATAATCGTCTATGGTTGGGAAATTACCGTAGGTTTGTATTATTGTTTTGGGTGGTTCGGCGAATTTGCTTCAGAATACCTAATTTTAATTTTGTGACCTATTCTCCCTCTCCAGAATGGACAGCACTGCAGTAATCTGTGTGGGTTTATTGGGGTTTCTCCACTAACAGCTTGTGTGTAGCTATGCTCTGTTTGTGTTATGTAGTAACTTTGCATCTTCGAATGAAACTACTAAAGGGGAGTGGTGTGGGAATGTGAACCACTATTAGACAGTCTGACATCACCGTGCGAACGTGTTCATCTCTTTTTAACCTGTGGGTTGTTGGGTTGATTCCCCACACAGGTAGACCCGCTTAGAATTTTAAGCAAAGTTTCATTACTACTAAAAAAGTCAAATTGAGTCTACTATTGGTGTCTAACATTCTATTAACGATAGTGTTTTAACTTTTTCGAATATTCTTAAGAAAGCGTCGAATTTGAAGATATTGTTGTGGCGCCCTTCAGCATAAACATATTGAGTATCCAAAAAACAGGTTTCTTAGCAATTATCAGATTAAATCCTTTAGGTTTGATTCTCATCTCAAGAAGCAGTGTAATGATGTTGAGATAAGATAAGGGCCTAGGCTGTATACAAACTTCTGCGATTTTTTGTGGGAACTAAATTTATCACTTTTTGTAAGCTTTTATTGTATTTACTATTGAGATTTTGAAATATACCAGTACTGCAGCCAACCTTCCCAACGAAATAATATTTATTTCGCATAAAGCTAAAGCCAAAAAAATGAATAAAAGTTTATCTTTTCTAAACTCGTTTTTTTAACGTAAACTTACTATCTTCTCTTTTGCCGTTTACCCTTAACAGCGATGCTCTTTTCAGCATTGTGTAATTGATCTTCTATATACTCATACCGTTTCATTAACTAAAGTCCAAATTGGCTCGAAGTAACAGCCTCTCGGAATTAGCTAATTAGCTTTTACATGTTGCGAATGAAAGATACTATTGGTAGCACAAAATAAGAAAGAATAGGGCAGGAAATCATGATTTAATCACATCAGTTTAGACTTCTTTTTATCGTTTTTTACTTCTTAGTAGCCTTTGTTGACGGATGTTCTTTCTTAATGGTGAATAATTTTATTATGTTCGTTTAAATCGTTTTTTTGTTTTTTTTTTTGTTTTTTTTTTTTTTTTTTTTTTTTTGAACTCTCAGTAACAGCTTCATGTATACTAAATTTTGCGAGTTAGTTTTGTTTTGCTGCTTGCCAATCTAATCGCAATTCAAATGTCGAAGAATAAAGTATGTATCAATGGGCTGTATGTACGTACCTAATAAGCTTCTTACTTTGCGTCCCTTCGGTACCAACGACAGTAGCGGATTCATGGGGTAAATGGGGAAATTCCCAAATGCCGGAAAAAAGGAAAATTGAATGCAAAAAATGAAAATATGGCTACAAAATCCGGATAAAGACCGTCAAAAATTTCCTGAAGAGCAAAAAAAAAAAAATATAACTCCGCAGAATTTTTAATCATTTTCTCATTTCCTCTTCCAAAATGATTCTCTGGATCTGACATTGACCAATGAATGAATAGTTCATATGATTATGATGGATAATTAATCTCTAGAGTCAGCCTTCGAGCTCATTAGTTTTTTTTTTTTTTCCGCAAGTCTTTGCTGAGACCAATATGTAACACTGCGTGGTTTCATACTTTTTTTTGCTAATTATTTCTGATTGCTACTTCGGATATTGACGTAGTGTAGAATTTATACATTGCTGTCAGAATGTATTATTTTCGAGCAGTTTATTTGACTGTGGAGTTTCTCTAAATGTAGATATATTTATTTGCAGGAGTTCGGTAATTTAGAAGTAAGACGAGAAGTGAATTGCAATTCATGATTCGATGGTTTGCTTAATTGTTTCTGTTTCGAAAAAAATTGAAAGAAATCGAATCAGTCTACGTATTTTTGAAGGGTTGTAAGCCTAGGGTGAAGAGGACTCGTGTTTTGTCGAGATGTTGGATGCACTAGTGACGTCCGTAGTAGAATTTATGCGAAAAATAAATTAAGTTTTATACCCAAAAAATATGCTTATGCCTCTTCACGGTTTAGTCTACTTCAAGTTTCAACCCTGATGCAACATAAACGCGGCTACTATGCGAACTACATATTTTAGAAAGAAGTTATGAACATAACGATACGTCATTAGACGAAACCATAAAAACTGACAGGCGCATCAGCGTCGCCGATTCTGAACGATACATTTGAAAATTGATAAAATCGTATGCATATCAAAGGGGAAAGTAAGCTTTCTGGAACCTCTTCATCTTTAAATCATTTTTTGAGTACAGTTTTTTTCGCGTAATTGTGATTCTTGTCGGTCTATTTAATCTAGTTTACATTTTTTATGTTCCGGTTTCAGTGAGCAAAAAACTGCTGAATTTCAAGTGTGTGCTTCTAGCAGCCCTCCGTGTACTTACATTTTTGGTAAAAAGTACCGCTAGTTGGAACGAATGAGATACGATTTGTCTTTTTCTAGTAGCAGCAGAGTCGCACTAGAGTATGACATAACGAATTCCGCCACCATTTCACCGACGAAAAGAGGGAATAAATCACTTTTTCTAATGACTTCCCCAGCTCCTCTTTAAGATTCGAGTTGAGACTTTTTTTGTATTATTGTCTCTTCCGTACGAAACATATCCGCGGTAGCTCAACGAACAGCTAATTTTTTTCCCTCTTTCCCTTGGCTTTTCACTGGGTTTTCCTTTTACAGTGTTGTTTTTTTTGCATTCCTTCTCTTCATGTCGATTCAACCCCATTCGACTGGATACCGTCTTCTTTTGTTCTCTCTCTCTCTCTCTTTTTTTTTTTTTTTTTTGTTTTGTTTTGTGGATAGGTTTTGTAATTTTCTTAACACTGGAATTTTTTCTTTCCCTGCCACCTCTGTTATAAACTATGCGCGCAGACGGAATTGCGGAAGCAGCCGTCGTTGTCGATCTCCGACATATTCACTCGAATCGAATTTCGAAATCAGACAAGTGGAACTTCGTGTATTGACGTTGATCTAAATACAAAACGATTTATAATAAATTACATTCGTTTTTTCTCGGTTCTCCTCCTGCCACCCCATCGTACGTTCGTTTTTATATATTTCGTTTTCTCATCGTCGAAATTAAGTAGCGATGCTTTTGTTGTTTTTGTTGTTTTTGTTGTTGTTGTTATTATTTTTGTCTTTTTTGCATAAAATTTGTTGGTACTTATACGTGTGTCATGTAGTCATAGTTAGGGTATAATGACTTTTCGTTTGGTTTTGTGCAGCAGAAACGTGTAACAGAAACAAATGTCTCTAATCCTTCATAAATAGCGAATGAATTTATTTGATATTCTGGCGAAGTTCGTGGTTCAAGTGTATGGTTGATAAACGTACACATATTGTACTTGATATTAGTATTGTACATATGAGTTATTCGTATAGGTGTTATATACGATACGTTTTGTCGTTGTACTAGATGATAAAACTGAGGATGGCTGCTGAGGCGTATAGAAACCGGGTTGTTATGGAAGAAATTTGTGAAAAATAAACGTTGATGTATCTATGCTAATGGGTTGAAAATATCGTCATTCATGAATATCGCGTGGTGGAAGACCGATTTTCGTTGTAATGGTTACATAGTGTAAAAGTTATATAATTTAACCGTAGCTTGGTTACAACTATCTTCAGAGCGTATGATGGAGTAATCCAGGTCCAGGTGCAGGCCATGGATTTTGCCTTTTTTTGCTCAACAGTGTTTCTGTAAATTTATTTCACTTTTGAAATGGGTGCGAACAAACTCCGAAGTAATGTTATTGTTATTGTACCGAAAGTCTCGCCTGCGTCTCCTCCAAAATGTGAAATTTGCTTTCAGCGTCTATCTCGGTCCGTAGTTATTAATTTTATCGTGAAAATTGTTCCGCGAGAAAATGTTCAACTTTGTATCTCTTATATGGAAAAACTTACTGAAATTTTCACTCGTAACTCATCTAACACTGAGAAATAGGTTTATTATAACGACATTTTTATGTTACGCACAGATTTCCCTGTATCTAATCATATAGTTGTAGCAATATGTTGAGAAAGTTCGTTACAAAAAGCAAGACCTACTTTTCATTCTCATTTTATACTTAGCTGTTTGGTATGTTATAGGCTTACGTGAATATTGATGCTGATTTTTTTTTTTTTTTTTTTTTTTTTAGTGTAGATAGAACAGTTTTACTGAGGTATTTTTGCGCAAAAATTGATATTGCTCGATGACATACGTAAAAAATTAATAGGTAGTGAGGAGGAGGAAAATGAACACGTTTTCCAAATTTTTAAAATTGACGGTTGAGGTTAGCATAAGACCCGTGTCCGCTGTTCTGAGGGGTTCAATTTTGCCAATCTTGGGTTTCTCTAAAGCAAAATGTTACTCGAATATTATTTCTAAGTTATAATTAATTTTAGAATAATACTCTTCATCATTATTCTACTTAGTAATCGTTTGTTTATGCAAAGTGAATACAGTAACAGTTGTTTGAAAAAATAAGTGTTATAGTGACCTTATGAGACAAATGAGGCTTTCTCTCTCCTCCTTCATCCCTCCCTCCTGCCCTCATCCAGCCCTGTGTACCTACCTTCCTTTGGCTCATCTTCTTTCTTTTTGGTCAAATGTCTGCTTGGAAGGTGGAGATGTGAAAACTGGAGTTAACCCGATTTCAAATTTCAACCAGATTTTCTGTACTCTTGTCTTTTTATTACAATTCACTCCCTATGTACAGCGCATTTAGATTACAGAAACAATGTTTCTTAAAATTTTCATTTACTTAACTAGTTTGAATTATATCTTTGACTATACCTATAGAACAAGACCAGTAAAGAAAGATTATTTCTGGCTAGACATGCCGGGGCCTAACAGGCAACCAAAGCGTACCTTTTGACGTATTTTACTTTATGTACGCTATCCTTACACATTTAAGGGATCTCTTTATCAGATGTATTCTCAATTGGTGAATTCAAGCAAAACGTCGAAAATACGCAGAAGGTACGCTAGGGTTGCCTACTTTTTCGCCGGTATGCACTGACATCAAAAAGTACGTTGGTCTTATGGAGCTTTACTGGTCTAGTAATATATAGTTAAAGAATTATATAGACAAATTTCAAACGGCGGAGAAAAAGAATTGTTGGCTAAATACAACGAAGTTCGTGCAGTGTTCGACCTATACACTCGAAAAAGGTCTTTCATTTATAGAGGAGTAGAAATTGTTTGGTTTTTTAAAATTACTTTTCTACCATCTTGAATGGAATTCTTGTTTGTTCTCAAAATGAAATCGGTCAAATGACGATTAATTAGATGGGCGTGTTCGTTGATCATTCTTAATTTTTTTATTTATATATACTTTCCCTGGTTTTTACTCTCTGCCATGAATAACTCGTTAAAATCGAGAAAAGACTCATCTATTTTATTACCAATTTTTTTTAGTAAGCAGCTGTCCAAAAAAAACTAAATCGCTTCGTTAGGGATGAAAAAGTTAAAAAGAATTGAATTCGTGAAAGCGAAACGTCTAATCAAAGACTTGATTGTTCTGCGGTATAAATGTTTCGGTATTACCGGTCCATTCAGGTGTATTAAGTATATAGTAGGTAGCCTACGCACTAGCGAATGGGTGATTTATAAGAAATTTTTTACTCACTAATCAAACGTCAAGTTGGCATGTCGGGAAAAAGTCTTTGTCAACGTTTTAACGTGTCATATTGAATATCAGAAAAGCAGGTAGACTGTATTGAGGTTAGATGGAGGGCACTTACCTAGGTATGATTCCATTTTCACTTAAGCTTCCGTTTTACATTTATTTTCGAAGGCTAAGTCTAGTATTTACTGCTTTAATGACCCCCACTTCTCCAGTTCACCTGTATTGGCTGCTTTATACTATTATGTATATTTCGTGCCGAAAGCTCATTATGTAAAAACGTATTTTCGTAACCACCTCGATGATTCACTCCGTAAAAGAAGTCAACCCGCCAGCCTTTAAGTAATGTTTTTTTCTTTATACGGGTTGTTGTAGGTCTTCGCGGTCGTTTCACTTGGACACAAGAAAAGACGATTTGGCGAGAGTGAGAAAGAGAAACAGAGACACATTGACTGGTAGTTAGGTAGCTAAACAGGCAGACTGATAACGAAAAATCGCGTTATAATAATTTACTTTTGTGACTCATTAATGTCGTAGAAGGGTTGAAATTGACTACGAACATAGAATTAGTGGAAAGTTGAAAAATACGAAGAAGTGTGTTAAGTGTCGTAGGTACCTATACTTATAAGTGTACACATGTTTTCAAACGATTTTTTGGTCATTAATCTGATAAACTGGTAAATGAAAAATATTGATGGAGTTCGCTGTTAAGAGTGAATGGATGGGTATTAATAGTGCTAAAAATATCGATACTTATCAATATTTTTCCTGAAATATCGATCTTTCCAATATCGTTAATTTCCTCTGGAATATAGATATTTTTTATCTGTTTTTTCCTCAGTTTTACGGCTAAAATTTCGAGATCACAATGGTATTCGAATTTTCCAACAATCTAACAGAACTGCGTAATGGCGTTTGTAACTTTTATTTCAATGTACTTTTAAGATTTTATTTTTTAACAATGGATTATAGGTCTGTTCTTTTGACGAAAAAAGTGCAAGAGTTCGTGCCCTATAGTTCCTAAATTGTGTTCTTTTGGGACGTAGTGCGAAGTATTGGTGTTCTTTTTAATTTACTGCAAACTTGGTTCAGAGAAAATTATAGAAAGTGCATAATTTTGTTGTTGTCTTTTTGAAAATTGCGTTTTTTTAAAATCTGTCTACGTCATTATGACAAGAGCTGGCAATCGAGAAAACGAAAAAAAAATTTCAATCAGTCTAAAAATTTTAGTCATTATTTTAGGTTAGTTAGAAACTCGAAAATTACAAATTTCTGACCCAATTAGCCTGGTACTTTGCATTTTTTTTTTTTTATCTATCGTTTTCTCAGTTGCCGGCTCTTACTAAAATATCAGGACGTTAGGAAAATGACAAAATTTTCAAATGTACAACTACACATAATACTTTCTGCACCAAATGAAAAGGAAGTATAGAAGAAGTGAAAAGAAAGTTCTGGCTGTTTCGCATACGATGAATAATTTGAAATTCGTTGTGATAATTGATATTTTCTTCATTTTGTTTTGCTACTTTTCTCTTAAAACGTTTTTTTGATCGTCAAAAAACTGGGAAATTTTTTGAACTTTTTTTTACTTTTTCCTGTACCTATTCTGAACCTACCATGAACTGAGTTCACACTTTTTTAGCGAAAAGAACAGACTGTACATGTATAATCGAATCATCAATTATTCGTGGGCCGTTGGGTTTGGGTAAAATATCGATATGAAAATATATCGATAGTTCGCGCCACTAATGGTTATATCATAGGGTTACCCTTTGTGTAGTATGGATGGGGTCGGTAAGTAGGTTTCGATCGAAATGTGTGGAAGTGTTTTTGTGTTGTATCTACGTGTAGTGCATATTTATGAGGGGAGCGAAATTACATAAACGAAAATAGATTCTTGTGGTGGGTAGACTTGGGATCTTACGTGTCAGTACCTATATCGTGAACATTTTCGAAAACTTAAAAATTTGACCTGATTTTGTTTAAAAAATTTTAGTGAGGTTATTTTGTCAGTAATAATAGACTGAAAAAGCAGAATAGGAAGAGTAGAAAGATTGGAAACTTTGTTCTCTTACCCAGGTTAGCTGAAAATGACGTCGAAATGGTGGCAAGGTCCTGAGGATGTAAATCTCCTTTAGCTTCAAAAATAGCGTAAGAGATTAACATTAAAAAATATTATTTAAAATATTACTTATTTTTCTGTGACTGTGGTGTTATAGTAGGGGGGTCATAAGAGACAGTAGAAAATATCTGTACTCCCCCGTTATAGTGGAGTTATCTACACCCTTATAGGTAGGAATATTGAAGAAGTTATTATGAGTATATAATTCTATCTAATTTGGTGATTTAACCATTGCATATTACGATATCAGGGCGTAATTACGAACGGAGTCCTTGGTGATCAGGTCCTGGGCTTCTTATCGTTTCGAAAACTCCACGCTAGTTTTTAAAATGTATATTCTCTAATTTCCTCAACGCCGGAAAAAAAAATTGAAAAAAACAATTTTAATGACCAGGGTTTCTTTGGAAACTTACTATCATTGATGGTGGGGAAGTAAGTCTTGCACAATATGTCCTCCCGAACCTTAAAACTTTACATCCAGATCTGGGTCTCGTTTTATTCATTGTCATAAATTGAAGATTGATATATTACTTTTTAGCAGGTTTTCAAACGTGATATTTAAAATCTAGAAATTCATACATTTTTGTATAAAGGCTATAATTATTTATTGATGATTATATACATATATTAACGTATATATTCATGTATGTATGTATAAGATTTTTTTGTAAACACGATAGAAGTCCCAATTTTAGTTCAGTAGGGCTGAAATTTCGTATGTAGGTCGCTTTCGGGCTGATCTCATGGGGGATTGTTTTTCGTGCTGAACAGTCGAAGGGTCTAGGCACAAGGGGTCAGAATGAGCTCCACTCATGAGAAATTCCAGATGAAACAAAGAAGCTGCTTCAAAAACAGGCTTGCTGTTATTCTATTTGCTAACTACTAACTTATTAACCGGTGTTTTTCATTTGTGAAATATAAAGGCTTGAAGAATGTTTTTAAATAAAAAAATGTTGAATGATGGTTGATAATTTTTGAAAACATGGTTTTCCAGCATATCTTGCTGTTCCAAAGTTTTTTAGCTCATGATCATGTACAATTGTACATATATATTCTATAAGATTAAAACCGAGATTAAAAAAAGTCTCAAGTTCCTGGCTATCACTCTGGAAAAAAATTAATATTTAATTCAAAATTGAACGCTGCTTACATTTATATATTTTTTGCTACACCCTTCACTATCAACCAGCCACATAACTTGCAGGTGTTCTCCAAATTAGTAGGTAATGAAAACGAAATTTAATTTTTTGTTTCCCCATTTTCAAGTAGGAAAACGCCCACCCTTTGCGATCATTATTTACAGTTGTTCTATAAACATGACATTTCTGGACTGGTTGAAATGATTTTCTGCTGATTGCACTTCACTGCAGGGTAGGCGGATTCTTTGTATTTTCGGCCCTTTCATTTGTGATCGGGGAAGAAGTTCAGTCTTATAGGAGGTGGGCTGTTTCTGCTGCAATAGATTAAAATGTTTAAACGTACTAACCCTTTTATAAGACACTGTTTCACTTGGTAGTTTTTCAAACATCCATGAAAATATTGTGAAAAATCTTTTAGATTGTGTTATGCGATGGATATCGCAGTAATCACCAATAAACAAAGCAATCGGTTGACAGTGCTGCTGGCTGAAAGTAAGTAGGTACGTGGTTACTTTTATTTCCCAGAAGTATCTGTGCCATCTGTGGTACCCATAAATTAATTTGAAGTTGATGATTATGTTTTTATTTATTTTTATAGTATTTTACAATATTTTTTATGGAAGTACGTTTTTACTCTTCATTCTCATTATATTCAATTACAACTTCTAGGAAAATTCAAAATAAATTTTATGAATGGATGATGATGATTTTCTACATTCATTTGTCCGTAATTTTCCAATTTAACCCTAATGAGTCATGAGTTAAGTTGCAATAACAAACTAGAGTACTGTATTTTTACATCTTCTCCATTGACGTTTAAATCGCTTGAAATTTAAAATTTTAAGAGATCTCTTTAATATTACGTCATTTTCTAATTATCGTCGCGAATAAACTAATAATTGATACGTACCCTGAACTCGAAGAAATTAATATTATAAGTAATATTAACTAATCAGTGATTAATAATTAATGCTTTTCTATTTTTTTTTTGTTGCAGGTAAGTGTCTATTTTATGTTTGTCGTACACCCATCTGTGGTTAGTCATTGCCGTTTGCTCGTAAGTTCAGTTTTACAGATTTATTTGACATAGATAGGTAGTCAGTTTGTAGTTTCCGTATTGTTAAGGTGTCACAAATTAGGTAGAAAATGCAGAAAAGAACTAAAAAGTCTTTAAGTTGTGCAAAGATGCCGACGTGCGGAAAAGAATTTCCTGCTATTTTAAATCCGCAAACTTAGAACGTTGTTTCGATTCGATTTACTATACTTACATCGCTCGAACTCCTCCAGTCAAATGACATTTAACGCCTTTTCACGTATAATTGAAGGAATGTATGCCCGTATCTGCCGCAGCATAGATTAACCTCTTCGGTTTTAATGTGGCCTAAATTCTGTGGCTTTTTTTTTTTTTTTTTTGCATCCCCCGTTTAATCTTGTGTCGTGCGTCGATTGAAACCATCTTCTGAAATAAATCTCGACATTGGCTGTTTTTTATTATTTCTAATTACATATTTTCACGCCATGGAATCAAGTGGTTCGGTATTTACGAGGCTGAAAAAAGCAAGAATTACCGAACTCAACACGCCCTCCCCCCGCGTCGCCGTCTCCATACAAATATCAACATAAGCAATTTTGCTTTCTCATTCCATATATTAACTGACACTTACAAGTATACTATACACGAAAGCTAATTCGATTTTGAATTTGTCGACGAGTTACTGCCACTTCTTGAAGTACGTACTTACCACTCAAACGTACATTCAGTTTACATTTTTATATTTCCCCTGCTTCATTCGCTGCCTTTGCTTTTCGCTTTTTTTTTACACCATCTGAAGAAGGCTTACGTAGTTTTGTTTTGTTTTGTTTTTTTTTCTTTCAAAGAGAGTCTCGCACAAGGCCCGCTCAGTTTGGTAACCTACATACTTTTTTCTAAATGTTTTCAAAATTGAGTTTGTTTTTCTATTTGGGTTCATTTTTACGTTTTGTAATACAACGCTTTATGAACCATAATTTTAGAACACTTATTAGCAGCTGCTCCAAACTCGTATAGTCTATACATATACTGTTCGGCAAACGTAGCCTATACATGTAAGTTACATATACGTGTATGACTGCGTTTCGTAATCGCCTAAAATAGAGCTGATGAACTCTTTTAGGTGCCCCTTTCTTCATTAACGTCTCCCCTTTCCCTGGGGAACCGAATCACTGAAAAAAATAAAATCAATTAGGTGCCGATGCCATCGTGCAAAAGATATGGAAGGCTATATTTTTGCCTTGTGAAAAGAGACTGAAACCAGGTACTTTTAGGATGTACAACTCGCCGAAATGCTTTTGGAAGACGTTGATAGATCCGTGGTGCTGAGTGTCAAGAGGCGATAAACCTCTTTTAAAAATAAAAAAAGCAAAGAAATGAAGAGGAAGAGGAGGAGGGTGAGTGGTTTATATTTACGACGGATTTCAGTGCGTATACAGTATTTTAGATGAAAATATGATTTAATATTTGGCATAAGTGTTAACCATAACTGCTATGTTCGTTCCATAAGAAAAATAATATGCTTTCTCCACTGGTCTGGAAACGTTTTCAGAACTGTGTAGGTACTATGTTTGTGTTGTCGTACTTCCAATGGAAACAAAATATTGCAGTGGGTAAATTAGTTTTCGGTTCTTTCGTAGGATAACTATTTTGTTTCACCGTTGAAAAGTATTTTCTGCGGTTCATACTGGTGATGTTTCTTTTGCGACTTGTATTCTGGTGATGCATCGTAGATTTGAGAAACAGTACCAGTTTTTGCTTCTTGGTGAGAATCATTTCAATTGTATTATCAGAGGTGGAGGTAAAAACTTGATCTTTGTTCGTGTATTACCAAATGCTAAATTTATGATTTGTACTTCATTGTTACAACTGAATAGATACTGGTATTTTCGATTTGTGTGTGAATTATGGTTCAATCAAAATCGATTCAGTAAGGCATACCTATAGTTTTATTTAACTTATATGTTTCAAAATAATGACACAACTTATTTGTTTTAATAGTAAAAAGTGGGTATGAATTTGAAGAAATTATTGCTAGTGATGGACATTGGTTCTTGAAGAATTTGAGCTCATCGCTGAAAAAAAAAAGTCAATGTATATTGTAGGTTTTGTCGGCTCGGGGAATCGAACCTGGGATCTACATATTTGCCAGCTAAAAGCGGTGAACTTGACCGCACAGCCATCTCACCACCAACTATAACTGGCGAATGTATTTTATATTAGACAGGGTATGCTGGTTCCCACACACTCCCCCCCTAGAGAGACTCAACACGAGTTGAACGACATTAGATGCTGTGGGAGGTTGGGCAGAATCAGAAACGCCTCTTATACCTATACACACAGGCTTATACTACCTATACGGGTTCTATTTCCACTATATAGGGCGCCATCTATCAGCGACTTAAGTTACGAAGGAGAGTTGTGAGTTCCACCATGCACCACTAGGGTGCGTGCATGTCCAGCACACGTCAAGGGTCACCAGATGTAGGTTTTGTTGGCTCGGGGAATCGAACCTGGGACTTACATATTTGTCAGCTAAAAGCGGTGAACTTAACTGCACGGCCATCTCACTGCCGACTATAACTGGCGAATGTATTTTATATTAGACAAGGTATGGTGTTTCCCACATATATATTTATTATAAGATAAAATATTTATTTGAGATAAGAAATGTTCACACTTTGTAATAGGTACGTAAGGTTAAAGTTGAAGAGTTAGTAGAAAAACTGATCAAAAATTTGATTTTCACTCTTTAAAAATGTAATGCGTTGTTCTAAAAATTTCTAAATGTCTCCGGTTGAAGGCTAAAAGACAAGTTAAGAAGTCTAGCAGAAAAACTGTTTGAATATTAACTGTGGAATACCTTGTCATGAGAGATATTCTCACCAGAAGGAAATTCTACAGAATTTAAGCGTGTTCAGCCACTTGGTACACAAGTACGGGTAAGCCAGAACCTGACCAAGCACTGGCAATTTTAGAGCCGGTTCGGGTGGTTTATATACAGCTTATTTACACGCACACAAACACACATACGTAAGATAATACGTACCCTGGTGAGAACAGCCAAGTTGCATCATCCCCTATCGAGATAAGAGATGGCTGGCCAGTTTGTGTACAAATTGTGACATCATCTTATTGTATCACAATTTGGTACTTGTACATTACCTGCAAGTACATACAGGTAATTGCAATCGAACGTATTTTGTGTGTTTAACGTCGCAAGAACGATTGTTTGCCTGCCCTTTGGAGTGGCGACTTTTGTCAAGGGGTCCGAGCCCCTATACCTCATATGGGAGAGTCCCCACATTAACCTTTCACTGAAGTTTTTGTGCTCCATACTATGTAAAGTATGCGAAGTTTTCATAGTTTGAAAGTTGTTTTGAGCCAAAACTTGTGAAAATTTCTGAATTTTCCTTATGTTTTTGATTTATTAGACTCATTAATACGATGGTATTAAAATTAGAGACCATAAAACAGTATGCAAGAGATAATTTCCATTCAAGTCAGCTATGCTCTTTAAGTTGAATATTGACCTTGCAGTGAAGTTTTTGTGCTCCATACCATGTAAAGTATGAGCAGTTTTCATAGTTTGAAAGTTGTTTTGAGCCAAAACTTGTGAAAATTTCTGAATTTTCCTTATGTTTTTGATTTCTTAGACTTATTAATGCGATGGTATTGAAATTAGGGACCATAAAACAGTATGTAAGAGATAATTTACATTCAAGTCACCTATGCTCTTTAAGTCAACTTTAACTTGGTGCCTAGTCGCATAAAAATCTCATATAAAATGCGCCAAGTTGAGATCAATTTAAAGAGTATAAGTGACTTAAACGTTGTTGGAATAACCCTTCAGTTCAACTGCTAACGCTATTATATAAAGTAAAGTTAGTGTGTAATACTGTTGGTATTGAGGAAATTTGCTGAGCACCTCTGAAGTTGATCGAACCTCACTGCTATAGCCAGGTAAGTGACTTGCTACAGATCACATTATTTTGATTAGACACTGCTGTAGTTGGTCAGCCAAATATCATTCCTTCCAACAGGCTGTGAGACTAACTGCAAATTACTTATTTTTGGGTCGAGATGGTAGTCAGAGCTGAGATTCGAACCGGGGCGGGGTCCTCCGGGTGTAGAGTTAAATTTCAGACAACTGAGCTACACAGGCCCCTACAGGTATTTTGGAAATAGTTTTCATTGCAAAAAATCAGTTTTCTAGCAAAATTCAAGATACAGTTTTTTTCATTTCGCTTACTGTATGGCTTTCCTGTTGATAATTTTCTTATGATGCCAGTGATCTAATAGATTTGTTCCTGCTTATGAGGTATTATACAAAATGAATACCTTTGTGAATCATTTCTCTTGGGCTGCAATGCCATTGGTATTGTTCTTTGACCTCCTCGAAACTGTATACCCTTACCCGCGAAGAGAAAGTTTAAACATAGAAACCCTTACCTGCGAAGAGAAAGTTGAAACATAGAAACATTTAGTGGATGATCCATTCAAATAAGTTGGCTGCTATTATCTTTGTGCGCTTTTATGCATCCCTCTTGTCCACAAAAATACAAAACTAAAAACAAAAAAACCAAAAAAACATTAATAAAATTCAAAAAGCATACGAAAACCACCCTTATTTTTGTGCGAAAATAGGGATCGTAGCAAAAAAGCGAAATATTAAAACGAGAACTTGACACTCAGCAGGGTTACTTTCTAAAATTTGGTGGAAACACCCGCTGTGTCCAAAAAATTTATAACGAAACGTTCCACTATCCTATACGCCCTCTCCCCTTTCGGTATATGCTTTACTTGGTGCAGATTCCTCATTCTTTGGATTGTGAGATGAAACAATACGTCAACTATGTCGTCACCTTTACAACCCTATTGCTCAGTAGTGATAATGAAGTTTTTTTTTGGGTCTTCGTTACAATTTGCATTTTGTTCCTCGTATTGCTGTTCGATTGTGATGAGGAAAGAAACGAGAAATGTGTTTTCTTTTTTTTATTGTTTTTTTATTTTTTTATTTTTTTGAGCATTGATTAATGAGGTGTATCCCTTCTGAACTCTTGAGTCACAAGACTTTACCCGTCACGTTTTCTTATCGAAGGTGTGTGATCGTGTTTCATACACTTTTTTCCCTATACTCTTTCATTTCTCCTTTTTTTTCTTTTCCTTTTTTATTTTTAATATTCATGTTGCGGATTATTGTATAGATTTTCTGTCTGCACCCGATTTAAAAAATAGTGAAAAATGACTTTTCATTAATACCGTTTCCCGTTTCAATTTATTGTGTCACGTCGTTCAACTTTGAGCGGGTTGTTTTACAACACACGAATTCCACGTACTGGAGAAAAAAAAACAATGTGGCTGCTGTAAAAATTGTCTGCACTCGAATAAAATAATGATAAAATAAAAAATAAAAAGCAACAAAATAACAAAGAAAAATTACAACTCGTCTAACCCCGGAGTTGTAATAAATAATCAACCGATAAAAAGAAGAAAATAAAGAATACTCTTTTAAAAACCCGATTTTTCAAACTTTTATGAAATAATGGCGCCTGAATCACACAGAGACACTAGCATAAAAACACTAGTTGGAAGAAAAAAAAATGAATCACTTGTATACAGTTAAATCTATCTAATTTGTTGTGTATGGAAATCCATGGACGAAGTGTCGACACTTGTTTTTTTTTTGCTCGTCCTTTTTGAGTGCTCCATTATTTTATTTTTGTGTTTTTTTAACCCTCTCTGTGAACTTAAAGGTTTTTCATTGCCGACACACAATGAACGACTAATGAGAAAACCGTGTTAATTTTATTTGGGTACACCAGCATTTACGAAACGGTTCAAATGCATCTAGGCGTAGTCAATTAAGGTGATACATTTTATTAATTAGTCGCGTCGACGACTAATTTATTGGTGCTAAAAGGAGTATTGTGGTGGAAAAAAAAAGGAGATAGAGAGAGCGAGTGAGTGAGAGGGAAAGAGAAAAACAGCTACGAGAAAAACGAGTAGGTAGTAGGTGTTTCACTTCCGTATTGAAAACATTGTGATTGTTTTGTTGCAAAACGTCTCGTTAAGAAGGCTTTTTACAGTCATTATAATATATTTCAGGGGAAAAGTCATAATAGCGATTTCTGTTCAGGGAAGAGGTGGGATGGGGGATGGGGAACTCATGTTAATCCGGGGAAGTGTGGTCTTTTGTGCTGTGGCCGACTGAAAAACGTACCTCTGTTGAGAAAACTGTCAGTGGACGTGAGGTTGAAAATTGAATGCTGTAGTTTCTTGAATGTAAGGTATAGATACCGTGTGTATTCGAATGAGTGGAAGATATTCTGATTATCTGCTTCTGAATAGACCAATCTGCGTAAAATTGGCGAATTTTGGCTGAAAATCAGCGAAATTTCATTGTAAATTTGTCATCGTAGTGTTTGGTGTGCTGTATAGCTGTAAAACATCGATTCATTTAAGCATTGAAAAATGTGAAATACACGTTTATGATACGAATTTATATAGGGCTACAAATGAGGACAATGAGATTCGAAATCGGATTTCGCTTGTTCTTGTACATGTAGTTGAAAAAATGAAAATTTCAACCGTAAAAGTGTAATTTTACAAAAGAAATGGAGAAAAAATAATGGAATTATATTGCGCTTATTGGGGTAGGAGTGCCGAATTAAAGGGAGATTACATAAACTAGAACTGTAGAGAAATGAGATGGAGATGAAAGTCTCCTTCAGGGCCCTTCTACTTCAAAAGTTAAAGGTTGAAATTCTTAACAAAAAGAGATCCGACCTTCGGATCTCATGATCTTGTTTTCTGAATGTAAGCCATACATTAATTAAAATATCTCCTCCGAGCATCAACCGCGGTGTGTGTTTTATAAAAGTGTCAAATTTTGTAATGGCTATCATTCTCAAAGTCAGTAGACCGATTTTGCTCAAATTCAATTCCAAACCAGCCCTTAATAGTCTCCAACTGTGATAAAAATTTCAAGCCCAAATTTTTTAATTTACAAAAATTATCGTGATGACAAAATGGTAGGTTTTCAAAACTGTGAAAACCCTTCCCTTTGAAACTGCATAATTGTTGCGAGAGTAATTCATTAATTCGAATTTACTTCGACAAATAAGATAATTTCTGTTATATTATCTTTTATTAATATTTCACGTTAATTATTACAAACACTTCGAAATTATACTTAATACTATTTCTTAATACTAATGAAACCTAATGTCCATAACAGCTAGTATGAACCCTAACGTTTCTACTTGACTGTAGGTTTAGGAATAATCATGTCTTCAATATGAGGACACGACATCACCTTCGTTTTCATTGTTTTATCGAATGTGGCCGACCAAAAAGGTGGCGTGATACAGGACATCCGCCAAATATGATGACACAATACAGTCAGCATATCTGGTGGTGTCTGATCGTGAGAAGCAATTCGGAATATAGACAGCTATTATTCTAAGAATTAAGAATAATAGTTGCCTATATTTTGTTCGACACGTTTCTGTAGACGAACTGATTTGTCTGCAGAAACGGGACGGAACAATAATGAATTTCAAAAATTTGAACATGAATGTGTAGCCCATAAAAGCTTCTAATGTAAAATTCGTTGTTTCGGAAGAAGTAAGGAACATTTTTTTTTGTCTATGTGTGGCTGTGTGGGTAGTGGCGCTTGCACACCAAATACGAGGGAATAATTCGCAAAATATCCGGAAATAATTTTAACTAAGGAATTAAGCGTTTGTATGTTTAATATAGTGAAATATATTGTATACAGTAGAATTTGAGTGACATATATATTTGTGATTTACAACTTAGGATTGGATAGGGGCTTTTCTACTGGTTCAATGTCCCGTCATTACACTGAGTGTAATAGTTGTATGTTCTTTGAAAAATGCGCTAGAATGGATTTCTTTTTGATCATTTATGAATATATTCTGCTCAGATTCTATAGAATTTGGCAGCAGTTCTGCGAATGTGACTTGCTTATCTGTTGGTGGTTACAAGAAAACTGAGAGTATCTGCAAAATTGTCACCCACATTCCAAAAAATCCATAGAATACGGTTTTCGGTAACGTCGAACACAGTTCACAGTTTTCGCAAGAAAAAAGTTGAGAGTATTAGGATACATTATTTTCTTTAAAACTTGAAGAATATGGTTTCTTTGTTGAGTTCTGTTTTGTTTTGAACCGGTTTTCTGGTTGGTATATCTTCAACTATACTTTGAAATTTCAAAATATACCAGCAGTCATTTAAAATGTTGAAAATTTCCCCAAGATTCATAATGAAATCATTGAAGGTATCTTCGCATTGAAATATCACCTGAGTAGCAATTTTAAATGGAATGAATTTTTATCGCATTTAATATTAATTATACCGTACTGAAGTTTGAAGCTTTTATTTTGTTTTTTAATGCGTTGAATTAAATTTTCCCTTCACTTTTGGATTTTGGGCCGCAGGAAAAGAGCGATTAGACGGAATGTAAAGAAAAAGAAATTACTTTCTCTTGTTAAGAGTGAGACTGAATAAATATTATGTTTTTTGAAACAATAATTAGACTTTTAAATTCATAGGACTGTCTGCACTGGAGACTGAAGTCACGGGACTATTGAGGGTGACTCTAACAAATTAAGTAGAATTTTCAATTTATTTTTCTTCTTGGTATATCAAGTGTTTTGGTTGGTGTGAAAATTCGGAGTTTGAATTGGGCAATTACAGCTGACCGAGCTGTGTCATCGTCATTTTCTCAGTCATGTTTCGATTTTCGGCTTTTACTTTCTCATTTTGTTACAATCTAAATTTATTCAAAAACGCTGTTAAGTGAACAATGGACAATATTAAGCAGTAGTTGAAAAGGGAAAGATAGCGGTTATTTTCTGAAGTCTTAAGTTATCGGATATAATCTGAAATATTGTTGTTGTTTTCGTGTTTCGGAATGTTGATAATTTCTTGATACGCTGTTGTTATTAACGTGTGTCTCTGTCGACTCAGAATTCTTAGAAAGATAATCGTTGCGTAAGTATAGAAAGAATTACCTAAGCGTAGTTATTGGGGCTTATGAAAATTATTAGGTTTCCAGAAAAAACAAAAAAACAAAACAACAAGTCTTCGCAGAAGTTAAGCGCCTGAAAAAGAAATAGATACAATGGTCTCATTTATGTTTCATTGTAACTAACCAAATAAGTAGGTAATGGAATATATCCGTATCCTATACTACGAACGAAATTAAGTAGGTACAACTTGTGTGATGGATAATTTGAATCAATAATTAGAAAATATCGAGCCAAACTGATAAAGAAAATCTTATCGAGTCTTTCAAGAAATTTTACCAGTTTCTTCTACATATAAATATTACGCAACTTCCCATCAATCTGTCTGTTGTGAATAAGAAGCTCTTGAAGATCTACTTGTTGTATCTGGTGCCATTAACAATTTGATAGTGAAGACATATGAACACAATAATGCTTTTTTTCTCTTTGTAAATGCTGCCGTTCTATTTTTACCGACTACGTACGGAGGAGGTTATATGTTAGGTATGACTATCTTCGGAATTAACGAAATTTTGTTCGTTGAGAACAAGTGTCTTACTTTATAGATTTAAATGAAAGAAGGCTCAAAATGTTCTTGACCATTCTAGGCTATTTATATATGAAAATTAAAAAATTAGAGGTGTGTAATTGAAGAAAATGAGAATTTAAAGATTGAAATTATGGTCATTAATTTTGGCATATCCCCTAATAAGAGCTACTCAGTCAAATTAATGTAATTTTTTTTGTTTTTGTTTTGTTTTTTTTTCTGTTTTTTTTTAATAACGTTTATTCTTTTTATCCTTCCTTCAAACCTAATGTACTCAATTTCCATTAACTAAATTGCTTTTCAATCAAAATACTAATGGTGGTCTTATTGTTCGGTATTTAGATTTACAATTTGCCTACTTTCTTCTGTTGAAAAATTGAACGCTGTATTTCCTTTTAATGTTCTTTTTACGTAGTGCTTGCAGACAGTGTATTATTTTTTCATGATCTGGCTCATGCTATGTGTGCATCTTGTTGTCTGCAAGTAGGAGTGTTAGGATTTGCGCAGAAATTCGTATTGTCCAGTAGTTACTGTTGCTTAAGGCAAACCTTTAATATTTCTTAAAGAAGTTACATCGTTAAACGATGTTGCAACCGGTTTTTGCTCAGTTGAATTGCATAAGGATCTGGCCTAATATCAGTCTGTATCGATAATTTTATCAAACATGTTTTGAAAATTCACACGTCCAATTAAAAAATTAATGGAGAAAGAGTAATTCATTAATGAATTAATAATAATTATTAATCATTATCATTTATCACATAAACGAATCTCACATTAGCGCTCCAATCAATAATTGAGGAATGAATTTTATTTTCACAGTTGAAAAACAAAACATAGAACTGGCTAAAAAGAAATAATCTGGGCGATTTTTTAGGGTTTCATAGCACTTTATGCAAAAATCACAAAAATTGATGATACAATAGTTCTGTAGCCCAATTTACCAGTTGTCGCAGCTTTTTCTTTCACGAAATTCCGAAGTACATTTGACTATACATAGTACCGGACCAGTAAAGAACGATAATTTGTGGTTAGACATGCTAGCGCGAAATAGGCAACCAGAGTGTATCACGTAATGTACTTTAAACCCCATTAATGTACGTTGTTCTTGTGAATTTAAGGGTTGACTCGTATCAGATGTATTATAAATTGGTGAAGTCAGTCAAAATATTGAAAGTACACATAAAGTACACTCGGGTTGCCCACTTGGAAGCCGGGTTGTCTTGACATTAAAAAGTACATTGGGCTTATGAAGCTTTTCTGATCTAGTACTATATTATAGTCGGAGCGAAGTACCTACTGTCTAGATATTCGAGAGACATTGAAAGATCTTTCCCAGTTAAAACTATAGCAAGGCAAATTCACATCTATTTTGATTTTAGTGCCTCTGTTGTGGACAATTTTCTCTATACAATGAATAGAAGAATTTGAAGCTTTTGACTCGTTTCGCAACAATTAATATTTTCATTCCTCGAAGAGCTGCGAAATGAGAATTTGCATTTTATTATAAATTAGCCTACACCCAACTAGTCACGTTGTTTTTTTTACTCTTTTTTTTTCCTACTACCGATATATCGACGATCTTTTAGTAAGCCACGTACTAATTAATTCCTTTTCTCTCAACTTGAGTATTTATCGCGATAAAAAATTTTTGCAGCGAAAAAGCTATCGATAATGTAAAATAAGGTACTTAAATGTAAAGGTATTGGAAAATAGCGAGAAAAAAAAACTAACGTAGTAGCAACTCCGTTAGAAAAAGTAGATTTTTAAAAATTTGAGAATTAGTTGCTAAAAAGTTAGTAGTAGATCAAAATTTATGATCATATCAAATTTATTAACTGCTGACATAAAATTACAGTTTAAAACAATAATCTCTTTCAAAATTAAATGAAAAGTGAAATTGACAGTACGTTGCTACAGATTATAGTTAATGTGTTCCAAATATCGTAGCTATTGGTCTAAAATTGAGCATTATATTCTGAAAATAAAAATAAAAATAGCGGTATTGAAAATACCGTTCGGCCGTTCCGCACCAAACTTAGTGGGTCAGGTCCTTGTCTGTGTATTAATGTTCGTTCCAAATTTCGTGATTATCGGACGAAAATAAGG
This sequence comes from Ericerus pela, assembly GCA_011428145.1. NCBI lineage: Eukaryota > Metazoa > Arthropoda > Insecta > Hemiptera > Coccidae > Ericerus > Ericerus pela. The sequence goes on from WOFM01000222.1 coordinate 468,887, forward strand.
ACCTGTATCGTGGTAACAAGACATTGACTTATATGTATGTATGAATTTGAGTTTTTAGTGCCGAAATTTTCCCTGATTTATGAAACAAAAAACGTACCTACCCCCACTTCTAAGTCGTTTCTTGAGACCAAGATTAATAAGCAGATTTTCGTAGAAAATCTACTTAAAAGAAGAAAATAGGAAAGACCTTCTAAATGACTTTTTTAGGTTGAAAGAAGAAAGTTAATATTTATTACGGGGGCTGAATTTGTGTAGATCTGTGTAGATGTCCAACATGTTAATGAATATTTTGTGTAGTGTAAAAGCAGGAGAGAAAAATGAAGGATCGAAGGGGCAGGAAAAAAAAAACAACATGAAGGCTTGCGAGTGAGATGGCTAACAAGAAGGGTAAGTGAAAATACGTAAAAAGTCGAAAAAAAAAAGAAAAGAAAGTTGTCACACTGGGTTTTTAGTGTTTACCTAAATATGGAAACGAGTGTCACTTTATCACACGGTAGGTTTTCGTGTGGAGACAGCATCTGCGCCCCAGCTCATGCTTTTTCTTTCGTCGCAGGATTTTCGAGACCTTAATAAGACATCTGTATACATGTCGTCCCTTTTATAAATTCGGTGCAATTAGTTCGGATTTACGCGCCAAGACCTTAAGATAACAAATAAAATAAAAAAAGGAAAAAGGGTGTACCTTCTACACCTCCTTCATCGCACGAGACTGCTGAAGGATTAAGGACGTCAGAAAATTGAACAACTTTCGTAGGCCTTCTGTCTGCTTCCATCCATCCCCTCGTTTATGTTTAGAATGAAAAGTCCCTATGCGCGGTGCTCCTATTTTTTTTCGTTATTGAGTTCGCAGAGTTTTGAATGTGACTTGGAAAAATCTCACTAGAAAAACTCTCATTGTGACAATGTGATTGTGAAAAAATATTCAGTCTACTCGTACGACACTTGGTGGAAAGGAATTAGTGATAAGCAAAATTGGTTTTGGTCTTGCTGGAGGTCTTGTCTTGGCTTAGTACAGAATGTGCAACACCCTCACCAAGCCCATCTCTTCAGTAGTAAACCCCAAGGCCGTGAGAAACTCTTAACTGCGCAAGACTGAAAGATGAAACCTAGGACTGGAGAAAAAATTTGAGAAAACTGTCAAATGTTAGCAATCGTGCTTATTAAATAATTTTTATTTTTAATATTCAACTTTTTTATTTCTCCCTTTACTGGTGTTTGTTATATGTTAAGGTTTTTGTTTATTTTTGAAGGACATGAATGATAGGTAACTTTAATTCAGCCATTAATTATGTAGTATCTTATCTTTTAAACCGCAACTTTAACATAAAATTTTGGTACATAAAAATATTTTTTATAGATTTGAACAAATTTTGAAAATACGTGTCGACCATAGTTGGAATTGGACGATTTTTCTCGGGTAGGTTAAAAAATCCCCTTAACCACAGAATAGTTTAATTTTCTTATATACCTTGTATAGCGACCCTCAGTGTAGTGGAATTGATTTAAAAAAACTTTTTGATCGATTTAATCGAAATGAGAATAATTAATGTAATCAATAATCGACTGTTGAAAAATCGAAAATCGATTTATCGATCCTTAATTTTGTCTATGTAAGAAAATCATAAGTGTTGGGACTACCAATCCTCCACACCTTACATCTTGTACATTTAACATACTTCACGTCGTATATTATTTCTTTCTCTTAAATATATATTTCTTGTCCGCGGCTACATTGATTGAGGTGACGCACTTTGGTACCATGTACTTTACTTTTTATCACAATATATTTAGTGACGATCTGCAATACGAACATAATAAGTCTTTATTTTCCTACAATAAGGAACCAAGTTCGAGAGAAATACCCATGACGAAAGATGATTTCTCGATTTAATTTAGCATGGTGCGATAGGCTGTTAGAAAATGAAATTGAAAAATTCGTACCAAAAAAATCGAAAATCGATTTTACCAAAATTGTCTGATCGATTAAAAGTGATTGAAATTCTAAAAATTGTTGGGACCACTAATCGTCCTCCCCTCACTCTCCTGCGAACACTCTCCTATCTTACACCAAATACTTCTGTACCTTTACTCGTGGCTACGCTGATACATCATTCTGCCGCTCATTTGTTCATCTTCTCTCATGATCGTTTATTAATTACTCTTCATATCATATACATGAATTATACTTTCACTGCAAATACACACACTTCTGAGACATTGCTTTGAGTACATCTTTATTCTTTTTATACAATTACTCTGCTGCATCGATCCATAACCTCTATATGATAGCATTGCTTGGTAACAAACTTTGGATCTGAAACAAATTTAAAAGTTTTTAATTTAAAATCATTAGTAACTTAAGTTTCTGTAAACCTTTTAAGTAATTGAATAGTAATTTTCATGTAATTTTGTAATTTTTGAAGATGGGTAACTTTGTTCCAACTTGTTTCTTTGTTTAAATTTTTGAACGGGCACCTTAATTTGGTTGAAAAAGTTTGTGGATACTGTAAACGTTAGAATTTTGTCATTTGCTGAAAAGATTTTTGCCTTACTAGTGTATAAAATCTAGCCAAGTTTTCTAATTTCCAAGGCTCTGGTCCTTGGTATGCTTGGGCTAAACGATAGCATTTGATCATTAACGAATAAAGATGTTTTTGATAGCCTCCAGAGATGACATGTATGACAGAAATATTGCCTTCGAATACTTGAACAGGGATATCAACTTGAAAAAATTAACAGTTAAGAATCCAAGCAACTTCAATTCCTTTTTGTGTTGAATCAATACATGGTAGCTATTTGTCTGTTTGTTTCAGTTTACATGCAGTCTCTTAGAACTCCTCCACTTGCAGTATAGTAATTCTCCTATTTAGAAAATTGTTTGGGAACTAAGCGACCTCGCAGAGAGCCTTTTCAAAACCTTCTGAGTGGATACTTAGCAACTAAATGGAAAGGACTTAACTCCTTAGTCCTTTCCCAGTTTCCAGGTGTGGTGCCAAACTACAATTTTCTTTGTTTGTAGGAGTTTATGCAAAAATAATGCTCAGTGAAGTGCATAGTTAATACTTAGTAATTTTTTGGATTTTTCAGTTGAAAATCGCACACGTACACTATCTACCAGCAAAAATAAACTACAGCTGTTTAATTGTGTTTAATATAGGTATACATCACGTTCTACGCTGTTAGTAACTGCCCTGATATGCATGAAGTGAAGTTATGGGATACATTCAGTTAGGTAAAAAACGCATATACTTACATACTGTAAAAAAATGTGATCAGCAAGACCGAAGCTGAAACCAATGTTTTATTGTGCAAGACCACCAAACATGACTGCTATGAATATTTTCGTAAAAAAAATCAATCTTCACCAGCTGAGTATGAGAAAGTGGAAGAAGAAACTTTCCTTTTATGTACAATCTCATCCGCTATTTGCAAGTGGCTTGGAGCATTTTCTCATTTAATTTATCCAAATAATTAAATATCTTTTTAGAAAATACATTGATACTCTTTTACTATTACTGCATTCTGTATGTTGTTATTGCTGATTTCTTCACCCTAGTATCATATTTCAGGTGGAAGCAAGTATTTCTTCGTAATAAAACGTCCTTGTTAGTTTATGGAATCGTTTTCTTTCGTCTGCAAAGATGATCATAAGATTGCGGCTCTCTGTGAATCGAAAAAACCTAATAAGATTGTAATAAGGAATACAAAAATATAAAAGGAATAAGAGAAGATTTTATCAAACTATCTCGTCGATCTTTTATTGTCGTTTGTATTATTATAGTAATTTCTTCAATTCTAAATTTAAGCTTCCGCCGCGTTAGTAATAAGAAATAAATTAGACTTTTTTTTTTTTTTTTTTGAAATATTCGTTTAGTACAGTTGTAACATACCGTCCGTACCCACCCTGCTTCAATCTGGCATTGAACTTTTTTCTTTTTCTTTCATATTAAACATACCTCCTACCATTGTCGTCTATAAATTAAATTTTACGGTTATGATTATTATTCAGTCGTAAAGGTTTTAGCGCCTCGTTTTTTCCCATCGACATAGGTTGAAAAAGGTACTTTTGATGATTCAAAAAAAGAAAAAAAAAGGTTGTACCTAAACGTAGGTCTGTAGTAGGCTAGTAGGCAGAATGAACCCTGTTTAAAGAAGCGTAACTTACATTAATAAAAAACGGTTGAAACGAAATTTATATCGCAACAGGGGGGTGGATCATTTGAAATATATTTGGAAGGACTTGTCGTTACTATACATAAGTGCTGCTATACATATACCCAACTGACGTACTTGTGGGGGCGGAATTTCGGTCATTCTCATCGAGTTTAGGATTTTGGTGGGTGGGTGAAGAGAGTTGTGTTATAACACTATCTCCACAGGAGTTGATGAAGGAAGAATTAGTAAAGAAAGTTGCGGTGAAGGGAAGTGGGATAGTATACCAATGGGTAAAAAAAAATGGGAAAAAAAGGCAACCGATATACATTCGTAGTAGAAACGTAATTATTTAGTTATAGTAAGTCTACTCTATCTCACATTTCATTTAAATGTGTTTTTGGGTGCTGGTAGTGAACGAAAAAAATGCCGTCATCTTATTAGACGGCCTGATATTTTCGTCCCTATATCGTTTCACCCTTGGGTGGTTTTAAATGCCTAAGTCGAGTGGTTGTTTTCTATTTCACTTCTATCAGTTTTTCATTTTTTCATTTTCAGCTTTTCAAAACATGACTTATAGGTGTGCAAATTAATTTGTTTCTTTTTTCTATCAATTATAGGTACCGTTCTGAAAAGGTTTTAAGTTTTTTTTTTTTTTTTTTTTTTAACGAATTTGTTGTGATAAACGAATTTAATGAAAAATTAATGTAGTCTTTAGGCGGAAGAAAGTCTAGAAGGTTGATAAAATTATTCGGTTCGTTGGTTACGATTCAATTAATCATCTTTTAAGAGCTGGACAAGGGTATTTTCAACATACGTTGTTAGATGGAAGTGTATAATATATCGTGAGATTGAATTTAAAATTTTTCAACAAAAAATTGACGTGTTTATTATAGAAAGTGAGGTATAGATACATACAATGGGCGAAATGCGGTCCGGACCGAGATCGTGATAGTCTTTGTCTTGGTCTTAGTCTCGGCTCTTGCTTATAAGATCTTCTTTATTATGCAGTTGATACCTAAATTGAACTTACGATTCGTGTCCATCCATCCAGAAAAAATAATTAGGCATTAAATATTTCAAATGATTCAAGTAGTAACGTTACGAGTATTTTGCTTTTCAAGTTTTCGGTTTAGTTTGTACGCTGCATCGTCGAGTCTCAGTTTTGTTCTTGTAAAAAGTGCAGAACCAGTATTAATTTCAACTCGGTACAGTAAAATCTCTTAACGGCATCACTCAATCGCGGACCCCTCCTTTCGCGGACAAAGTGTGTTCAGTCCCATTAAATAAATAATGTAAAGTAAGCCATTTGACACCTTCTAATGAGGGACCCCCCACAAACGGACACCGGACAGGGTGAAATGGTCCGATGAACCAGATTCCACCTCTAATTAGCGAATATAGACCGACCTATTATTGGCCTAATTAACTTATTAAAACTCGGTTGTGATTTCGATGGAGACAATAGGGATATTTTACCATGACTGTATGCTATCGTTTCTGCGTTCCACCCAGTTGTTTTGTGGAAAATAACCGAAGTTTTTAAAATTACTATGGATTGGTCCACTTTGATATCAACAAAAATACAACCCACGGATAAATGGCATCAACGATTCTATTGCTTCTACCTTATTCTCTATCGGTTGTTGGTTCCACCAATTTAGATTAGACTAAGGACGCTCGAAACAGCAGATGCACTTGTCCGCAGTTATGCGATCGTTCACCCGTGGTTTTTCGGATGACCTCCTCCTTGAAACAGAGCTGGACAGAATCGCAATTCTCAAAGAATTAACGTCGCATAACGGCCGACGAGTACCCTTGTTTTCGATTCCTGTCTCTATGAATTGAACTAAATTTAGACAAACATTTGTTTTGTTCAGGGGTATATAAGATCCCAATGTGGTGTCTGACGTTGCATTAAGATTGGCCAATTTAAATTTATGGAAATCCGTTATTGGGAGGTTTCACTGTACCATTAGCACATAGTTCAAAGTTTGTTAGAAGCCTGGTGGTCAACCTAATCTGTCTTTAGTAGAATCTTCTTTATGTAGTAGGTATCTTAAGTTATTTAAATTTCTGTTTTCTGCTAGCTTGATTTTATGAAATTTAGCTAAAAATCATTAGCCGCGCGAACCGATGTTATTGAGGGGGGGTGTAACCGGTAAATTTTTACAACACACCCAAACAAATTGCAATTTTTAACAAAAAAGTTTCCCAAAAAAAGCGCCAGTTAGTCAGTAGAAGAGTAAAAAAAAACAGATCACTACATTTTTCAATTTTTAAAACAGCTTGGCCCAAGAGGAGGCGTCACATCCCACTCCTCCCTCTCACACGCCCCTGCTAAGAATTATGCAGTTAGCCAAGGCAAATTTTCTTTCTTAGAACTAACGATCTGATGGTTCATTTAGATTTAAAAAAAATACGAGACGTGTGAAAACTATAGCTGAATGTAAAATCGATATTAGGAAAAATATATAATACCTATTATGCCATTTTTTATGAGTCTTAATTTTGAGTTTTTATTGTGTTTAATGAAAAATATATCTGTAAAATATACTTTTAATTTTCTTTTGTTTGCCAACAAAGACTTCGTGATTTGTGTTGTTTTTTGTGAAACATTTTGTTTTCTTTTCATTGTCTGGAAGATGTTGATTATTTATGGAAAAAAATTTTTTTTTGTGTATTTTCATAAAATATTACGTTCTTATCGACCGACAGTGCGGAGTTCGTTGAAAAATTTTTTTGTACTGATTTAACGAGGGTTTTAAAAGAGATGAAAACTACCCGACGTCATTGCTCGACCATTCATCTCGATTCATCTTTCCAAACAAAAAAAAAGTAAAAAATAAAATAGCAAATAAAATTTTTATGAAAATAATTAACATTTCGCCCAGTTTTCAAAGTCTTAGGAACGTTTTTTTTACATATATTTTTGTCACAAAAATTTTACTTATAGCTATTTTTTCAAGGTTCGTGCTTTATTTCTGAAATTCGAAAAAGAAGTCTGAGATTTTTTTATTGGGTGTCTGATATGGCTAACATTAAGCCAACTTTTTGCTCAAAATTTATTTTTTGAATTTTCTTCGACCTTATTTATTCACATTCTTGCAGGTTTAAGAAAGGTGCAAAAAAGTTATTTGAATGTTTTTTATTGCGGCTTCGAAGTGCAATATTACATTCTTTTTGTAATTTCTGATCAATATATTGATAACGGAATTCTTCTGTGGAATTTCTTTAATAAAAGCACTGCCCCTGTGTCTTCAATGCTGAGAATAAACTTTTTGCTTGTACAAAATATGTTTCATCATTTTATTAGCAAAGAAAGACGATTGCTTTTTTTTGAATACTTACTTTCACTAATCTCCTTGTATTATTACCTTTTCTCGTAAAACAAGTTATTGAAAAGTTGACAATCTTCAGATCGATCAACAACTGCAGAAAAATCATGGATTAATTGGGTTGAATAAGTTCGTTTGATTTTTTAAATCCTTCGTCAGTTTTGTCCTTTTTTATTTGTCGAAAAATGTTAAATAATTTTTCGCAAAAGTTGCATACTTTTTATAAATTTAATGTTTTTTTGTTTTCTTTTAAATACCTGCAAATTAACGTTGAGATTCCTTTGAATTCATGACGTAGAATCTCTTTCTTTTCAGTGAAATCTTTTTTCAGTTTGATGAAATTGTCATTCCGAAATTAAATTTTTTTCTGCGTTTTATGTTGTGCCCAAGCACACACCATTGACTGATTTCATTGGAAGTTGAAATTTGATTTACGCCACGTGATTTAGAACGGTAAGGTTTATCATCTTATCTACTGTCGTTAAGAGACCCTCTTCCAAAGTAGTCTTACTTCATTATCGTTTTACTGTTCCCCAAAATGAGCTTTTTTAGTTTACTGTAAGCAAAACAATATAGAAGCTTTACGTAAAATTTGCAAAAAGATTTGAAAATTATTGAGTACGCCTGCGTTCTGATTTCAGAATCAAAGTTCTTAAATTGACTGGATTAATTGTCTGACCGTCTAAGCGCTAAATTTGAACCCTTCAGCCTGGTATGAACGACTCGAAAAACTGGTCTTTTTGTACCCATATTATATAGAACTAGAAATAGATTCGATTTAAATCCATCAAATTGTCAAAATTATTAATTACTTAACGACTAATTTTCGCGCTTTTAAACTGCTACAGTTCTCAGTGCTGGAGTTTTTGTTTTGCGTTCGGGAAAAAAAAAACGGAATTAGGTACCAGTTATTTTTTTTTCCTTTTTCTTTTACACAACTAAAAGGGCCTATCGATCGACTAATTGAAAATTACCAGTCTGTACGCCTCTTCTAAACCTGTCGAATCCTTTATTAGAAACTGTTGAAAGAAAGGGAAAAAAATGGAAAAAAATGGTGAAAAAAACACAACGTGAACCCAAAATAAGGGTGGCAACACTCCATAGGGTTAATAGCGTCGAAGCATACCAAATGTTTCGCATCGACGAACGACGCTGCTGCAGGCCTGAAACTATCAATTAAGAATTTTTCGCTCGTTATTTAAACCGCAATAATCATCGTTTATTTTCACTTTATTACAGGGTAGCAGTTAGGAAGGTTAGGTGTGCTGTAATAATTTTCGATAGCCGAACCATTTCCAGTCGAGTGAAACGAGTCGTATGTCAGAGGGGAGGACAAAAAATTTTTGGACTTCATTTGGTTTTTTGCTCCGCGCACGAAACATATGTGTGCCACCTATTTTGGAGAGGTGGAGAAGAAGTATGTAATGTAGAATGTGGTGAAGTTTATTTGTGGGTGAAACGATTGCTTCGTCCGAATTTTACTGTTATCGTGAAGCACAAATTCGAATGCTTAACAATTTCGAACTTTATGTGCTTTTAAAAGTGCTGAATCTGGTCTGTAAGTGTAATTTATCCTAAATTTTGGGCAAAGTAGATTCACCATTCGCGTGTGATCGTGAAAGACCCCTACGCTGGGCACCCGTTCGAAAGGCATGTGTAGGTATGCTGATTGCGTACGTAAATGTCGTGTTAGTTGCCTATCGTGTGCCTTCATTATGGTTAACCAATACATATTGGACTAGACGTAGAATTCATGCAGCGGCTTAGCTGAATATAATCATCAGGAAACGAACTGAAGGTAGAGGAAAAAATTTTCGAAATTTCAAGTCTATTACTCAAAATTTTGAAATTTACTTTTTATGATTTGTCGCCTCCTACTGAGGAAGAACGAAATCTATCGGCTATCATTTTAGTAACCTAATGTTGTTCCACTTTTTGTGATAAAAGTTTCTTTCTTTTAAATCTGGATTCAAAAATGTTCATACTATTTCTTCAAATCCAATTTTACTTTGTGTTTTCCCTTACGTGTTGAAATAATGATTGTTCTTGTGTCCACGTTTTACACGTAGAGAATTTTGAATTTTCTAATTATAAGGTAGAGAATACCTAGAATTTTAGTAATTGGGTACTTTTTTTTTGGCTCTTTACGTCAAAAAACTCTACATTTTTAACAATTATCCATATTCTCTACCTTCTCTACATTATGTACCTGTTGTTGAGAATTTAACATATTTAAATTGCTTAACCACGTTTAAAATTCTTTTGTGGCAGTCTTTTTGGATTCTCTGTAAGTAGAGAGCATTTAATAAATTTCAACTTTATTTTTAATGAGTTTGAATTTCATATTAATTTTCTCCATCCACTCCGCAAGAATTTTTCAATTTCAACTCGTTTCTTATTCTCTAAATCAATGTTTATGTTGCTCAGGTTTCATGATTTTGGATATTATTTTGATTCGGTTTTTTGCTAGTTCTTTTCTTTGTTGTTTAATTTCTCCATATTCAAGCCATATGTGTAGAATATTTTCATTTATTTTTAGTAATATTTATGCCGACGTGCATATTTGCTTGGTTACAGTTTGAATTTCGGATTAGTTTTGTGATCGAACCCGTTTTTATTTGACAAACAATAGTCCATTACCTCGAACTGTGCGGCGATCTTCTGGCTTACAACCGTTAATCTATTAAGAGAACGGAGGATTGCATTTAGCAATTTTGATGTTCTCAGTTTCTCGACAAAATGATCATTATTAAGTTTTTAATTACTCACTTTGCTATAAATCAGTGATGATTGTTGTTGAAATCATAAAATTTTCACCTAGTTTTAATTAATTTATAGTTTGATAAATTTCCTTCAAGGTTTCAAAAGCTAGTTTTCGTTAACAAATCGGTTTACGATTTACGTTCGCTGTTGGTACCCTTTTTTGCTGAAAATCAAATCGGAAAAAGTCCACCACCACGTGTACCATATGTCATCGAGCACGTGAACAAAATCATTAAGAAGAGGGGGAAAAACGAGAGAAAGAAAAATAAAAATAGAAGAGAATTATTGTTCTTACGATTTGTCGTTCATTATTATTTTTTGTCATTGTTATATAAATGTTCTTTTCTTCCTGTACTCAACATAGTTCCTCTCAAAATGTCTTGTCTTTCACGGATGTCTGCCTGGCACTCTGGCAGCAAAGTGTTCGCTATAAATTCGAGCTGGTGAAAAAATTTTGTTAGTCGAAGTGCATTAGATATTTGGATTGGGGTTGTTTTTCTTTCTACCTCCGTTTTTGCTACCCTTTCCCCTCATTTCACTCATTCCCGAAATTCTGGCATTTTGCACTAATTGGCGAGGTGACAGCGTGCGGTTAAAACGACCGAGTCTACCATTAATTGGAAGTAATCCGTTTTTTTTGCTTTTTTGTTTTTTTTTCGTCTAAACATATATTTCTTTCTTTCTGTTCGTCTGCATCCTCTCGTATACGCTACTGCTGCTGCGTGACATTTGACGGTGTCAAACATCACCCTGAAAATTCATTTGCCACGAGGGGTTAAACTTATCACGTGCCCGTTTACTTCGTCGTGGATTCGAAACGATCCATTTTTTTTTTTTACTTTTTTCCCTTAGCTTTCTGCGCTAAATTGTAATTGTTCGTTGCAATACCACTTTCTGAACTCAAATCCCCATTTTTCAAGTTTTTAATTGACGTATTTTCGAACTTTAAAATTTTTGTAATTCGTTATTTCGTCGTCACCTTTTTTCTCTTTCTCTTCCACCCCCTCCTACTCTTCCCCCTTACCATGTATTTTTAATTTTCTTTTTTTGCGCTGCGTGTACATTTGGCCGGATTATAATCCTGAAAAAATTGAGTTGAAAAATACGAACAAAGATAAAGTAAGGAAGTGGATGACGATGAGGTACGAGTAAGCTCTATAGCGAATTAACGACTTATCGGAAAGTCAAAGTGAAAAAGTGAAATCTAAAGGCGACGGAATGCGAGACAAAAGAAAGAAACAAAGAAAGTTGGAGAGATAGAAAGAAAAGTTCGACTTTTATTGTTAACTTTTAGCCGCAGAACACGCCATTAGAAACACATCAATCATTTTGTAGCGATGTATATGCGCTCCAGCATTCGCTGGTGGCTAACTGGAATGCGTCGAATGTCACCTGTCTTTATTTGACGTCGATCGGTCGATAATATTTCTACAACATTAGCTCTTTTTATTTTATTTTTTTACTTTGTACATGGGCCAGTACCGTTGTCTCACAAGGCTGATGGAATGGGAAAGGGACGTGGGTTTGTCACCGGCTAAACAGTGCACGAAATTTTCGGTGTTACCACTGTAACGAAGTTACGTGTGTTTGCGAGACGTTGTTGTAGATCTTTGACCGATGCTTTCTGGGCTGGAAAAAGATAAGTTGAGACACCAGCTCTCTCCCTTCGAGAAAAAGTTCAGAAGTGATTGTTTTGGACATTTTTCCTCATTTGTTAACGCCAAGGTTTGAGTTTTCTAAGTGGTTTCGTTTTCAGAATTTTTCTCCGTGAAATCATCTTTTTTTTGAGGGTTTTGGTTTCTGCCGAGGTTACTTCCTCACTTTTATGGAGGCTAGGACTGCTTTTTAACCTGCGAGTCGCCGGTTCAATTCCTCACGTCGGCTTAGACCCGCCCTTGTATTGTATCCCATTTTTATGTTTGAACAGTGGGTATAATTGAAACATTGCTAAAAATAGACTAGACCTCACCCAAAAATCTATGGGCGTACTCAGCCCAGCGAGTTATATTAAGATAGCAACAGTTTGAAACATGGTGAATTATTGAGATAAAACTGAAATTGAAAATGAAACCGAATAGATATCTGCTAATCGCATAATTTGTCGGTACATAAAGACTTGTTAAACCAAGCTTTATATTGGTAACTGAAAGGAAAAAATTAACTCGATTTTCAATTTGAGAATTAAGGAGTGAGGTGTTGGCCGATATTAGGCAAAAGTTTTCTTGGTAGAGGTAGAAATGGAATTATTCAATACACGTTGTGTTTTACACGTAATGCTAAAATAGTAGGTATAAATGACCGTCATTCAGGGGTAGCCTACGTTTCAGATTTTCAGTGCACATGACGGGAGTAGGTACTTCGTGTTTTCTGTTAATGATTTCGTTTATCAGTGAGTGTTGCGGTGTTACTTTTATTTCATTCAGTGTTGTGAATAATGTGAAGGTGGAATTTGAAAAATTGACTGGGAGGTGTTTTTTGTGTGTGTGGAGAGGAGAAAAACTATTCAAGGACAGACAACGTTTAAATTATGTCGCGATGCTTAATCGTGAAGGTCTCGAAACGACGCCAATGGGGTGCGTTTCCAAAGTGGTGCTTTGGCGAGAGGGTTGCAACCCCACATTTAGGGAAACCTGTAAACTTCCGCGAATAAGCACCTTTTCACATTTCCATTTGGCGTTTTCGAGACACTATAAGATATCTCTTTGTACGGAAAATCTGGAAAAAATAATTTTCTCCTCCCTTTTATTTTTTATACTTCACCGCATAAATACCTTCTTAAATGCGAAACAATAATGCAAGAAAAAAAAAGAGTCGAAGCAGAGGGAAAAAAATAAAAATAAAAGGAGCGTTGAAAGTTCTTTTTTGCAACCCCTTTCCCATTTATCAATTTTAGCTGCGCTTGTGGAAATTGGCACCCTGCAACGATTGTAGTATTCTTTTCTCAGTTTTTTTTTTTTCACTTTTCTATTTTTCACTCTTTTTTCTCCATTCTTTTGAGTACTTGACGTAAACTGCAAGCACTTATTTACGCGTGAAATCTTATTAAAATTGTACGAGGGGTAATTATTTAAGACCTTTTGTTGAAATGGTGGTTTTCAAGACGATCAGTTAGAAAGAAGTTCTTTATTTATTTTTTCTTACAAGAGTGTTTTGAAATTAGAAAAAATTGGTGATAGGTAGATACCTGGAAGTGTTAATTTGAAAATTCCATATCTTTGATGATAGAATCGCTTAGCACATTTTCTAAAAATTTTCTTCTATGATGAGAAATAGTATTGTCTTTTGGACAGTATTTATTCATGTATTTGTTTTTACTTCCTTTTTCTGACGTAATTCGATTCTACTGCTGTGTATTCAGTAGTCAACCAATGCTGAGTATATAGGAATAAAACCCAGTTAGTCCCATTTCGGATGTTAGTTTTGTGAAAAGTTCTTAAAAGTTGATGAAAACTGATTGGTTTTTCAGAATCTAAAATATATTTGGCATCGCAGTTGCCTGAAAGAAACTTAATCTGTGATAACTGTGAAGAGTTTAAGGTATGTGTAAGCAAAGATAGAACTAAATTTTCATGTATTATGCCTCAGAAGGTGTGAAGAACGTTAACCAATGCCACAAATTACCGTTATAAGGAGAGACTAAATGATCATGAATGATTTGCAGCTTTCAAAATTGTTTTTGGAAAACTAGTAGTGTATATGCTCATCAATGTGATGCCTACGTTTTTACCTAATTATGTTTCTTCACTTACGCTTTTTCTGGTCGCTTATTTTCCAGAGCTGATTAGCAACCATTAAATATTTGTAATACGCCCTAAGAAAACATACTTTGAGGCAGTGGTCTTCAATTAGCTTTCAATCACAGATCCTAACTCTAAAACCCTCTTTCTTGTGTGTATTAATTTTCTTTTCAGTTTTGGGGTTCTGTCACGGACACCTTGACAACATCCCACGGAGGCACAAATCTTTGAGGTTCCACTGAACATTTTTTGAAAAACTTGAACCATCTTTTGGGAAACACTGTTGTAAGGTGAAAGTATGAATTTTTCGGCAGGCCACAAAAGTTTTTCTCCTCCTTCATTTGCAGACTCATGTACCCAACTACTCATCTCGACACAGACACACATACAGTCATTCAGAGATACTAACCCTCATCTGAATCGTTTTCTGAAGAACTCTTACCTACTGTTTTGAATTTTTAACTTTTAATGACCATATTTTTGTGAAATTTGAAAATACAGAGCAATGATTTTTACCATCCGATTAGGCGTTATATTCTCTTGAGAAATATGCTTGAAGCTTCGATCAAATAGAGGGTGTGTGAATACTTAAGTAAACACGAAAATCCGTGCCAACATTATAATTCTATAACCCGTAAGTGGGTATAGATTTCACTTGATTTCACTGGATTCATCACAGCAAGGTCTTAAATAGCTTTAGATTCACAAGACCAACGGACCTTCTGCGCATGTGCAGAAAATCAGTGCCCATTTATGGGTTTTGTAATCATAACACGTTTGATTAACATTGGCGAGATATAGTTTTTGGGTATCCAAACACCTAAATGATGGAAGATAATGACTCAGTTTTGTAAATTTTTTTAATGGTTTTCCCAGGATGCGCCTCATTTTAGGGCTTCAGATTCCAAATTCTCCTACAATGAATTGAAACTTCGGAATTATTTTAATTTCGATTGGGCAAAGCAGGGTTTCCCAACATGGGTGAAATTTATGTCCAGGGAAGCAAGAGTGGGAAAGGGGATAAGCGGGTGATAGAAATTCACGAAAGTCATGATTGAAGCTTTCTTCAACTTGCCATTTCTATTCGATGGCCAAACCAAAATTAATGAAAATTTGCTGATAATAATTAGAAACTGACCCGAACGTCATGACGAAGTCCGATTTTTTAAATTCAATCTATTAAAAAAAATCTTCTGTTCCTCTGCTGGGATTTGAGCAGCCATCGCACAAGTATTATTTGAAAAATACAATTTTTTCAGTTAGGTTAGAGAATTTCAATAGGCAAGGCCAGCAACGGGTTAGAATATTTATTAAAAAAAAAAATTAAGTGACACATCGATGGTTATATTTGTGAAGTGTTTAATTCAAATTTTCAGTTTATTTTTGAATTGAACCACTCATTGTCCTATGTGACCCAAAAAAGGGTTTGACTGAGAAAATTATTTTATATTTCATTGTGTGATACTATCTGGGATATGTTTGTTGAAGTGCAAGTTTCACCTCTAACATGTGTGATAGTGCTCAGGTACACTTTTTTGAGGAGTGTGGAGTAGTTCTGGTAATCCCTTCGCTTCAGTTATGGTACCCAAATCCTACCTAGTAATATAATCACATGAATTCATTTTTTTGAATGTGGAAACTTGAGACTGAAAATGGGGCATGAAAAATGGTTTGGAAACACTTTTGTAAAGGATATGTGGGGGTTTTTTCGCTTTGAATTTCGGGGAACCTAGTTCATCGTAAATACCGGTACCACTACGTTCATCAACCTTTGTCAGGATGCATCAAAGTGAGGGAAAAAGAAACTAATTCTAATATCGTTAAAAGCGCAGATTAATTCGTTGGATTTATTCTTCGATCGTGTTCCTTAATTCGGATTAACTAGGTCTCCGTTGAAGTACTAATAAAATACGACAGAATCTTGGAAAAGCATCAACTGAGATAATGTTATCTGGCACAGACCATTTTTCTGTTGTACACGAGAGCAGTGCGTAATATTGCGGGAAGACGGACGCCTTCGCTGTATCTCCCACTTAAGTACACCTTAATTGCTTTCCAATTAAGATATTCGGCCGGATAAATGGAAGCGTTGAAAATGCCCGTGTTCTAAATAAGTCGTCAACGTTGAAGAACCGCATCTCGATTAGCATAAGAAAATAAACCAGCGTGAGAATCGACGATAAAGTTGCGATAATACTTGCACTAATCGAGTGGGCTTAGGCGAGATGCGTTTCGGTTCTTTTTTAGAGACCGGTGTGGCGGTTATGGGGCCCCCTACACGGTGTAATCTTGGGAGGCGTCTAATCGAAAAACGATTCATCTAATCTGCTCAACCGAAGCGAATAAATAGCTTCATATTATAGCTGTTGTATGTTTATGTGTACACCCATACAGACGCACGTACTCAACGAATATCAATATAAGTGTATATATATATACATACATACATACATAGGCTTTACAAATATTATTCGATTCGTTACGCGGTTAGAGAAATTAAAACTGGTTAATGAAGGAAAACAAACACTACCAAAATGGGAAGAGGTCTTTACCTCTCTTGTCTCTGTATAGTATACGCTTCGGGTTTGGTTGCTGGAGTCTCCTCGGGTTGGTGGCTTGGCTTGGCTGCACGTCAATCGTTGATAAATTATTTAGAGAGCCGGCCAGGTACTCGGAGGGAGAACTCACTATGCAGTTCATGGGCAACGATATTGACAGCTGAAAGAAATCATTAAAACCATACGACGACGACGACGACGCGCGTGCGTGTGCGTATGTGTGTGTTTACATGTATTATGATAGTCTTTACAATACATTTTGCTGCATGCGGTAGGTAAGCCAGTATATGGATTTCATTGGTAACTGGAGGAGCCGAGATGTTTGCTGCGTTTCGCATTCAATCATCCGGTGTAGGTACCATCTATTCGTACTTTGTTTTATGTGTACTGTGAAGCTGTTGCTCTCGAAACAGTTTCATCCATGTCGCCATGTAGTAGGAGAAGAAAGCTAATGAAGTTTAAATTATAACTGGGGTCCTTTGCGTGGAATTCTATGTCCTTCGTTGGCGTCTATGTGTCTGTCTTTGTCTTTTTTTTCTTGCTCCCTCACTGTATGTCTGTCTATTCATCTCTCTGCCTATCTCTCCCACTTACTCTATTTGACTGCGTATAGCTGTCCCTGTCCTCTTCGCTACTATCTTGACCTGTGGAGCCGATGCAGTGTTTATAATCGATTTGACGATTAGTGGTTTGTTGAATTTTACGTTCATGAGACGATCTAGGCCTACCCTTTTCATCAACGACGGTTTGGTGAATTCACTTAATGTCTAGGAAACAAGTTTTTCACTCTGCTCTTATTATGACAATCACTCGGCGAGTGGTTATCTATATGTAATCATGGTGTTTTTTCATTGTGTTATTGTATAAGCTGTTAAATTAATTTATGAACGCAAGGTAGGCGATGACGTAGAGGAGTAGACGTGGAATGAAAAGAGAAAATCATCAATTAGGTGAAGTTAGACGTACCTTGGTTTCAGCCATGGGAAATGTATGCGCTGTATGTAAGCGAATAGAAGAGGATGCCATTTTGAAACATGCTTCAGTGGTCAAGTTCTCATTAAATATAATTCTTTGCTTTTGCATCGTTGGCATTTATAGGTTACCAACATTTCTCACCATTCGGATGACGTTTTTCATTTTTTTGGGAGGTCGACTCGAGTTCCTTGATTACGTACGCTATGCCAAAGTTACTGATTTGACATTTTGGTAACATCGCTTAATTAGTGCATTTGAAGTTTTCCTGTTTGTTTTTGAAAGTGTTTGTGTCGTCTATTACGTCAAGTATTTGTTGCACTGCCCTGAAGAGGCGTAACATAAAGTGTATCGAGACTATGCTACATTCCGAATTATCTACTTCTTGACAAGTTGACCAATGTTTTCAAGCAATACAGTGTTGATAGTTTTCGAATCGATTTTTCGTAAGTACCACGATATCTTGAAGTAATCGCTGAAGACGATGCTTTACCACTACGTTTTTATCAGTATTACCGTTTCTACTGAAAGATGCTGTTATCATATTTCTATTTTGAAACAGCTAGACAGATTTTCCTCAAGTTCAATTTTGAATTTCGGTATCAAGATGGACACTTCGAAAATTTCAATATATTGGCATAATAAAAAGTGGATTTGAACATGCTAATCAGAGATGTCATTATCGAATAATGTTTTGTTGTGCTGTTGTAGCATCTAAAACATAGCTTTTTCTATGATTAAATTACAAAATTGGCAAAGTGTGGAATTAATGTTATTTTTACGCGTTTGTTCTGGTAAAAATTTATTTATTTAGTGGGCAGAAAATAGGAGGGAACGTATGATTCTGTGTTTCATGAGTGAAGATTCGTATAAGTTTTTCCGTTAGGTGGTCAGTGTGGCGTAGTGCTTCGGTGCTCGGCTCTGCAATGGAAAGGTTGCCAGTTAGAAACCGGCCACCGTCATATTCATAACCTAAAATGGCGGCCTGTTTGGTTCTGTTTCATTAATGATCCAGTATAAGATTATGTGATTGAAAAATACATACTGATAGACCATTGGCGACCGGATACCGACTAACCCCTTCCCCATTCCGGCATCAGATATATCCTCTTGCCATCAGGTAAAAATGGCCATGTAGCCAAAAGCCAATGCTCAATTTAAAAATAAATAAATTATTATCGTAGTTGAAATGTAGGTTACGTTGTGAGTGACAACTGAACGGTAGATTTGTCCAATAAAAACAGTGATAAGGTGAAGATCAAGACTGTGGCCGTAAGGGGATTTTTTGGTGGTTCAAGGAGTGCAATTCACCCCCTTTAATGTGTCTTGCACTCTCAAAGAAAATTTAAAAAAAATCTCTGGTCTACCCCTTTCATTCTCCACGCAATCCCCATGCAGCATGCTCCATAAAGAATTTTAATATTTATTTACCCTACTCCGTAAACACAGTTTAAACGGGCCTGAGGAGATTTCACGTTAGTACTCAGAAGGATTGTTAAGAGTCATGAAAAAATACGGGAAATTTAGTGACAGATGATATAAAATTATCAAAACATGGAAATTACTCCGAAGTATTCGTGATAAGATGATTTCGATTGGAAATATGGTTAATAATTTGTTACAAATTATATAAATGTTACCTTGGGAAATTATTTTCCCTGTCTCCATAGTTGAGGAAAAAAAATTACTCACCCCAGTAAAGAAAAAAAAGTTTCTGAACAATTTATTCGGGAAAAAAATTACTTTCCGGAGTACAAAATTACCTTTCTGAATGCATTGGGAAACACTTTTCCTTCCTCGGTAACGTTTCTTCCCTGAACATCCAACGTGTTGTTGAATGATTATAAGTTTCTTATCCCTGGTAGGGGGTAATTTCTTTTTTTTCACGTTCACTTTTGGTTTGTCGTTTCTTTGGTCAAGTTCACCTGTTATTCAATAATATTGTTTTAATTAAAATGCAAGCAAATTGAGCCAAAAAATTATTTCATTGCTCCCCAAGGAATTTGATGAAAATCCGCCTATGACTATGGCAGGCTAATTTTTTTAATATGACGCTAATTCTTTCAGTCTTGATCTCGGTTTTGATCAAGGTCTGGTATTGCACAGTCAAGTCTTTGTTTCAGTCGATCTTGCTCCCAGGATTTTTACTATTATTAATAGCGTAACTAAACGCAGGTTGTTATTCATTTTTCACGTTCTTTTAAAATGTTCTTTTAAAATGTACTTGCAAGAATCCTGACTTACCGTATATATACCTGGGTACCTGTGAATGATGGAGTAAGAAGAAAAAAAAATTAACGCCAGATGTAGAAATGGAAAATTATATGTTTACCACCAAAACCAAGACTGCCAAGATAGTGTGGCTTGGTCTTGGTTTTGCACCAGCAGCCTCTGTCTTAATCTTGGTCCAAATCTTGCCTAGTCAAATCTTAGTCTTAATCTCGTTATTGCTTACAAGATTTTCATTATTATCGATAGCTAAATTAAACTTACCATCTATGTCTTTTCAAAGTATTCAAGAATCCTAAATCATGGAAAATTATTAACAAATACGGAGAACCAAAAAAATTAAACTAAATTGGTACCAATTGAAAATTAATTATGTATAAAGATTGAAAATAGTATAAGCATAGTCTGTTAATACCTTTTTTCAAGTTGGGTGTTTATTATCGGTGTTGCTCATTCGACTCCATGGTCTTGGTTTTGTGCTTTCTGCAAGACCAAGACCAGGAACAATTTTATTCGTTTTGAAAAGTAGGCACAAATAGCCTACATGAATTAAAGTTTGAGAAATTTAAATTTCATAGGCTGCATTCATTGCTTGAATAAAATTAAGATTGCAAGTAGATTTATAATTGTCTACCCAAGTCAATCAAAGAATTCACATTGGAAAAAAAATTGAAAATTTATATCGTACGTCGTTATCTGAAGTAGACATGTAAAAGTGTCTGAAGAGCTGATTCAGTCTTCGCTGTGAACATACAGGTTGTAGGCAATCGGTCGTCACCCCACTACCTTCTCCATCGATATGTCACTTAATCACAGTTTACCTTTTCCGTCATTCTCGAGCCATATGCGCTGGAAGCGGCTGGAAGTAGTGGAGCGGACGCGTAAAATGCGTATAAATTATACACGTATACTCAGCGCCCCCCTTTCGCCGCTGGTAATTAGTTTCTGCCGCGCCGCAAAATCTTAATTAAAAAGCGGTACGAATTTCTGGTTAAAATGTCACATTGTTGTGTTTCGGTGGGAATAAATTGATTTTTAATGGTTCTCGAGGCAGTTGGCGCGCGTACTCTCGTCTGTATAAGTATTCGTACCTGCTTCTTCGTTGTTTTGTCGACGCTTTTTCACCGAAATATGTCGAAACGGAAAAAAGAAAATATACCAAAATTTTTCACTTTTCTGGTCAAAGAAGCTGCCGGACGATTTCATCACAACCCGCCGAAGGAGAATATTGTCTCCATATTACGATATTTAGGACGACCGTGTTTAGCACGTCGACTGCTAGAAAATAAAAGTTGAAGTATCATTATTTTCATTAAAAGACTTGGACGAAAAAAAAAAAAAAAGGAGAAAATGGAAGAAAAAAAGAACACAATTAGAAACACCTGACGATAATTCGAGTGCATTTTGCCGCCAGGAGTTGGGAGTACGTGCCGGTTTTCGTCAAAAAGTATAGAAAATGGTGCAAAAAAAAGAGGAAAAAAAAGTGTCAAGAAGTTACCGTTTTGTGGGAGGTTGACGGAGACTCTGGAGGGGGGTAACTTCTGGTCCAAGTGGTTGGTTTGTATTGTGGTTTTTTTCGCTGGCACTCTATTACGGCCGCGTTTTGTGAAGTGTAAACGTCGATTAAGGCGACACGAATCAAAGAATAAATGTTTTTGTTGTGCAGCCTGCACTATTTGTAGATGTAGCAGATATTGTTGCAGAGGTTGGTGCAAACCGAGGAACACGTTAGAGAGGCATTATGTAATTTTCGTCGCAGGACAAATTGAGTTCTGTAAAATATTGCATGTGGCTCTATAGTCGTGTAGTAGGCGTTTGTTCTATTGCAAATGATTGGGTCGAGAGGGCATCGTGTCGAGAGTATGTTGACTTCTTCTGGCAGGTTTTTTTTCTTCAAATCAGTGTCGTGGTTGCTCGTATTTTTCAATATGGCAACTGGAGCATTCGGACTCCTTTTCACTCTCACTCCCTTTTCCCGTCTGTATACAGCACATGAACGACTAAACAATTTTTATTCCATTTAATGGACAACATTTTTTTATACCATGGGTAATTCATTAGAACTATATAATAATAATATTATTTTCAGCTCATTTTTTGAGCAATACTTCCTGTAAGTCAGTTTAGAGGTGAAAATTTTTTGCCAAGTTATAAACCTACTAAGAACGATCCATTTATAAGTTTCTTCCCTGCGGTACGACATTTCAGTAGGTTTTCAAGAAAAAAAAAAAGTCTGTAACAAGGTTAATTGGAATTTCAAAATCCTAGCGCAGCATTCTTTACGAGAACAGCTGGTTTTCAAAATAAGTGATGAGATATTTACGAAGTGAGTTATGCCTAGAATCTGAAAAAATCCTAGCAAGCTTTGCTAGAAAAGCTGGTTTTTAAAACTTGTGAAAATATCAAAGCTGTATTTAATTTCTTTATTTCATTAAAATTCTGTAATTTTCATGACTTGAGACATTGTTCTTCTAGAAAGTACAACTTACTGCACTAAAATTTGGATATTTTCGTACGTTATGAATCAAACCTGCTTTTTTAGCAAATCTTGCTGCGATAGATATTTGAAATTGCGAAAAATATTGAAAATCTTCTTACTAGCGGATCATGTTGCGCTAGGATTTTCTCTTATTTTTGGGTAAGACGAAGGGGTGAGAATATGTAGTGTTGTATGGGAATCAACTTTTCAAAAAAAAAATTTTAGGCCACAGACCCCCGCACAGGGCCTTTTCTGGAAAATTTCCGCTTACATGACCCAGTTTTAAATTATTTGCAACGTTGCCAGCAGGTAATACTTGTTTCATTTGTTGAGAGACACTCTTGGGCCGAATGAAAAAAATATAATTAAGTTCTTGAGTTTCATATTCCTATTTGCATATTCAGTGATTTTTTATTCTCTGAATATATTGTAACCACTCTTTTCAACACTTATATCACCCAGTGGTGGATCAAAAAGTAAAAAAGAAGGAACATTAAGGAAAAAACGGATTTACAACCATAAAATCGAGATAAAAATTTTAAAAATTATTTGAAGAGCAAAAAAAAACAAAGGTTAATTCCGAAAAATTTTTCGTCATTCCCCCTCCTAAATCTGGCCCTGTACAATAAACAATGAATCTGTATATTTTACCAATTCGTTAATGTCCGTCATTATAGATAAATACTCTCCGTCTAATATTCTTGTAAATTATAGTCCCATATATTCCATTCTGGTTTAACCAGTAGTTGGAGGATTCAGAGGAAAATTGAACCTCTGGTCCACAAAATGTTATTTCAAGAAACATACTCTTAAAATTTACTTTTTCGTATCGATTTTGATTCTTTCAAAATTTACATAGGTTAGTCCGTTCTATCAGAGAAAGAGTCAGCTAGAACTTGATTCATTATTGCATGAAAAATTTTGCAATTTCGTGTCTCCAAAATCAGTCTTTACTCAAAACTCAAAAAAAGTGAACCTGGTCCATTTTTACTCCAAGTCTCGTAGGCCCGAATGCAACAATGATATTTAATTATCAACATTGACATGAGAATTACTTATCTTAAAAAAGTTATACTTGTATATGTTTATGTATAAATATAATTGATGATGGAAAAAGTCTGAGAATTACTCAAGTATCGTTTTTGCACTCGGTCCTTAGTGAAGTATCAGAAGATGAATTTCTTACCGATACCATAATTGCAAGTATGTACTTTCTACGTAAGATTCGTCGTGAGTACGAGTAACAAAAATTAGTTGTGATTAGAAGTTTTTGTACACAAGAATTTTTCAAGTATCGTTATTGCATTCCATCCTTAGGTTTTTTCTTTCATTCTTTTTTTTCATCATGAAAAGTCAGCAGCCGGTTTACACCTGAACCCCAAATTCTGTAAATGCGCGTTCTATTGGTTGGAACTCCACACCAGAGTTTTTTGATGTGTTGGTTGTTCTGTCTGTACCTAAAATCTTTCTGTGGTTGACAATGGTGTTCAGTTATTCGAACTGTACTCTTAACCTGGTGTGAGTGGATATCGAATGCCATTTGATGATTATTTTTCGTTTAAAGGTAACACTTGGATTTGGTTGTTGAGTGATATATTTGAAAATTAGCATTTAGGCTACTTTTTTTTAATTTGTTGTATAATACATCTAGTGATGATGTTATTTTTAACTAGAAATTTTTCATGTTAGTGTTGGGGTTCGTGCGAACTGACTGGTTAATTCATGTAAACCTATTGATGTTTAGTACATTGATTATTTT
The DNA here is from genome assembly GCA_011428145.1 of Ericerus pela. Taxonomy (NCBI): domain Eukaryota; kingdom Metazoa; phylum Arthropoda; class Insecta; order Hemiptera; family Coccidae; genus Ericerus; species Ericerus pela. The sequence goes on from WOFM01000222.1 coordinate 492,874, forward strand.
ATTGACTAGAAGTTGAAATTTTTCAGACGGTAATTTAGGCGGTATTCGTGTCATCATAGAGGCCAACTACAAAGTATAAGTAGATTTCCGTCTAGACCACTTCCCTTTTATTGAAAAACGATTGGATCGTAGTACTGCTTAAAATTTATGCTTTTCAAATAATAATGAATCGGCGGTTATTAATTTTGTTTCTTCTATTATTTCTTTTTTTTTTTTTAAGCAATTTTTAATTAAAATTTGTAATTTAAAATTGACCTTACGGTGGAAGTTTGAGCCAGGACGTGCATCAAATTTCATCATGAAATGTAATTTTGAGACCCCCTTCCCTTCCACTGTTCTACATCAGACTCAAACCTACAATTTCTTGTTAACTAAATTATGCCTCAATTCTCAATTGGAATGGTCAATTACAATATTTTGAGATTTTTAAATTGGTTTCATTTCAAATGAGTGATTGTGTAAAATTCTTTTTGATAAGAAATAAACGCGTACTTAATTTTCGGTTTATAGTGGGTGCTGAGTCTTGTATTTTGAAAGACTGACTTCGATTCAGGTATTGTTTGGGTAGGCATTTTTTTCCTAATTAATGAATTTGTCTCACGTTTATGTTGAGAGCCTTTTAGATTGAAAAGTGCTCAAAAACGAAGACATTAATTACTAGCTATACTATCTGCGTTTAGCAATATCATAACTTTCCTTCAGATGATCTCATTTTGATATTGAATGCTTCTGTTTCCTAAAACCGACAATGAGCTCATTAAAACGAAGAAAATTATATAATTCCATTTCGAAATATTTGTTTTCCATTGTTGGTGTCGTGTAGCAGTACCGTACTTTAATTGAGTGCCTCATCAGGGGTTGAAAAAGATTAATTGAAAAAATATTCTTTTCAGATTCGCGTTCTTTGCAAGATGTTAAAAAAGGCTTTTCTTTCTTTTTTCCATTTTCCAAGGAAAAAGAATTCTATTGTATTCTTTCTTGCGTAAATGAAACAAACTCTCTTGTTCTCTATGGTAATACTTTGCTAATGCTGAAAAAAAAAGATCTCAATTTTCATTTCGTGATATTTTGTCTGCATTTCTGTTTCGATGTGTATTTGTGAGTTCAATGTGAATTGAACGAAAAGAATGCCACTTAAAAAAAATTTCAATAATATTTCTGAGTAATTTAATAACGAAGGAAGCAGTCAAATGAATTCTAGGCGCAGCTGAGATGATATTTTGTTCCTTATATGTAGTATGGCTGAGTATACGTCCTAATCGATGGTAATTTATTTTCTCCTCTTCGTTTGTTAAATTGAATGAAAGAAAAAAGAAAAAAATTGAACGTTTCTATCGTTACCTATTTATTTGCGTTGCATCCAAACAATTATGAAAACCAGGTATAATAGAGATATTTCTATTGATATTTTTTCTTTTTTTTTAAAGGTGGCTTTTAAATGAAACCAATTTCTCGTGGCACCATTCCGCTAAAGCCTTTTTTTTTCTCTTTCTCAATTTATTCATCGCGGATATGGCTCGTGTTTGCTTGAACTCCAGTGCTGGAGAGCGCTGGTATTCTTTGTGCGCTCATTATCATTATTATAAGCAGTGTGAATACGAAAAACGTCTGAATTATTCGATGTTACGATTAATCAAACTCCTACAATCCAGTTCGTTACCATCGGATTTCGTGTTTGATTGCGTGTTTTTGTAGCCGGAATTAAAATTAATAGTTTTTTTTTCTCCTTTTCATTTTTATTTGTGAATCGTGGCCATATAAGAACGTGTGGACGATTGAATGATTTTCTTGTATTGATGATTTTTTGTCTCCGACTCTCTCTGTCTCTCTCTCATTTTCGTCTATATGGTGACTAAGAAAATATTATAATTTTTGATTAGGAGATACTATTAGTGACATTGAATTTTGAAAAATGACTTCTCGTAATTTTTTACAAATCCCGAAGTACTTGAATGGAGTCGTCTCATATTTGCCTGCATAGTCTCTTTTGGCAATTCTAAATGGTTTTGGGTGATTTAAAAATTCACGTTTCTTTTCATTAACTTGCAACGTGTTTGAGGTGTTTGAAAAGTGGTAGCTTAGTAGTCGGTATATCAAACCTTTACTAGCGAGTATTTATCTGAAAGTAGCTGTGGATGTTGCTACGTCTAAGTGTTTTGATTCAATTTTTTAAGCACGCATATAACACAGGGAAATGATGAATGTTGTCTGCGAGGAATAGTTGTTTGGGGCTCGGTCTTTTAACCAAAAGTTTTTTAGGTTGAATAGGTTAGAGACCGGTCACCGTCACATTGCCGATAAAAAATGGCGGTGTATTCGGTTTGGTTCAATTGGTGCTCGCTCGTGTGATACAAAAATTTATGTAGGGAGATCATTGATCGGTAGATCGCGACCACCCCCTTTCGTCGGATACTGAGTAAAATGGCTAAATTTTTGGAACTTAATTAAAAAGAAATAAAAAAAATGAAACGAATAATATTGAAAGAATTAGGTTAGATTTTTAAAATTCAGTACTCTCGGTGAAGGACTTATTTTGAAAGCTGAATGGCATGTTGATGAAGTGAAAATTTTCATTATTTTATCTCGTGATACTTAATTAAGGCTTGGAAAACCTAGAAAAAACAATGGCGGCTGAATGTGTTTTAGAAGTTGTTTTGGGTTGTGGATAAGGGTCGTTTCTACGAGTATGAACATAAAGAGTAGTCGAAAGTTGATGGTGGAAACAGTCTTTCATGGCCGAATGCAAGAACGATATTTACTTAAGTAATTCTGACATATTTTCCTATAAATTATATCTGTACATAAACATAGATAGATATAACTTCGTTAAGATAAGTAATTTTTAAGTCACTGTTTATGCCTACGTATCGTTCTTGTATTCGGGCCGCATTCTCTACGCCTCTCGACCATTGAAACCATGGATTTTTTCGGCCTTGTTTATGCCTAAACAAAAAGATTTCACCGTGAGATTCGCATGTAACTTAAAATGGATCTCAGTACCGCTCCTGAATTGGCCAATGACATCGTGTGTTAAAATTCGAATAAGTATCTTATTTGTGAAATTAGTCAGAAATTGAAAATTTTGGTCCAACATTTAAAAAATAATAATAGTAAGGAGACCCATGACTTACGGGTCAGTTTTTGTACTTTTCGCTCTAGTTCTCCAACTAATCGAGTCTTAATCAATTTTTTTTTTTAATCTTGTATGAACTCTTACCTAAAATCTCACTTGTAAACTTTTCCCAATTCCCTCACAATTCTTTATAAAACGAATTTTACATAATTCCTTTTTTTTGTCCCATGGTACTACAGGATGTAATACCATGGGACGACACACCCTTTTTTTCCATGGGACATTCCTAAAATTATGGCTAATTAAAAATATGACCTATCGACATAATTAATTTGCTTCAACAAAATTCAATATTATTCAACTCAAAAATAATTTGTTCTGGCTTAACAGTCATTTCATCATCGTTTTGTTGAAAATAAAATTGTGGTCTGACTCGTAAATTTATAAGCCACATTTTCCATTTTGATTTTTTAAATTTCTGTGACAAAATTATAATTTTCTTTTGTTCTTCTTACATTACATTCATACAATGTAAGAAAATTGGTTTTAGAGAGGTATATGCACAATTTTCTTTTAGAGCAAATTTCAAATTTTTTTCATTATGGATACATGTGAAAAATAACGTGACAAATTTTTTTCTCGAGATTTATGAAGAAAATTATATTCAAACTGGACAACCACAAATATTAATTGCTTTAATTTTGAAATTTCCATTATAGAAAAACAAAAGAACATAGAATTAATTAATTTTTTTAGGAAATGAGCTGAAAATTAACGTTTTCATGATGAACCCACCTGATTTACTTTGTGACATGGCTGGAAAAATGTGATAAAATTAAAACTGCACATGTCCCATGGTACTATAGCAAAAATGTCCCTGAGTACAACACCCCCACTTGAATTTATAAAATTAATGTATCTCATTTACTAAGATATTTGAGAAAAAATTAATTATAACATGATAGATAGATTACCTTCACTTGTTAGAATTGAACATTAATCAAATTTCAATATATTTTTATCCGTTCAAAATCTAATGGCAAAAATATTGATAATTCTCATATTTTGTTAAAAATTTCACTATTATCACTATCATTTTTGAATTAAATAAGGCATTGCAACGTTGCCAGACCTATTTTACGCCACACCAATAATTTCAATATTTTGTTCATGTAGCAGCAGCTGCAGGTTCTATTGTTCATGGGTCCGTGGTACATGGGTCTCCCTACTTCCATTATTTTCTTTGATTATTAAAATAAAAGTTGATCAACCTGCAAATACTATTTGATTTCTAGTTATAATTAGGTATGAATACTCAAATTCACAACGTGGTAAATTTAAACTTCCGTGTTTTCCTTTGGGTCAGGGATGGGGATTAGGATGGAGTACAAAGCTCGTTGACTAATGACTATTGGTATAGTTTACAAACTTTCTGTTTCTGGAATTGAAAATTTTGTGTTTGATTTCCATTGAGTACACATACCTATGTCCGGAGTGATTAATTTCAATTTCTGAATATTTGTCTACTGTGAGCTGATAATAGGGAAGCTTAATAATAATTGTTTTAAAGCTGAATCCGCGATCAGTCTGTGTCAGAAATGGAAAAACTAAGCCGAGCTATCGTCCAGTTAATAATGTTCAGTTGAAAATTAATTTTGAAGCGTTTTTTGTCATATTAAACAAAACGCTTCATAAATAATTTCGTTATTTATAGCACGGAAAAGAAGTACGGGTTGCCTTCTGTGGCTTTTTTGGTGTAGGTAGATGCTACCTACACGGGGTTCATGGAACCTAAGGAGGAAGACAGTGGTTCATGTGCGGGGCGACCAAATTGTCTCTCGGTACTGGTAGCCAGCCTGTTTAAGTTGCCTTACTGTACACTAAGCGTACTTCCTAACTGGGGCAATCGTCCAAAGGCAATGCGGTACCATATATGGACCACAGCACGTATACTGTCAGTGAGTATGTAAGTATTACATACTCACTTGCCTCAGTTTACCGCCTCAACGGTAAACACAGAAACGCATTGTCTGTATGAGTGCATACAGATGATGTACTCTGTTTAATGTGCAATGCACAATTAGTACGGGTTGCGGACTTTGGTCTGCGACCCATCTGTCGACGCAGGGCTGAGCTCTGAGGGAGGCAAAGAGGGAAACGTCCCCACACCTTCAAAAAGGCTTAATTTATTTTTTCCAAATCCAATTAAATGCATTTGAGACGAGAGACGAGAAAAAAATCTATATGGTATCGTTCATGACATTCGTGTTTGTTCGATGGAATTTTAACCTTTAATTAGGTACCCATACCCATTCTAACTTAATTTTTTGATTGTATCTCGAACATTTATCATGAAGTACAAATTCATTAAACATGCATTGCACTTTGTACGCATTATAGGTGTTCACTCCTGGTGTAGTGGAATCACGAACTTTACAGACGCGTTCAATGTTCGTCATTGAAGATGAATACGCAATTTATCGTTTTTGACAGCTCCACAAACCAAAACCTGCTCGAGATTACGATCGCTGAAGGTGTGCAGCCTTTCCATTTTTATTTGCAAACAGTAGCAGCCAGTACCTTCTGACCTGTTCATACCTGTACCTTTCACAACGATCAGCTGAAGCCCACCGTCGTTATTGAAAATGTTATGCCATTTTTCAAACTCGATCTCAATTATCTTCTATTACACCATACTCGCAGGTATAGCTACCTATATCAATTTTTTCGATTCTAATTTCGACACCCCGTGGCACTTGTAGATGGCAATCCGTTACCTCCGTTTATCCGTTTATGGACATCGTCATGACCAGAATACTCTTATCTTTCTCTCTCAAATTTTTTTTTTTTTCATTTTCTTGCATGTCTTTGTAATTATTATGAGCGTCCATATATTTGCAAATTAGTACTGCTCTCTGGGACTTGTCCGTTTCCGCATTTGATTTGTCAGTTAAATTAACAGAAATAAATTTGTTTAGCCCAATTAGATAGTTTTTATGATTCATTTTTACATTAAATACTCCCAAAAAATTATGAAATTATTTTTCATTTGATTTTAAAATTTGTGTTTAATTCTATCTTCTTTTTGTGGTCCTTATTTCGAGTTGATTAAGAAACATTTATCGTCAAAGAAGGCGTGCTTCTGCTCCCATCTGCGTGATGGGTGTCTATTATGTAAATTAAATTGTTAATATAATGTCATTCGGTAATAAATGGGCAAAGAAGAAAACGGTTGCGTTTTTATACGTAAACGAGATGAGCACATGAGACATTATTATTGCGCGGTCTGTCCACTTGTCAGATGGTTTATTGGCAAAACGTAGAACTGACTACAAATGAAGTGTGCTGCTGCACTGTTTGTTTTTTTTTTTTTTTTTTTCTCTTTTCCATATTTACTAGATGAACCTCCAACTAGCCATCCCATCTTCATTAAAACCTGCTCTCATAGTTTTATCAAACGTTATATTCATTATATCATTGACTGAAAAAGGCAAAATGAAAAACGAGAAGAAAAAAAAAGCAAAACTCGAGCATTAATATTTTAATAAATTTTTTTATAGACGGTCTTCGTCGTTTGACCACGTTTATTAGAGAGCAGATGAACTTAATGATGAGGAAGTGTATATTTGTAAACGAGATGATAATACGGCTCCATGTACTCTCTGTCGGTGGTCGATTCAAGGAAATATTTGAATGAACATTGTTCTAATGTTTTATTTTTTGTTTTTAAAAAAAATTGTGGGTTTTTCATATATATATATATATATATACAAACGATCAGTTTATGTATGTATGCATTTATGTATGTACATGATGGTCTCTGTGTATGCCAAAAATTTAACAGAAAGGGATACCTCTAACTGTGTCTGATTTTACATTTACTTATCTCGGCGAAATTAAAATGTTTACTCGTTTTTGTTTGTGTATGAAGTGCTTTAATTTACAATCGTTCATTGTGATTGTAGTTTTTTTTTTTGTGTGGTTTCGATGAACGATTTGAACCGGTTTGTGTTGGCGTTCAGTTTAATTGTGAGCGAAATAATGCAAAACATACCAAAGTATTGGTGCTGTGTTGTTGCGCGACAATTGAATGGTTTTACAATGGCTTGATATGGATGTGTGCCAAAAGTCGTACTGCACTGCAATAAATCGTCACACAAAGATCGATTTCGTTAACCTTAGCCAAAATTTGGGCTAAAAGGTGTAGGTTTCTTGTTGGGATTTATTATGACACTTTAGGTTGTTTCGTTGTAAGGCTACAGATATTGCATTCGATTTTCGGCTTAAACATTATTCAGTTCATGCAGCCAGCATGATGAAATGGTTGGTAGTTGTTAACAGTCTGTTGTATCTAGGGTTGAGATATTTCAAAGTTTCTTAAATGCTATTCCAGACAAATTGAGGGTCTTCTACTGGGTGGTTCAATCGAAGTGCAAGTCCTATCAAATGAGACTGCATAAAATCCGTTGATAATCGTTAATAGGCCCACCTACATTGATCTGAAGTCATGTAAACAATTAGACTGTATAGATAAAAGTTCATTGGTTCGTTTATTTGTTACGTAGCTACCAGCTCTGCATTGCTTTAAGCTGCAAAAGAGATATTCAAAAAAACATAGAATGTTACATTGATTGTTGATTGTAATTTTGTGATTAAATCATTTTGGCAACAGTTCAAAATTGTTTGAAAATGAATTTGAAGGTGTTAATCTGCCTGTTGATAGTATCACTTCCGGTATCAATCATAATTTGACGCATTACGTTGTGTAGGCCTACGTCAAATTAGAGAATATTTCATGGGTGTAGCTAAAGCTTAAGAATGTTTTTACTAACCTAACTACATGGGCCAAACATTTGAGAATGAGAATGATGGACCCGTTCAACAGCTATCATTATTAACATAAAGGTTTATTTATAATTTGTTATTTTATGTTTTTTTTACTTTGTTGTCTGTGCTTTTTTTTGCGAAAAATATTATAATATTTTTCGATTAAACTGGGTCACCCTGCTGTCGATAGGTTTATGTACCAAATTTCAATAAAGTCTCCATCACTGAATTTTGTAAACGTTTAGAACTTTTCATGATGGAAAATTGGTAGCCTTCTTTCGAATGCATCATTGATAAATCACTTATCAATAGTCATTGTAGGATATGCTATCAATGTAATGAGTGTCCTTGCATCTGTTATACTTTACAAACGGAAATCATATTTTGAAGTTTCATTCCCATATGATAGCTGCATACCTTTACATTGTTTTGATTTTTCTTTTATTATCAACTTGATCGATTTTCATAAAATTTTGTAAATATGGCTCATAAGAATAAGAACTAATTTCAAGTACCATACTGACTTTTCCTCTTTATTTCTTGCCTTCTGATTGGTAGTTACCATTTTTGGTGGCATCACCATCAACATTAATAAAACTCAATGTAAGAATATTTGTTCGCCCACAATTTGAGAATCGTCTGGATGATCGAGATGAAATTTTCAGTATTTATTTGTGTTATTCAAAGGCATGTTTGAAGCCATCGTCGCTGTCCCTAGCCCCTCTGATGGCAAAGTTGTTCATTTTCACCAAAATGTGTTATTTACGATACAAAAACAAACGAATAGGAATGAAAGGGAAAGAAAAAATGGTAAATCGCGGACGCAGCGCAGACAAAGCTGTGGGTACCATCTAGTATTTTCATAAAATTGATTTGTATTCTCAAGCTATTTCTTGAGTGGTCTACATGGGCATAGTGGCTAGGTGCTTAACTTTGTTATCGAAAGGTTGTGAATGCGAGAGCAGCGGTCGCCACATTCCTGACCCAAGAAGGCGGTGGTTTTCGGTTCGGTTCTATAATTGATACCAGTTTACGATTGAAAAATTTATGCTGGTAGACTATGGATCGCTGAATTCCGTTTAACCTCCCTACAGGTGCTAGTTAAAATGGCAAAGTAGTCAAAGCCCGATTAAAAAAATAGCCGATCGATTCTTCAATGCGCTAAATCTTCATCTTATTGTGATGGAACAGGTTGAAAAATTTTTTTGTGTGAAGTTACTATTTTTTACCCCTACAGTGGTCAGACAGAAATGAACGTATGTTCTGAGTATGACTCTCCTCCATAAAATACAATATTTGAGCGAGCTCAATCTGGTTTTTAAGATGTGTGGGTGTGAAGACACACTTATTAGTAGCTCATGCCGCAGTCAGTGACATGGGACTCTTTTTTGAGGTCATCGCTTCAAAAATTTTTTGATAATCTCACATGCCTTCAAAAAATAATTGTCAATCAGGTTCTTGCTAAGAAAAATTTTGTCAACACCCTACAAATTTTGCTCATGCTACGCCACTGCTGCAATGGCTATGTTTTATTCTTTTTTTTTTTTTTTTTTTTTTTTTTTTGATTCAGTATGTTTGAGGGCATAGTGCTACCAACAGTTTGAAGGCCTAATATGTTTTTGCGTCTTTAAATTACAATTTCATGAAATTATTAAAATAAGAAAATGGTCGTTGTTCTCGATATTTTAAATCTTGGAAGTTGCACCACTTCTCTCTTTACGTTCCCTTTGTTTTTTTCCTTCAACTTTAGCGTACGTGTCAGTTTTGGAATATTCCGGAGCCGTGTCCATTTCAATAGGAATGGGTTTACCGAACCAATCCTTTGCGGCATATTTATTGAAGTGGATATAAACGAACTCTACGTGGATACAGGAAAACAAAAATAAAAACGAAATTTACAGAATAGGACCTTTGACTGACGTATTTCCGCATCCATAAGGTACTTAATTCGACACACCAAATAAACGTACTAGGCAGAGGATCGTACACATACATATATAGACTGGCGAGTCAATCAAAATATGTATTTTCAAAATTGAAAAATGTTCGTAATAAATCATCGTACCACAAACGTGTACACGTGTTTTCTTTATGTGTTTTTTTTTCTCCTTCTGCCTGTTACATAATACGGATCCTCCGTAAGCTACGACTCTCAACATTCGTAAGAAGACGACGACATTAAAACGAAAGAAACCCTTGAAATTTGGAACCTATCGTTCGGGGTTTTATGTTCGGGAACCGACACGACGATGCAGAAATAAAAAACAAGAAAAAAATCTCATTTCTCGTTAATTAATACAAACGTGACCGGAAAATTCGAAAATACAAAATTCACACGTGTTTTTGTTCGAAGTCAAAATTTAATAAGAACTAAAAACAGTTGGTTGGTTGCTTATATTCTTTTATCTGTGATGTGTTAGCGCTTCCCTGTCTCCCTTTCTCTCGCACTGTTTTTCTTTTTGAATTTACAAGCATTTGACGTGTGACTGGTAACATTTGTTGATAAGCGATTAAAAGCGAAAGCGAATATCGAAACGCGTTGTGAAAAACGATGTTAGCGCGGAGGGTAGATTGGGGGCACAGTCGTCGAATACGTTGCGTATCCAGAAGCTGTACGTTGGACCGGAGGGGTTTGTTTATAAGTGGCAGTTTACAAGTAGGTTATCCTTTTCTCTCTCCGTCTGTCTGTTCCTCTGGAGCTCGTTATGAAATCATAATATAATATAATATCCATTTTAAACTAATTAAGAACGCGTCGGCATCCAGGAGGCGAAAAGTGGCAGCAGCAGCAGTAGTAGTAGAATATAAAGTGTAGTTTCGGTTCAAATGTGCTGGCGAGAAGTGTTGTATGCGTACATCGCATATCGTGTATACTGCATAAGTTACAGTCTCCGGCAGTTCTCAGATGACAAAGTATTTCCTGCCGCTCGACGTTTGCCGACTAATGAGAAAACTTTACGCGGACTTGTAATGATTAAAATTTGAAACCGTTTATATCCTCTGCCTTCCTCCTCTGTCTCCGACCAATCGCCGGCTGTTTCTCCCATGGGGTGCTTTTTCGAACAATAATTTTCACACATGTAGCCTTTACGACGTATACGGTATACCAGTAGAGGAGGTGTGGTTGAAGACGTTTCGTATGGAGGTCGACTTGAGCGGAGCTCAGCTTTGGTGGTGTCTTGAGATGTAGCGTTTATCGCGTTTACTTCGAATGGGAATAAGAGACAGTTACTTGGATGTTAGGTGTAGTATGGTGCCTTTAAAAATGCTGAGAAAGCTGTGTCGTTGACGGTATCTACGTAAAAATTTTTCTATTTCACGCGACTGAAGATTTTGCGATAGCAAATGAGGATAAGTGACTTACTTTGATTGATTTGACGTGACTAATGAAAGAACATATTCCTAATTTTTCGTTATGTTAATTGATGTAAATTTTGAAATGTTCGACCCCAAATCATTTCGAACGCAATACATATACATGGCCGTGCTGAGAAGTAGCTTACATCTTCTCTTTCGAAAAATGGGTACCGTATGAAAGTGTTTGCGTGTATTACTTGAATAAATTCTCTGACTTCTTGTCCTTATAACGCTTGAACCATAAGATTTATGAGGTGGTAGAAGAGAGCAAGTCATAATTTTGAAAAAATTGAGCTGGGCCTAATACATTTATGAAAAAAGACTTAAAAAAACTACTCAGTTTTTTCATAATCCCCTACGTATAGACTGAAATACCAAATGAAATAAAAGGTGACTACTTTGTGAAGATCTTGAAACTTGTTTCCTGTAAAATTAATATCTTTTAACTTGTATTTTTCGGCTATGCTTCTCATCTACAGATTTCATTAAATCACGTTCTAAATTTGAAACATAGAAGAAAAAAACATTTAGTTTAGAAATAAAATACGAGTTTCGTGAAATTTTATTTTTTCCAGTAGATGTAGACATTTTTCAACATATCTACATGTAATAGAATGAATTTTTGTGTACGTGGTTAGTGTAGTACTGAATGAAATGCAAGTTTTTTTTCATTCAGGATGTGTTACATACTAAAATTGTTCATTCGTAGAAAACTTGTTGGTTTGGAAAAAAATGTGGAAAAATCCCTGCATACCAGCATCGTTAACACCTTCCCATTGTACGTTCGGAGTACACCCTGCGAGATTTTAAATTTCCATTTCCACCGAATTCCTAACAAGAGAGATTACTGTTAGTCCGAATTGTTAACCCAGAATCTGAATGACTCCATATCCACTGCTTCAAGAATCTAATTAGGTTCTTACTTTAACTACTGTGCCATGGGAGAACGCCATGTAACTCGAGTACTATTATTGCATTTTGCAATACCGTGTGTCACAAATCTCTCTCCGATGAGGCTGTATAAAAATAGGTACTCGCCGTTGCGTTGAAATGCATTTTATGATTTCAAATATGCGTAATGTTGATAATTAAAATTTTGCGAACGTAGGTTGAGATATATAGACTACTTCGTAACTATACTCTATTCCAAATGAGGAAGACGTGACGTCACTGAGACAGTTACATTTCACAGCTACGGAAAGCTAAAAATATGTTTGTATACAAAACAGTTTTGGATGCAGTCCGTGTTGAATAGGGTGAATCTCTCTACCTTTTCTTTTCTTCCCTGGTTTATTAACTCATACAGTATGATGTTACGTCATATTTGAATAGACTATAGGTAAGCTCCATCGATTAATTATTGTGTTGGTGTGTGTGAAGTGATGTCCTACGCAGAAAGAAAATGCGATGAATTGAAGAAGTCAATCTTCCTAGGCTTTTTTTTTTCTCTTTCTTTTTATGTTTCAACAGCCCAATTTTTACGTGTGATGTTGCACACATGTACGCGAAATACTCTGATCAAGGCTGCCTAGTCAATATTCTAAATACCTTGGCGTAGACAACACGTTAATAAGACCTAGGTAGGCGCTCTTAAAATTCTCAGAATTATGTTACAATGCTATGAAAAACTTTGCATGATTCTGAGTACTGTTCTGGTCCATCGATTTTTTTCAAAAGTTGACTTAACTAGTTTCTGGAATGAAATACTTCTGCCAAACTTGAAGGAAATTGATAAACCAGAACATTTCCCAGAATCATGCAAACTTTTCATAATATGGTAAGATAACGCTAAAAATTTGAAGAACACCTATCCAGGTGCGAAAATCAATTGAGTAGTATAGAACATAAAAAAATCTTTTGAGGAAAATCTCATGGTAATCGGACACATGTCAAAGTTTGATTTTCTATTCATGAGATCTAAACATCAGTATAACTTTTAAGAAATTATTCAAATGAAAACTTTTGAACGAGAAAATACCTCTTATTATAGGCGGAAAAACACATTGGTTACCAGCCAGAGCATAATTTTTTTAAGGGGGAGTTTGATAAAATTTTCTTAAGCAAAAGCTAAATTGACGATTATTTTTTGAAGGTATGTGAGTTAATCAAACAATTTGGTGGGTTGACCCCGAACCCCCTCATTCATACTTACCACAATTAATGCTGAGATCTTTTAGGACTTGGCTCAATAGCTACTTCTATATTGGTTTCCTAGAGGAACAGGTTTTACTGTAAAAGTTTAACCATACTCATAATTGCAATTTAACAATTGTTTGGTCCATTCGATCAATAAAATATTGTGCTGGGTTTATATTCCTAAAGTTTCATTTTCTATTTAATTTTAAAATTCTTCATTCTTATGCCGTGTTATTCTTGATTTTTGTTTTCTGTTTTGGTGGTGTGTGGCTACTGCGGATAGCTTGAAAAGTTCGATAAAAGTTCGTGTGAATTTTCGTTCCAAGTCTTTTTAAAAGGTTTCCATTCGAGATCGCCTTCTGAAGTCGAATAAATTTGTGATTCACATCGGTAAATATATTCATGAGACAATACCGCAAATTACCGAATAAGAACCGTTAAAAGGCCGAATTTAATCGTTTTGGTCCCACAAAATAATTTTTTCGTCGCATTATTTGCATGATTTTCATTAATCAGTGAACCATGAATATATTTACCGACGTTCCACCTGCTCATCAGCAATATAGTTCTCATTTTAAAGCTTCAACTAAATTAAGCTGCCAAAAAAATTAATTCTTTTCTTTCTCCAACGTCTTAAAATAAACTTCTCGTTTGCTCGTCTCCCAGTCTCTTGTTATTTTGACGAAATGAAAAATAGTCGAATATAATTAACTCATTCGACAAATCTTATCATTTGTTATTAGGAAAAAGAAAAAAAAATCGTAATACAAAAAGAGAAAAAAAATTAACCGTATTAAAAAAATGCAAATGTAACTTTTAATTAATGCACTTGAAGTAGTTTTTTTTTGTGTATTTTTTATTCCACGGTTTTTGTAGTTGAATCCAATTTAAATGGTAATTGAAAAGAAATACTTTTATATTTACTTATTTTCAGGATGAGATTATTTTGTTGTTCGGTAAAAGAGGAAAGAAGAATGTATAGATACATAAAATGGAAAGAAGAGAATAAAAAAATGAAATTATTATAACAAATGAAAAGGGAGCTAGTTTTTTTTTCTCTCTTTCGGATTCCTTGATGATTTGTATGTTTTTTATCATTCCTACTCGTTCGTGCGCAAAATAAAATCGAATCTGGAATTAATGTTAAAATATTGACTACCTATGTTATACGTTATTTTTTAATTAAAAGAAAAAAAAAATACAAAGAGAGAGAGATGGAAAATAATAAAGCGACGAGATACGAGGTAAATGAAAAAGCAAGACAAAAAATAATAAAAAAAGTCTGATAGAAACACGAAATATCATTTTTGTCTGATCGTTTGTATCCTATTTTTGTGGTGTAGTTTACAGAAAAAATGAATAAAAAAAATTACGTTGTGATTTCTATCGTTAGTAGCTTTCATGTCATCATTGTGCGCTTTACCTTTTTTGGGGGAACAGTGGTTTTGTGGAACTGTCATTTCTTGAATATCGTGTGTTGTGCACGTTTTCCATTCCTCTCCTCTTTTTTTTCATCTCGCTCTCACTTTCCTTGAAAATGATGCGTCATTTTGTGGTTTTTCTTTTTTGCTTTTTTAAACACCCATTATATGGAGTAGATGTGGAGGGTGCAGCAGTTAATGATACAATTTATTTGAGTTGTGTTTGATTAACACCTGAAAATGGTTTTGTGAAAACATAGTTCAAAAGATAAACGACGTTTTAAGCTTGTTCGTCTTTTTTGTTGTCAGTTCGCTTGAAGATTTGTTTTTCTTCGCATTTTTGATGGTAGGTACTCAATTATTTGGTGCAGACGAAAGATTCATCGTTGACTGATCAAATGATCTTTTATTATAGCAAACAAGCTCTTCAATTTTTGTCACGAGAATAGACATGACATTGATAAAATTATACTTTAAGTTAATCCAACTAGAAAAATTACGTTTGGTACCCATACAGTCCACTCCACTTTTCTATTTGAATTTCAATCAAGCCTTATACTCGATTTATTAAAGTTGTATTAATGCGAGTTTTCACTTGTGTCTCTACTGAAGAACCATAAATGCTCATCTCATTAACTTGTATCGGAAGAAATGTATGGAAGCATTTTCATTGCGATTTATCCGTTCATGCTGATTTGATTTCACTATACCTACTTAACAACAAAAATTTACATTTTTAAGTTTCTATAAATAAATGTACATTTTGATAAAACAAACTTTTTTTTGTTCAGCAATACAGGACTGCATATTTTAAAATATTAGACTATCTATGAACAGTACAGAATATAAATTTAACCCAAATGTACATTAGAGCCAATTTTTTGTATGTGTGTTTGGCACTAGCTACTTACCAGGCGTTCAGGCTCATATAGTCAGCGGAGAAAAATCATATCGTGGATGAAATAAGTACATGGACAGAGGTACACGATTGAAGTTTTTGTGTGAGAGGAAGATTGAAGAGGAAGTTTTTGTGTGAGAGGAAGATGGAAGAGAAAGTTTATTGGATTCGAAGTAAATCTGTAGATCATAGAAAACCAACATTTTCAGTTGGCATTCAATACGAAAACTTTTATTTAGTTTGACTTTACGATAATATTTGAGAGAGTTATGAATTTTTCTGCGTAACTGCGTGTAATTGACAGAAAGTAAGGCACCTGTTACCAGAAATTTACCAGAAGTAGGACTCTATTAAAAATTTTTCTCTTTCAACATTTACCCGGATCGACAAGAATCCCTTGGTACCATTCTACGTATTCTGCGTCTTCGATGAAAGTATCTTCAGAAACTATCGGTAATACCATAAACTTAGATTTATTTTCGCAAAGAAAGGTTGTCAGAGGTTTCAAGTCCATTTTTTATAAAATACCATGCAGGGCCTCAGAGAGGGAGTAAGAAAGAATACCAAATGTACCTAGTCCAGAATTTTTCAGAGGAGCTGGAAAGCCCCTATATTTTGAACCAAGTACCTTATTCTAAGTAAATGTTTGATAATAAAGTCAGGGCCAATCCATGAAGGCGTTGTGGATGTCAAATCTCCAAAGACTACAAAAAAAAAAACAATAAAATACATATACTAGAGCACAAGGAGCACGTCAATAAATTTTTTTGCTCGCTCTGGTCGTGAAATTATTTTCTTAATTTATAACTCCCTCCCAAAGGCAAATCTTGCAGCTGGAGCTAAGAGCGCCGGTTAATTACTTTCTCCTCGACCAAAAATTTTTCTCTAAGGCCTTGAATTGTGAGACATGAACATTTAAAAAAAAAATCAATTATCTATTATTGAGTGAAGTTTATACATTGATTGATTTACTGTAATTTGTGACTAATATTGGTCGATATTGTAAATTGGAAAATGAAATTCTTCAAAAGTAGATTTCAGTTTTTTCCTTAAAAGTGTATTCATTGCTTACCGGAAATCCAGTGTAAATAACCCTCTCCTTTTTTTGGAGTCGTTAAAAATTAAACTACTTTTAAATCAGTGGGGAGTTGAGGAGAAACGGAAAAATTCTCCTCTCAACGCCAAAAAAACAAAAACAGAAATTTAAGGGAAAATTAGAAAGTACAACCATAGAATCCGGATAAAAACCTCAACAAATTGTTGAAGAGGAAAAAAGAAAAGTTAACTCCACAAAATTTTTTGCTATATCCCACCCAATGACGCTCGGGATCCGCCCCTTATTGAAATTCACGTAGCAGTCAGTATAGTGAAAAGCTCTTCAATCTGGAGTTGATGATTCGGATGATAATATTAGAACTCACGATGAAGCTTGCCATTTTCTCGTTGAATAATTGTTTGTTGCAAAAGAAAAATGACCATTACACTTCGTATTTCGTACTATCGTATAAACGTTCATTATCCTGTCTTCACTCCCCAAAAATGTTAAATACATTCACACAAAGTAAGTTTTCTTGCTGGCAACATCGAAATATATACTCTCATTGGTCTACTGGTTTATTACCGAGTCTATAAACCAATAAAGAGTTCTCTTTTTGATACGATCGGAAAAAAAAAGTTTGAACCAGCCCTTTTTACGAGGGTAAATTATTCATGACGAGCTCGAGCATACACAAGCCATTTATTACTGGAATGGAATTCATTTTTTTCGAGTTAATTACCAGACACTTTCCAGTTCACAGCTCATCAAGAAGAGCAGAAACAAAAAGCGAATACTAAAGATGACCCTTGTTGGCTAAAAACTTCACAACCTATTAGCATCGACTGACATGTTGTCTTGATCCTCCCACTCTCCAATTATGAAGCACAGTTTTTAAAAACTAAACTGAAAAAAAAAAAATTATAAAGAATTAACCCAAAAACCTTTTATTGCCCGCATATGGCAAAGGTGCTACTGCATGTAATGTTAGTCGTTAGCACTGCTGTGTTACTCCAAATGTGAAAAAATTCGATACGCTCATACATAATGTGATAGTGAACTGGTTTTAAGTTCACTTGTGGCTGTGATGACAACCTTTTTTGACTGCTGCTTCTCATTAATGGAACATGAAAAGGGGTGGAAAAATTCTCGTTTCTTGTTTCGGCGTAAATTAGCCATGTGTGTGAGTAGTGATTACACGTTTTGCTCGATACCGATTTAGTAGGTATGAATACGAGTAGACTTACTTTTCATCCCTCGTGTTCTCATCCCATACATTAACCTCGTATCTGAATTTGTTTAATGTGGCTATGGGAAATGCGGGCGAATAAAATTGGTTAAGTTCGTTTCTGTTAAATTCGCAATTGTACAAATGGTATCTTGGGTGTGTTAATGGAGTATTGCTTGGTAACAAAACTGCATAATATGGCTTAAAAATTTCTAACTTAAATGTGACCTAACTACTCTTAGAATTTAAGAAATTACAAGAATTCGACGTTTCAATATTAGAAACGTTGCCTAGTCATTCATTTGTGAATTTTCTTTTAGGCCCCTCCCTTTGAGTAACGAATAATTGTTGGAAAGGTTATTAAAGCTGTGACTGAGAATCGTCGAAAGATCCGAGAAGATTTCAAAGAGAAGAAGGAACAATTGACCAAAAATGAAACAGATTTTTGGGAAAGTCTGCAGAAAATTTTAAAAATAATGAAAAATAGTGATTTTTGGTACCTACTTGTAAGGGGAAGTGCAACTTTATAAGATAATTGATTGATGAGTAAATTTGAATGTTTTTTCTTTATCCTAATTATCTGCAGCAGTTCTTTGAGAATAAATTTCGATCAGTGGAATTTAGTTTCTGAATTTTAAATTTTCCTGTCAGTTTTGTATGAAACGAGGGAATGTCAAATGCAAATATATTGTCGTAAAAATTTATTCTGTTTTGTGGTCCACCAGCCGTGGTGAATAGGCCGTTATTAATTGAAAACATTTCTTTTGTCGATGGAAAATTACTACCTATTTCTCCCTTTCCCGTCCCTAGGAACTTGATTTGTTTCGTTCCACCCTGTCATAAGAATATTTGTGACATTGAACTGGAAAAATATTATACCGAATTATTTATTGGAGAAGGTGCCGCAGATATTTGGACTTTGAATCAGTATTTTCCTCTCATATGGGTATTCTTAACGCAGCTTTTTTCATTTAGATTTTTTTTTCATTATTTCATACTAATTCGCAGATAGTTCTTGACGTTGTGTTCAGTATTTCAAAAGTATAGTAGGTAGCATTTAATTTTGTCGGAAAGTATCAATTGAAATTTGTAATTTTTAAAACAAAAATTCATGGTGACTCCAACTGTAGTAAACCTGAAGTCGTTAGAAAATGTCAAAGATTCAAAATTAATAATGTTTATTTGTCCATTTTGATATCGAAGTAATAACTGGAATTCAAAAGAAAATTTTTGGCCAAAATTCAGACTGTTAGAGCACTATTGAGTTCATAGACTGCGAATTATACTCGCTGCTACCTAGCATAAGAGCTTTCTCTATAGATTAAATTGATTTAGAGTTACGAACATGTAACCAAATTGAAGCATTCTAGATGTAAAATTAGCTAGTTAAAATGAATTAAAGGTTGAAATTTAGAACAAAACTTATTTTTTGAGAAAAAGGATTAGAAATTTTTAAAATACTTTTGTTTGATTTTGGTCAGGTATAGAAGGGAGAAAATATTGTCACCATATCATCTTAGAATCATATCGGTAAGTTTGTGGATATCAAATTCCGAATTGTTCGAATATTTTGTGTGTCTCAACTCCAACGAATTCCTGCAAATTAAAATTAAAAAAAAAAAACAGAAGTTATTTCTGATTTAATTTTGTATTTTTCTATTTCTTTTGAACCGGGTCAGTTAGCGAAGTGGTTTCTTTGGCCATACATATCTCAAATTTTCTATTCTGTTGATAATTCTGTGCAAAACTTTTAATTTTCTGGCCATTTTCTATCTAATATGTTTTTTTCGAATTGGTACCTAACATCGTACAAAATTTTGGGAAAATCAGAAAAAAAATTCACACCCTTGAAAATTCATGTTTAGTTTTGTGAATGGATCAAATGTTTTGTGAATTCGAATCTTGGCAAATTGTACGTGGACCTCTACGTTTCCCTGAATTCCCCATATATGTTCTCTTGTCTTTTTGCGAATCATTCATCATATTCAGGGGTTAATGGGCGGATAGCTGAGTGGTGGTGGTGTAAGTTAGATAGGCAGGTAGGTTAGGAAGTGTAGGCAGACAAGCTGCTCGTTCGTTTTGCCAGCGAACAGGCGTGTGGTGCGGATATCGTTTGTACGTTCTATCATTTGCAACAAGGAAACCATCCCTCTGAACGCCGCCACCCTTAAAAGTATTATGATAAATGAACGATTATCGTTACTGTAATTACATGCAAGCCATCATTTTCGTGTGTACGTTTTTTATGCCTCTTATTTCTCCGCCACCCTTGTCGTTGTTGTTGTTATTTGTTCTCCACGAACGACCGCCATCGAAATTCATCCTTCTTAGTGCAGAGTTTGCTGATGCGTCGACTTCGTTAATTATTACAAATGTAAATCAACGTTTTTTTTCCGTCTCCACCCTTTTACTGTCTCACTGTTTGTTTTTTTGTGTGTTGTACGTTGTTTATTATTTGACCGTCTATCGTACAACATCGAACCATTAGTTATTGTGGCTTTTTCTTCAATGACAAATTTTCGTTCTTTTGGGTTTTCCTGGTTCTAGAGAGTAGCAAGGAAGAGAAAATGAATTGGATATGCGTAGAGAGAGCGAGTGAGAGAGGGATTGGTGACGGTGGTTTGGGGTCGTATTCAGTAGTCAAGGATCGACGTGTATAGACATTTTGATGGTGGACCGTGCGTGCAAATGGTTTGGAGAGAAGAATGTATCAAACAAAGTCGTAAGTATTAGTAAGTATATAACCGTGTATATATGATACACGTTTTTCGTTCGACACCAAACGCAAAAACAAACAATGGCTGCGGCAGAAATTTAATCTTCGTGTTTATCTTTACGGAGAATGTAGCGCCGCGCCGTATATAAGCGAGTTTATGCACGCTTTTCCACAAAAAATCCACGCTCCATTAAGCGCTTACCGTAGTGGGAACCGCATCTGCGCTGCCGCCCAGCTTCGTATATTTACATTCAATTTTGGAAGTTTTCGCAAATTTCGATGGAGGCTTTCGCATTCGGTCCGGATTTAGCGGCTCACCGCGACTGTAGGTTGTCCTTCTGCACACGCACTGTGCAAAATACCCTCCAGAACGAGGTTGGAATCTGTTTGGTGGAGTGGCGAAATGTCATTGAATATTGTGTCCGAATTTGTTGAGTCAAAACGTCGTTCACGTTCTTGCGAAAGAAAAACTGATGCAGATTACGAATGCATGCTGGAAAGATGAGTCAGAAAGAGTGCTCTGGATTTTCAAGATTCAACTCATCAGCTGTAGGAAATACCGTGAATTTGAGAATGTACAACTGAAGTTTCTGCTGCTTTTAATCTACCAGTGGCGGATAGGAAAATTTCTCCCAAATTCCACGAAAATAAAAAAAATTATGGGAACAAATGAAAGTAAAAACTGTTAAAAATTTTTTGCAGAGCAAAAAAATAAAAGCTTAACTCCATAAAAATTTTTGTAATTCCCTCTGTAACGCTTTAGATTCGTCACTGTAATCTACTGGATCAAAAAAAGTAGGTGTCGTATTTAATCTGCATCGTTCGAAAGGGATACAATCAATTTTTTGTGTTGGAATTGCCTTGTTCCATTTTCTTAATAGAGGAAAACAAAAATTAAAATATGATTTTGGAATACCTTGTCGTGAGAGATATTCTCACCAGAAGGAAATTCTACAGAATTTAAGCGTGTTCAGCCACTTCATACAAATGTATGGGCAAGCCAAAACCAAACCGAACACTGGCGATTTTAGAGCCGGTTTTGTGAGTTTATATACAGGTTTTGGCGGATGCACACAAACACACGTACGTAGTAAAATACGTACGTTGTTTAAGTATGGCCAGGTCGCATCATCCCCTACTATCGTAGGTGGCGGCTGGCCGGTTCGTGTACGAATCGTGACATTGATTGATGGATGACGTCACGATTCGTACTCGTATATTATCTGCAAGTATTCGCAGGTAATTACGATCGAACGTAATTCTGTGTGTTGGTTTAACGTCGCAAGGACGATAAGTTGCCTGCCCTATGGGGCGGCGACTGTCGTCGAGGGGTCCGAGCCCCTATACCTCATACCGATGAGTCCCCACAGCTACTCCCCCCCAGTTTTTGCGCCGCAAAGACGATCAAAAATGCGCAAGGCCTGGGGGACGTGCGGGTTTACTTTCGCCTCTGGTCGGCCTCCCACTTCGCCAGAGCACTGCCCACCGCGGCCCCAACGCACTCGTAGGATTCCCTACGGGCGTTTGCTCGGGCCAGGTAGTTTGCCCAGCTGCCTTCACCCCTATGCCTCGGTTTTACATTTTTCGTTTGGGCATAGGGATGTCGACGGGAGTGAGGGGGTAGCGGACGCCGGAATATCGGCTTTCTGTGCATCGGGGAGTTTGTGTTCCCCGATGTCCAGGCAGCCATCTTTGCCCGTTCGTTCGCGGCCCTCTCTGCCGTGAACAGGAATCCCATTCCTTCCTTCTTCTCCTCGGGTTTCGGCTCCGGCTTCGGGGGTTCCGGAGTTGGAGTCGTCTCCTTCGGGGATCGGGGAGGTGAGATGACCGGAGGTAGCGGAGTCGTCATTTCCGCCAGGACATCGTCAACCGGAGGAGCCGTGTCCATTAATAGCTCCTCCTCAATCCTCTCCAGCTCCGTTTTCGTTTTGGTCATCTGCTGAGCTTTTGCTTTCTCAGCAGATTTCTTGGCGAATTGGAAGCTGGCGGACATTGGAATCGGGATAGGTAATCGTGACATAGAATACAGAATGGGTTGTTGTAGGAGAAGGCACCAAAAATATCTCAAGAAACGACCAAGTAAATCGGTGGTTCTGAAACGGATGATTTTACCTCATTTTTCGATTTACCATTACAGTTATTTTTCTTTATTTTCGGATCTTCTTATCTATACGTAGAGGGGATAGCGCTTAAAATTCTCGGCCGTATACAAGTTTTCCGGTTAAGTTCTGATCGGTTTAAGCAGAGTTATGCCTGAAATAAACTCAGTGAATATAATTTTCGAATTTTCAGTACAAAGGAATCTCCGTTTGTGACGTCACGTCATAGAGATTATCTTTGTGGTTAACGGTACTCGCACGTTGCAATGTTTTGTTTCCGTATTGCACGTGGATTTGTTTATTCCTGTCTTCTTCTTTTTGTTGGCATTCCTCGTTTGCTTATCTCCGGAGTTTCTTTGTCTCGCGGAGTTCCGATATTCCCCGTATGTTTTTAGCGGGTTTTGACTTTTACTACGGATATTACTTTTCGGGAGTAAATTTTATTTTCTTCGCATTAACCTCTCGGACGTGCGAGAAGGATGTGAGTTTTTACGTTTTTTAGTGCCTGGAGGCCTGCCTCTTTTACGTGGGCATAAGGGGGCCTCGGGATCAAATGTTTTAGTGATCACATCGTCCGAAAATTTTACTGTTTTCTTGGGTTTTTCTTGATGTGAGGTGTTTTTCTCACATTTTTCGACGAATTTTTCCGCTTTTGTTTCGGAATTCGTCTGTGTATTTTCTGGGTTCTCCCTCTGCAACCTTTTTATTCTTTTATCGTCACTTACCATGTATGCAGGCTTCAATATATCGATTGAAATTGTTCGAGGTTCGCCTGCAATGAGTATCACAAAGTTTTTCTTATTTCGTAATACTACTTTGTAAGGACCGGCGTATGGTTTCTCCAGCGCAGATCTCATTTTTTCGTCTCTAACAAATACGTGTGACGTATTGGCCAAGTGTTTCGAGACGTAAATCTTGGGCTGGCCATGACGAGCTGCCTGTTTTAGGAAATGGTTGGCATCATTTCTTATGTTCTGTACCATTATTTCGGGGCTAACTTCTTTCGATTTTGTGAAGAAGTCCCCTGGAAGGCGTAGCTCTTCGCCGAACGCTAATTGCGCTGCAGAATGACCTGTATCAGTTTGCAGGGCGGATTGAAGGCCTAAGAGGATGGTAGGGAGTACTTCTACCCATCTCTTGGTATCATGAGACATGATAGAGGCTTTGAGAGCTCTATGCCATCTCTCTATTTTGCCATTGGCTTGAGGATGGTAAGCTGTGGTATGACTGTGTTGAACACCAAGCTTATTTGCCAGCTCTTTAAAGAGCGAGCTCTCGAATTGGCGACCTTGGTCTGTGACTATGACTTCTGGTACGCCATACCTCGCAATCCAGGTATCGTATAACCTTGCAGCTACTGTTGGAGCTGACATCTCGTGAAGAGGGATTGCTTCCGGCCATCGTGTTGCCCTGTCTATTATCGTCAACAGGTATCTGTGTCCTTGAGATGGTGGCAATGGGCCTACCAGATCCATGTGAACCGTTTTAAACCGCTGTGTTTGCTTGAATGATTTGAGGGGCGAACGAGTGTGTCTTCCTACTTTGGATTCTTGACAGTTCAGGCAACTGCGAGCCCATTTGTTGCAGTCAGACTTCATTCGTGGCCATACAAATCTTTCTGAAATTAGTTTAGCACTACATTTTGGCCCAGCATGTGACAGATTATGTACACTGTTGAAAGCCAACCTGCGATATTTTACCGGTAGAAATGGCCTGTTCTTACCTGTACTGATGTCACATGTTAATAAAACATCAGTACCGGGAATTTTTGGCTGTCTCAATTTGAGGGTAGTATCATCGTTCGATAACAGCCCCTGCAATTCTGCATCCTTAAGCTGTGCTTTAGCTATTTCAGCATAAGGCAATTGGACAGGAACCGAGATAGCTTCGATTCTACTCAAGGCATCAGCTGGAGTGTTAAGTTCTCCACTTATATACTGAATGTCGGTAGTCAGTTGACCAATATAGTCTAACTGTCGTGCTCTTCTCGGAGATGCCGGTTCTGCTTTTTGTGTGAAGGCATATGTTAGGGGTTTATGGTCAGTATACACAGAAAAACATCTACCCTCTAACTGGTGCCTGAAATGCTTCAACGCAGCAAAAATTCCGAGCAATTCCCTATCGTAAGTGCTGTAATTCTTTTCTGTTTTTGAGAGCTTCCTTGAGAAGAAAGCTAGCGGTAATTTGATGTTGTTTGAGTCCAGTTGGTACAAGGTTGCACCAATAGCAAAATCCGATGCATCGGTACTTACGCATAACGGCAGACTTTCGTCTGGATGAGCCAACAGAGTTGCATTTGCCAGTGTTTCTTTGATATTTTCAAAGGCCTGTTCGGCTTCTTCGTTCCATTCGAGTGGAGTTTTATCTTTCTTTTTACTTGTCTTTATTAGTGCAAACAGCTTACTTTGTTCGGCTGCTGCATTCTTCATGCAACGTCTGTAGAAATTCACCATCCCCAAGAAACGCCTAAGTTCTGCGACATTTGAGGGCTTCGGGAAGTTCAATATTGGCTCTACCTTGGTCTTCAAGGGGGAAATGCCTTCGGTCGAGACTTTGTAGCCGAGGAAGTCAATTTCGGTCTGTGCGTATAAGCTTTTGCCTACGTTGATAGTGAGTCCGGCTGCGTGTATACGCTGTACCACGGCTCTCACATTCTCCTCGTGCTGATGCTCACCGCCTTCTGAGCAAATGCAGATATCATCCAGGTATGCATATGCAAACGGCAATTCCCTAAACAGTCCATTGATAAATCGTTGGAAAGTTTGTGCTGAGTTGCGTAGTCCAAACGGCATTCGAAGGTATTCGAATAATCCAAAGGGGGTTATAACCGCTGTCTTTGGAACGTCCTGGTTGGCCATAGGAATTTGGTGGAATGCCCAGTTGATGTCTATTTTTGTGAACATCGTTTTACCCTTCATATTCGCGTTGAAGTCCATTATGTTGGGGACTGGGTAGCGATCAAGAACTGTTATGGCGTTTAAGGCCCTGTAGTCGCCAACAATTCGCCACTCTCCACTTGCTTTCTTAGTCATGTGGATAGGGGAGCTCCATGAGCTTTTTGAGGGGCGACATATGCCCTCCTCAATAATGCGATGGAAGTACTCTCGTGCTGCTTTGAGTTTGTCAGGTAATAACCTTCGTGCTCTAGCATGGCAAGGCTGTCCTTTGGTTTCGATGTAGTGAACCGTGTCGTGTTTGTACGTAGGATGCCTGCGAATTGAGGGTTGAGTGACTCCAGGATAGTCTGACAGGATCCGTAAGAGTTGTCCGTCGACTTTAGTACAGCTGGATATGTTTGTGTCCAGTCTGTATGCTAGCGTTTTGCCTTCCACACTTTTGTTTTCACTATTGATCAATTTGCCGTGTTTGAGGTCAATGATCAGACCGTAGTGTGCGAGAAAATCTGCACCCAGGATCGGGTTTGGAACGTCTGCAACCGTGAAGGACCACGTCATATTTCTGCTGAGTCCGATGTCGACTTTGCTTGTTTCAAGTCCGTAAGCTGGAAGGTTTTGACCATTCACAGTACGGAGATAGTATTTCGGAGGAAGTACTTTTTGGGTTCTATTTACTGGCAATATGCTCAGGTCTGCTCCCGAGTCAATTAAGTAACGTCTCCTGTTTGTCCTGTCCTTTATGAACAGGCGGCGTGAGTATTTTTCCGAGGGGTCTTCGGCCGCACAGATGGCCCCTCGTTCTAGTTTGACGCTTCCTTATTAAAAGTTTTTCCCCACCATCTGCATCTATTGTTGCATTTGGTGGCCTCCGCGCCAAACCTGTTGTGAAAAAAGCAACTCTTATCATCCCAATTTCGAGACTGGGTTTTGGGAGATGATGTTCTAGGGGGAGTTGAACTCTGACCCCTGTTTCCGGAACTAGATCTGCGGTCTCTTGACCGGGACTGTCGTCCTCTGCTGCTGTTGCTGTTGTTGTTGCTTCTACTTTTCGATCTTTGTCGCCAGCTGCTGTTGGGCTTCGTCGAGCTTTGGCTTTTGTTCCTCTTTACTTCTTCGGTCAACTGAGCTATTTGGGCTCTAAGTTGAGCGAGTTCCCCAGTCTCTGCAGATACTGCACTGACCACCGGCTTTGACCTTGTGTATTCGAGGGCGTTATCTGCGGATTTCGCAAGGAAGTCAAGATCCGCGGATGTGTTGATTACCGTGGAACCAACGGCGGCTAGGCACTGCACAACACTTTGTGGAAGTTGTTTGCAGAACTGGTTGCCTATGACAGAAGGGGCTACGATATTGTCCGCCTTCTGTCTTAACTTCGCCATGAAGATTGAGGGTTTGTCGTCCCCCATCTTCATACCCCCCATCACATCGTCTATAATTTCATTTTTTGTTTTTCCAAATACTTTCTTTATTTTTCTGACGAACCAGGCATATTTATCCTCTTCTGTCGAAGGGCATTCCATAACGTCCGGAATGTGGCGGATTATCTGTGGAGGCATGCCTCCACAGATGTGTGTATACCGCTGGTTCAGTGTTATGTTCTCTGTTCTGAACCTGCCTTCTAATAGTGTCAACCATAATTCTACCTCATTCGGCAGAAACTCCGGGATATCTATCCTTCGTCTATAGAGATTAGGGTTCTGTCCTGGTTGTATTTGCAAGAGTTGCAGGATCTGGGCCAGAACTTCGGGTGTCAGCTGTGGCTGACTACTACCTCCTTGTGATGGTTGTGGGTTTTCAGTTGGTGGTGGAACCATTGCTATGTCTTTTTGTTGACAAGCGTATTCCACAGTACTACTACCTCCCTTGCTGGTTGAAAACACTGGCTCCTGTGTTTGTAGGACAGGTGTTTTCGGGTCAGAACTTTGGCTTAAAGTCCGACCACTTCTCAACGTTCTAACTGTAAGTTCTTCTTTATTTATTACAGTTCCCAGTCGTGCTAATTCTGGGTGTTGAGGGCCTTCTTCTATGTTTGCTAAATTCAATGAGTGTCTAGTCGAAGTCGGGGGAGTTGGGGGATGAGTCCAACCTTCTTCCTCCAGGTCTACTGTCTTGTTTCTCTTTATTTATTTATTTTAAAGAGAGGGGTATAAATTCCCACTTCAGTGAACTCTTACTTCGACGACCAAAAGGTGTCTTAGTCTAGGTAAAAAAATATTTTTAATTTGCCGAGCAAGCGAGAATCTCGCCAGCGCTACTGCGCCAAGTTGTAATAGCGCCGAAGCGCCTAAGACTCCTCACGACGTGGCCGAAATCACGTCGGGGTCACCACTGTGGAATACCTTGTCGTGAGAGATATTCTCACCAGAAGGAAATTCTACAGAATTTAAGCGTGTTCAGCCACTTCATACAAATGTATGGGCAAGCCAAAACCAAACCGAACACTGGCGATTTTAGAGCCGGTTTTGTGAGTTTATATACAGGTTTTGGCGGATGCACACAAACACACGTACGTAGTAAAATACGTACGTTGTTTAAGTACAGCCAGGTCGCATCATCCCCTACTATCGTAGGTGGCGGCTGGCCGGTTCGTGTACGAATCGTGACATTGATTGATGGATGACGTCACGATTCGTACTCGTATATTATCTGCAAGTATTCGCAGGTAATTACGATCGAACGTAATTCTGTGTGTTGGTTTAACGTCGCAAGGACGATAAGTTGCCTGCCCTATGGGGCGGCGACTGTCGTCGAGGGGTCCGAGCCCCTATACCTCATACCGATGAGTCCCCACAATGATCATGAAGAGAAATTTATTGTAGTGAAAATTTTTCTGGACTAGATGGTAGATGATTGGCTAAGAATGAAATATTTGTCGAGTGGAAAGAGGAGTATGTGACAAACTGCACTTGGAATTTACTCATCATTTTTTACTTCTGTCAGGGCGGCGTATAAAAATGATATGTGTAATTATTTCCTAAAAAATGGTCAGACCAGTAGATAGGTGAGAAATTCTCAATTTGTAGGTAATTGCTGAATACGGGTATCGTTTTTGCGCGTGGTTCTCAGCAATTCGTCCATTTTAATAACTTCAGCAACTAATTCACTGACAGATGTTCAAGCCTGAAATACTAGTTCCTGGCAAGAGTTAACCTCCACGAAGAACCAAAACTATCACAAATTTCTCCCTATTTTCTGGGTTCAGTCAATTTCAGATGCACCACACGAAAATAGCCTTTGATGAGTCAAAAATTGACTCTCCCAGTTTTTTTCTTGAGTAAATCATTTTTCAAAGAATCATAATTTGTGTTTATAGCAAGGTGAAATAAGTTGTTGGTAAGTCAAACTAAAATATTTTTCACGACAAAAATACCAAAAAAAAAAATTCGGTATTCTTACAAACTGGAAATTAAGTGTTGGGAAAACTTTAAATTAGATGTTCGAGGTTACTCTCCGTTGGTTTGTACACAATAACGTCTGTCAATCATAAACTGATGCGTTCACATTGTGCCGTTGAATACAAATTAGTGTTTCGCAGCCGAGCTAATTATCGATGTTTATAGCTCTTCAAGGTGAGCAAAAGGTTCCCGTCAATGATAAATTGAAAATACGATGTATTTAGTCCCAGGAAAAAAAAATCGCTTGCTCTGAGGTTAGATAAATGCCAGGCTTTTTTCTAATTAAGTAATTACTTTTCTGAGAAGAGACTTTAAGAAATACTCCTTTGCTTGGTAATAGACATGGATTGGGCACTCATCACGTACATTGAACCCACGTTTAATTTTCCTGTTCCTTGGAGTAAAGACTCGACTCGGTGTTTTACCACTTTGGAAAAAAGCTTGGCGAGTCAATATTCCATCCAACAAAGCTAATTTTCGTTTAATGCATCAAAAGCTAATTCACCTTGTGTACATAGTATTCAGAATTTAGCGGAGATTAATGCTGCGCCAATCAGTTAGTAATTTTCAGCCAGTAATTAATTAGTTCCAATTATTTAGGCTCTTCCGGACCTTCAAATTCAAAGTTTCTCAAAAAAACAATATTTTAAAAAAAAATTAATTGAAAAATTTGGGTCTGGAAAAGGACTTTGTGTTAGGCTTGAACACGATTGATAATCCACTAGTAAGTACTATTATTCAACTTTAGTCGTATAGTTATTTAAGATTATTTTTTGGATACTGAAGTGCGTACGTCAAAGTTACTTGTGAATCAAAAACGTAAATTGAAAGTTTTTACTATCAAGTCTCATGTCTTTGGGCCGGACTTAAGCACGTCAGCGAATCCGTATTAATTTTCACAAAAGCTCAAATGATACAAATTGTATTCCGCCGAAGGTACTTGTTTGATTATTCAGGTCTTCATCTCACCATGATATTCTATCTGCAGTTGGTTGACCTCTGGAATAATTTGAACATTTCCAAGAGTAAACAACAAGTGTTCCATCGGCATCGCATTGAAAACAAAAGTTCAGTACAAGTATGAGAGTTCTCGTTAGAGACAAAAAAAGAAAAAATCAATTATACTTATTTGGTCACATTAAGATTGGTCTCGAAACGTGGATGAGGTTTTTGTTCGCCCCCGTTCCGCCTCCGCACAAAATCCTTGTCGTAACTGCTTCTGCGAACATTAAACACAATTTTCCAGACAACAATCGACTAGCTCTACCTTTTATATTCCAGTCATTCGTTCTCGATTACAAAGAGCTTTAATTCGCGTATACTAGGTAGGTACTTCGTATGTGAATGCGCTCGCGTCATTCATCTTCTGCAAATCCCAAAATCAAACACACAACGTGTACCCGTTTTTCGCGAATACTGAATATTCGAAACAATACATTTCTATGTCCATCGTCGCAATCCATGCCGTAGGTACACACTTTCACACCCGCGCACGTCATCCAAATACCGATATAATACGTATTATAGACTGCTGGATGTGCGCCGTGTGTAAAGGGTAGGCACCTGCCTACTTGTACAACACTAAATTTTCGAGTACACACGACAAAAGCTTCACTCATTTTCTTCGGGTGTGCTTTCAAAGCAGCGGCAGCGTTGCTGCAACCACAGCGGCAGTCGCTGCCACCGTCGAAGACACCCTCAAATATCGTTCTCATTCGCCCATTCTTTTAGTTCACACTTTCCACCAAGTTAACAATGCGCGATAGGTATTTACTAGGCATTCACCCGAAATGAATGTTCTTCCCATTTTCGATGTATTTGCATTCTTGGTTGCGTACAAAGAACGCGTTGAAATTCGTAATTTATTTCGAGTGTATCCGCCAGCCTGTGGAATCGTTTACTTTGTAAACTATCGAGAATTTCCACAACATAAAACTTGTTCTTCTTTTTCAAAACCCTATAGACGCTGAATATTGCCTCGGTGGGTGCGTTGTCGTATGTTCGCCACCAATATTGTCTGAAGATTAACGTGAAAAATGAACTTTCACTCCTTCCCTTCACCGGTTCCTTTTTGAACGAAGAGATAATTTGAGAAAACCCTGGAGTCTATTTTGAATTTCCATCGATCGTTTTTTGATGTCGCTGTGAACTTTGAGTGATTTAAGATCGTCTTTTCTCTTTATCAATTTGAAATATTTGAAAATTCTGATTTTGAACAATTTTGGCTGAGATTGTTTGTTTTTGATGAACTTGGTAGCTCTGTAAAGATTTGTTTTTGAATAGTTTTTACCTCATTTTCTTAATATTAGGAGAATTTTAAGTGAGCGTACAGCTGGTGACGATTACATATACCTTCTCTTGATGCATAGGAAAAACCGAAAGTCAGTTAATCATTTCCTCTCTTTTTTATTAATTGATGCGAATAGCAGCATCAGCATCAGCCATGTCGTGTAGTTGAGAAAGCTGCGGCATCCTCTGCACAAACACCTCCGAATAGATTGCAGTCCCATCGCTGCGCTTGATCAATAATGCATTCGTACGTCGTCTCGCAAGAATGATACTCGAGGTAGTTTGTGGGGACCACAGTTAATACGTACGGATAGTACTTAAATTTGTCAGTTGTAGCCATGCTGGGCTGGAGGGTTCATTATTGCTGTTACATAAACATTTTGTAGAATCCAGACTTCGAATTTCAAGAGAGACCTGTGAACTCGGTCATCCTCTCTTTTTGTTTTTCTCCTGAAGAACATGCATTAGTGCACTGTGTGAAGTCGCAGAAGATAAGAAAGACAACCAAGTCTGTTCCTCTGATAGTCTATGTAACTGTAGAATTTTCTCGGGAAGTTTTACAATATAGTGGTGAAATTAGATGCCACCTACACAGGATCAGATTTACTGTACCTTTCGCGGTACCCTTGAGTCTTAAATCAAACACAAAAAATAATACTTAAATATTTGTTTTAAATAAAAATTTGTCGCTCTGGGCCAATGACCCCTTTGCTCCCCTACAAGACGTACACCGTCGCACGTAAAATATCGAAACATGTTTATTTTCTTTGAGTGTTGTTCCATAACGTTCGGATTTTGGAAAAGTTCACAAAATGATCATTTTCCGTTTTCTAGTATCAGTGAAGTAGATACACACAATGGTTGATATTATTTACTTCGTTACTTCAGCGTATGTGGTTGCCTATTAATTGATTATTGTTTTCAGCAGTTCCTCTTCTCCCCAGCGGCGGATCTAACGGGTATTAGCTCAGCAGAATTACACATAGGCCTTTTGTCATAAAGGCTATATTATCAAGTCCTGTATCTGGGTATTAAGATGGTTCTTTTCATGCATTTTTTTCCCCGGGCTGTTGCATTTTCCCTCCTCATTCACTTCGTCATCATTCTAGTGGTTGATCTTTTTCTTTAGTATGCAATCCTTTTTGTTGTTTGGTAGAAAACAAACGTATTTTCTAACTGAAGAGTGGAGATTTTTTTCTTTTTCTATTTAGCTCAAAAGTATTAAAATATTGCGGTTGAGATTTTCTAGGTGATGAAGAAAAGGATAGGGTGAATGCGTTGTTACTAGTTACAGTTTTCATAATCCAAAACCAACGGAGGACCCACTCAAAAAATATGCAAATAATAAAATGAATGTAGAAATTAACTTCAAAATTTGAAATCGCATTTTAAGCCAAGCCATTTTTCACGTTATGTTAGATTATTATAACTTATACTCAGATTGTTGTCAATATTTTCTGAGTGTGTGAAAAAATTCTCAGAACAAATGACTGAACGAAGGTCAAAAAATTATATGTGTCATCTATTCGAATCAGGATCACTGGTGAATGAGTTTCAGCGCGTTAAGTAGATGTTAATTGCTCGTAGATACGTCATCTTGTTACGAACAACAGCAATATGGTTTTATGTGATCCAAGATTTTGTACTGAATAATTTACACTAAGTTCTTTGTCAATTTTGCTTTCAGATTTGAAAAAGCTATTCGAGAC
Organism: Ericerus pela; assembly: GCA_011428145.1. Classification (NCBI taxonomy): domain Eukaryota; kingdom Metazoa; phylum Arthropoda; class Insecta; order Hemiptera; family Coccidae; genus Ericerus; species Ericerus pela. The sequence continues at coordinate 525,955 of WOFM01000222.1, forward strand.
GTCACCGAACTCCCAATCAGTGGAGGTTGGTAAGCAGGTGGAATTACGTTGCATTCCACCAGTTGGAAAACCGCCGGCCGACGTTTACTGGTTGAAAAATAACGTGAAAATTGAACCCGGCGACAAGAACGTGATTCTGTCCAAGGAGGGACATTTGCTAATTAGCGAAGCTAAATTGCAGGATACGGCCAATTACACGTGTGTAGCCGAGAATATTGCGGCCAAGAGGCAAAGCGATCCAGCCATGTTGACCGTTTATGGTAAGCTTTAAGTATTTTTATTTATCATTATTAAAGTACTGGACCTTTCGCCAGTTGAAATAAATGAATCAAGTATAACGTCAGAACCTGTGTGAAATCGAAATGTGTTAAATATTGCAGGCAGATAGCAAATGAATCTAAAAACAATCCTGTCATATGAGTGAAATTACCATATTCAGAATTGCGTTCAGAATGAACAACAAAAACAATGATGGTTGTCGAAAAGAAGTTGAAATGTTACCCCAGCTTCACCCTGGTCAAAACGAATGATTTCTCTCAATATCAGAGTAAATAACTGAAAAGCAATAAATTATTATCAACCATTTCACGTTGTTATTAAAATAATACTGCATTAATCAATCAAAGTCGTAAGGGTAGTTATTATAAGCTTTTATTCTACTCACTACTGCGATTTTAAAATATATTAATACTGCAGCCAACCTTCCGCAACGAAATTATGTTTATTTCGCCTGAAGCTAAGGCCTAAAAAAAATAAAAAAAAAAGCTTATCTTTAAAAATTCGTTTTTATTATAAGCTTTTATTCTGCTCCCTACTGCGATTTTAAAATATACTAATACTATAGCCAACCTTCTGCAACGAAATAATATTTATTTTGCACGAAGCTAAAGCCAAAAAATAAATTATTTTCTGATTATTTACTGAGGTAAAAGTTACTCCATCTGGGTAAAACAATCAACTCATTCCGAATAAATTAGGCGGTTTACCAAGTAAGACGACTACCTAGTCAATACGAATGATTGGAGTGTTTTGGTTATTATCTGGGTGTTACTCGTGTGTTCATGTTGAACGCTCCTCAGAGTATAACATGCTTGAGAGAGAGACTTTAGAGTATCGCTGGCTATCCTTATAGTAATTCATATCATTTATATTGAATCGTCAACCTCTAAAATGTTTTTTTACTTTTTAACTGTTTGAAATAGATGAGTCAAATTGTTTACTTGAATTCAGTTTTGTTAAATTTTATTTCATTACGACATGATGATGTAGTTAGACAATTAACATGTCTATTGAAATAGAAATTTAATAAAGGTTTCCAGAAAAACTACTTTGTTATGGTTACAATTTTATGAAGACCAGTTGGGATCATATTAGGATCTGAAGGAGAACAGTTTGCTGAAGACTGAATGTAGTCATATACTGATTCCAAAACCACCATGTCCATGTACATATGTTGTAGACCTGAAGTACTATTTCACCAATGATTTTTAAGTCGTTTTAGTCACTCAGGTAGTTTATGCAAACTGGAAACAACATAATTCATTTGTATAACAACACTCCGCATGAGATCATGTAGAATCCTGATATGTTTTAAATGTCCTATTCTTGTATAGAGTTTTGTATGATTCAGTGGCGGAGTTACTTTTTTGCGCCCTAGGCTCGCTTGGTTTGCCGTCCTTAACCAAAAATAAATGGATCACCCACTTAAGAAAACGAAGGTAATTTTTTTTTTTAACTTAAAAGGACAAAAAAAAGGAAGTGAGAAAATGATTTTATTTTGTAAAAATATTAACTAGGCACTATTTACTAGATTCCTTTATGTACATAACAAACAACAAACATGTATTCAATAGTTACAATATGAAAACACTAAATACCTGCATCTACTGCTAAGTTTCTAAAATTGAATATTGAACCATGGTATAGGTTAATCATTTTTCATTTTAACTTTGAAGACGTTTTTCACGAACTTTTGCGTCAGCAAATTCATTTATTATTTCATCAAAATTCACATTTGGAACTAAATCTTCTTCAATATTCAGAATAGCAAGATTTTGTAATTTTCTTTCGTTCATGGTAGAACACAAGTAGTTTTTAATGTTTCACGTATATCTTGCATGAAATCTAGTACAATGAAATAATCACAACACCACACATTCGCATTTCTGAAAAAAATCAACGCCTGTTATAGGGTATTATTGATTTTTGTGAATTGTAATTATTTCTTTTACTCTTTATTGTCATCATTTTCTTGTGTTAGGTACCTAGTCTTTCCTAGGAAATGAGTGAAGCGTATATAGTGCATATACCTAGCAGACATACTTTACAAGTGTTCTAAGCAAGCGTAATTTCAATGATTTTTAATTGGGTTTTCTTTAAATAATCTATTTATTACGCAGGGTACGGTATTAGCCTCCAGGGTTGAGGGTATGTACGTTTTTCGCTTCACGACTTCAGTAAAATTTTGGCACCAATAACTTAAATTCATATATATTTATATTTGCCGTTTTCTTGTTCCCGTGGTACAAGTGTCAATTTTTGTCCGATAATCATGAAATTACGTACGAACATTTTTACTAAGCTAGGGATTAGACCTATTGATTTTGATTGATCAAACGGTACTTCTGGTACCACCATTTTTGTTTTTATTTTGCCTGTAAAATGCTCAATTTTGTATCAATAGCCACGAAATTTGGAATAAATATTTATTAGAACTTCTTGTAATATGCTATCAATTTTGGCGCGGATCTCCAGACGTTAGTTCCGGTACCGCTATTTTTGTTTTAATTTTGGTCATAAAATGCGGAATTTTGAAACAATAGGTATGTACGAAATTTTAAACAAATATTCATTATAGTTTATTGTAGCATGCTATCAAGTTTTGTGCGGATCGACCAAACGGTACTTCTAGTAAATTTTTTCCTCTTTTTTTTTCTAATTTGCATGAACTTTCTTTTTTACAAAAATTATCCCCATATTCGTGTTTTCTTTTTTTTTATTTTATAACTTTCTTGTATTTCTTTGATTTGATTTGATTTTAAATTATATAATTATTTGCCATGCTTTATCATCGTAATTAATTTTTCATTTGTTCAGGAAATAAGCTTTATGCTTTTAAATTTTACATTATATAAATAATTTGTCAGCAGCTAACAAATTTGATACAATCATAAGATACTATTTACGCATATGAACTTAAAAATAGTTAATGTGACCACCAAAATTCATATTCTTTTTTCTCGAAAACTTATATTTTCTGTTAAGGCTTGCTACGCTAAAGTTGTTTATTTTCCTTTAATTTTTTTTTTTTTATGGTAAAAATGCCATCCCACCAAAGTTGTTGCCCTAGGCTTTAGCCTATGCGCTTGTACGGAAATCCACCACTGGTATGACTCCAGATGGTATATAAAGTTGTGATTTCCTTCGTAGTTGTTGGGGCCTAATATTAGTAACATACTTGAGTAACGGAGTACTATCTGTAACGTGGAAATTACTTACTTTGTATGGAATACAAAAAATTTTATCGTTGAGTTCTGCAGATCAGACCAATTCTCAAGTACCAGAAGACCAGTAATTAATTATAAGAAGGTTGAACTATAGGCCCATTTTCACAAGATTTACTTAAACCTCGCTTTAAAACCACTTCATGACCAATTTTATGTTCAAGAATGTTATGAGGTTTCTTACAAAAAATAGAAAAAACTTTACTACATTTTTGTATGCAGAATTGTGTAGGAAGTGATTTTCAAGTTAGGTTTTTAAATACAGTGACGTCTGCGAATATGGGCCTTCTAATATGCATCTTTTCGGCATACTATAAATGGTAAAAAATTACTGATGATAAAAAGTTCTTGAATCACAATTAATATGTAAGTATGGCCTATCGACCGTAAATTTGGTCTTTAGTGACTTGAAAATATGCATCAAGTTGAGCGACCTGAATATTGCGAATAGCGCAGTAACGTAAAAAATAGGCAATACTTCGCGACTGATGAAGCAAGGATTTTTTTTTCCATTTGATGAATACACACCGTAATCACCCTTGATGAAAAATGCAGAAATGAATTTACCGTTCCCGTTTTGCAGTCAAGACGAACTTTTTGTGTAACCTCCATCATTTCGTAAACTTCGTGCTGCATTTTCCCATATCTTAAAATGCAATGTTGACACTATATAGGTGTTTCTCGACGTTAATTTTTTTCCATTCATTCGGCTCCTTATACTGGTGTAAAGTATCGTATGTCATCATTTCGTTTTGACAATATGCCTGAATGGTGTTCCTACACATGTAGCCTATATGGGAAAGATAAAGAAAAAGGGACTGAGAGCGAAAGAGGGGAGTGAGAAGGAGAGAAAAAAGCAGGATTGAATCGAATATGAACGCGGCTTTTGTGAGCGAGCTTAAAAAGAGTCGAGTCCTTTAAGCCGGTCTTGATGAGTTTTATAAGAAGAGCGAAGTACGATTCGCGAAGTGTGAGCGGGGCGGGGGTGGTGGCTAAACCCCTCTTATGGTTACTATTATAATGTTTCCGCCCGTATTGCGTGTACATTGCACCCTTCGAGGACCTCGACTCGCACACAAATATGCGCACGAGAGCCGTCTTAATCGAAGCTGAAGTGGCTCTTTTTATTCGCATTCTATTCGCGACTCATTCTTTAAAGGCCTGTGTGGTTTGTAAATGAGGTGTGCAGGTTATACTTACTCTATATTGCATTGTCGAGAATACTGGTTTGTCAGCGAACAACTTGCTTTTCATTTTGCGTTGAGAAGTCGGAGGCTAGTTGCCGTTGAAGGTGCAATAAATTCTGTGGTGGCATTTTGTAAGGGATTCTGGATGGAAACTGTTGTGAAACATAAAACAGAGAGTAAATTTCAATTTTTCATAGAAACTGAGTTTTGATATCTCTCAATTGATTCCATCGTAGAATGTTGGCTTCAATGTTTTTAATCTCACTTGAAATAGTATATTACACATCACGGTTCAGAAGTGAATTTATATCTCGGGAATTCTTCACTCGTTACGCTTGTTTTGCAAACTTCCCTCACTCGTTGAGGAAAATATTTTATATAATTAACGATCAAAAAGCAATGAAATCGTAAAATTATATCTTAATGATAAGTCTTTCAAGAAAATTATAAAAAATGGAACAAAATATCAACCTCCTCATTATCGCAGATTTAACGTTTCATTCAGAACAAGTAACCTCTATCTCTATAAAAAGTGAACGTGCTTCCATATAAAAAAGATGCATCATGTTTTTACATGAAAGTGCGTTCACTTTACATCGAGATCACATTCCTCAGTGATATGAGCTACTTTTTTTGCAAAATACCAGCGTAAATATTGTCTTTGTGATTATGTATTATATATATATATATGTGATGGCTATCCACCCACAAATATTGGCGTATTCTCTCGTACACTATCAACCTGCATTATGGCTGAGTGTATATGGTGCTGTATTTTGGATGACAGTGACAATTGAGTTTGGCATTCTGTTGGGTTGGTGGTTCGAATCCCTGTACCAACTGAATACTGAAACTGATGATCTCAACATGATACAGGAGGTGAGCAAGTTTGCCATCTCTCAGACATGTTTGCTGGTACTAGTTTGTCACCCTACCACTTGCCAGATGTGATTACGCTGTTGATAACAGAAGTGGTACTAGTTGAGTTATGGATGAGTCGGAGCATGTACCATTCCTGTACAAGGAACTACTTGTCTGTGACACTATACATGCAGCTGGTTAACTGGTTGTACTTGACGTGTGGTGGCTACCCACACATAATTATATATTGGCATATTCTCTCATAAACCATTACCCAGCACCATGGCCGATTGTATGCGGTGCTGTATTTTTGGTGATGGTGACGACTGAGTTAATATATTCAGTTGGGTTGTTGTTTTGAATCTCCAAACCAACAGAATGCCTATAATATAAAAAAATTCTCACCAAGAAAAAATTGTTTTGAAAATTTATTTAAACAATACAAAAATAAAAAATTTTATTTTAATTTGCGGTTTGTTGTTTATTTATATTCGAGAAGCTAAGAAGGAATAAAACTTATTGGAATACAATTTTAAGTAAATTTTTTCTTCTTTCCAGCTGTAATAACTCCAGCTTTCTAGTTTAAATAGCAGTTGACGAATTATTGATTGAAAAAGGAGAGGTTTCTAGATTCCAAAAACAGCAAACTTTCTATTAATTTTAGTTTTTTTTCCTTTGTTTATTCTCATGCAGCTGAAGATGATTAAAAAATAGCAAATTTTCTCTTCTTTCCAGAAATGCCAACTACAGTGCTCTAGCTTAAATAGTGGCTGACGAATCATTGTGTGAATGAAGAGAGGTTTTTGTAGATTCCAAAAACCAGCCAACTTTTTATTAATTAGATTTTTTTTCATTTGTTTATTTTAACATATGAAGTTAAACAAACAATTATTATATGGAAATTTTGTAAATTTTATTCACTTTCTAGCAACATTAATCTCAGCTTTCTAGTTTAAATAGAGGCTGAGGAATCAGCAAGTGAAATAAGAGAGGTTTGTTTCAAAGCTGAAACGTTGTGTTCAATTGAAGTGGCAACTTAACGACAGCTTTTCTCACAATCCGGATGTGCAGCATAATTTTTGATAAGATATAGTGCGCATGGGCAGCTAAGACAGTGATTTAGTAATCTTAGCAAGTATCCAGCTGCCCATGTGCGAAATTTTACCTACCGATATTGGCATAAAATCTCCTACTTCACGTATAATTAATATGCATGAAAACACCTTTTTTTGGGGTGGGTATTGCAAAAATGACGATTATTGTATCCCTTTACTGAAGGAAAAAGAAGAAATTTCAATACGGCGTGAAAAAATATGATTTGGCGTATAGGTACTTGAAAGTTGACTGTCTTGCTTAGTTCGATTACTTTCTTGCCCGGCTCAATTTTTTGGTAAATAATCAATTCCTTTTTTTTTGTATAAAAAAATAAAAAAAAAACCATTAACATTATTAATTTATGTTCTTTCTATAAAATTAATTTGTTTCCTGTATGCAACCCTCTTTTATGAGGGAGGAAAATGGTGACAATTCAAAAAAAAAATTAAAATTATCATTGAATCTTAGAAAAATTAATTGTTTTATTTATCGTTTATTTTTTATGTTGGTGCGTGAAGGAGAGGGGTTTCGAACGGGTGTTGTAATTTTTGGTAAAAAAAAGTAAAATACCTAAATTATTAATTTTTTTCAGTTCTAAAAAACATTTTTATTTAATTTTTTTTTGGGGGGTTGTTGCAAAAAATAGTTTGACATACGTGCAAAGTAGGTGATTGCTACTACTTTGATTTACGACACTTACCTTTTGCTCGTATAGTAAATTTCACACTCGTAGCAAAATCATCTACTTTTCGCACTATCGTATCATAAATAATTATTTTCTGTAAAAGATTGGACATTCATTTTCAAAGGTCTCTGTTATTATGAAATTTCATTTAACTTTAGCCTCAGCGTCATCTTCCTGCTCGAACATTGGTGAGACTGTATGACAATTGACCCGAGTAGTGACGAATAAAAGCTAGACCGAGAGTGATAGTGTTGATCTTGATTTTGGTCTCTTCTGGTTTATATATTGTTAATCATGATTAATAGCTCATTTAAAATTTTTATTCCTGCTTTTCCAAAACATTCAAGAATATTTGTAAATTAAAGTTACTGAGTTTTGCGTTTGATCTTGGTATTGGTGTAGGACTTTCAGCAAGATATTGACCATGATGAATGTTGTTTATCAAGAATTATTCAGATTCAACGCTGAAAAGAATTTCAAATAGTATTGTATCCATGCTCAAAAGAGTAAGTCTGCATATAGCCAGTGATACAGGTAAATCAGTACCTCAATGGAATTATGCAACACTCCTCAATAGGGATATTTTGGCTATGGACTATGCAAGTATGCACATACTGGACAATCATTTGATCTTACTTCATCCAGCCTTAAGCTTTTCCCTTTGTTGAAAGTAGAGCCAAAGGGGGGATTTAAGTTATAGATGTGTAGCCTCCCTCGCGTCATCAGAATATCTGAACTTGTCATGGAATAGGCCTCAAGACGTTTTGAAATTAGTGGCGATTTGAGGAAATTACGAGACGGTCTGAATTCACTTTCTGGACGACCTTGTTTGTTCTTTGTTGTGTTCCATTACTGGTCGACCATTGCTTTCAAAATAATGCTTTCGCTTTAATTTTGTGGAACCTTCGAGCTCATATTGTCTCTCTGAAATGAGACATGAATCAGTTAAATCATAAAGCGTTCTTACAAATCTTACATTTTAAGGAAGGCGTGTAAATTCAACGAACATATCACGCTTGGATCCGCTTCGCCAAATGGCTGCCTTGGTGGGTAGTCGATGATATAGCCTTATATTCGATTTTGTTTTTCGAACCGCCAAAATGCGATCATATTTCTCGGGGCTTCAGCTACAAGCCCTCATTCTTTCGTCGCTCTTTTTTCTAAATTTATACTATTTAATCCGATCTTATGCGCGTTATTACACCAGAAGGCATCGTTGAAAATGCTTGAACACGAAACCGAACGAGGACGGAAGATGGCTAAATGAGAGAAGAAGGATGGTTGGGGTGGGGGAGTGTCTGTAGGACGGAAGATTTGGTGGATAGCTCAAGTCCATTAATTTACGGCGATTTAATTAAATGCCGATGTAACTTATCCGGGTTGAGAGTAAATACTGTGGTATTCGTTTGTTAGGGAGTGAGAAATAGAAAACGCTTTCTCTTTACAGCACATGGTTTCCTAATGTCCGTTTTTGAGTCTGCTGGAGAAGATCGTTTGCATATCGCACATTTTTTCTAATTTTTTCCCGTTTTTGTGTTTTTTTGTTTTTTTGTTGTTTTTTTTCTTTCTTGAAAACTCCAGAAGAAAGTACCAAGTTTGCACAAAATTAATACGTACTGGATCGGTTTAATCAATTCCGCCAGGTTCTTGTTAACGAAGAGTACATCTGCTGCTGCAGCTGCTGCCGCCGTCGTCGCTGTTGTTGCTTTTTCTCTACTTATTTGCCTAATTAATTACGAGTAACAAATCTCGGCCTTTTTCCACCCTTGATCATTGTGGCGGCACCCTTTTTGTTTCCTCGTGTAGTGTGTAAGCTATTTGACGTTCGTTTACTTAGCAGAACCACTGCACGTCAGTGTTGAACGAGAAATGAAAGAAAACTTTTACGTGTAAAAGACAAGGTCTATGTTGTTTTCCTTTTCTACTTTCTTGCTATCGTTTTACGTTTTTTTCTCTCGTTTAATTCGGGTTCTTATGTTTTTGTTATTATTTTGACATGGTGCCACTTCGTATTAAAAGCTGGCTCGTTAATATTGTCCAAATGTTTTACCGGTGTCTAGTGGCACATTTACAAAGCACCCAATTTGATCATTACTAATTATTTTTTCTCCGTGTAAAAGGTACTCGTATACATGGTGTTTCGTAGTATTTTCGTCAATTATTGTGAAACCTCGTTCATTTGGAATGTTTTTAAGGTTCAAATAAATGTAATTAATTTGTTGAAGACAATGATATTTCGGTTAATAAATCTCCATCGTTGAAAAATTGATGCAATTTCACAGTATTTGCGCAAATGATGTGTAAATACGTCGTAAAAACCAAATTTATTAAAAATATAAATTGATCACCCATTAAAAGAGTAGGGGTGGTTTAGGTTTCCCATGCATAAGATGCGGAGGTATTTCCGGAATTTTGAGGTTTATTTTTAGTTGTCATCTCTTATAATGTTCAAATTGAACGCGAAGCAATCCATTGTCAAGAAACCTAACTAGAATTTTGGAATAAGGACTTTCGAAAAGCGACAGTCGATATTAATTGTCTTGATCCATTTTGACGGTCAATATATTCTGAAAATATTCGTGAAAAATTTATGTCAGTTTACCAGTTCTAGTAAAGAAAAAAAAGGAGTACCTAGCTAATTGGCGATACCATTAAGTTTATTTGAGGAACGCTTATTCTAAGCTGATTTTATTCAACCTGAGGATCAGTGTAGTAATTTGTAATCTCAAATAACTCGATTTTCGTCCCCATTTAATGTTAAAGAAATCAGAATAACACTTTTATGGACCAATTGAGTGAGCTGTATAAATTTTCTGAATAAATCTTTCTCAAGTTAAGTTTTTACTGGTAAGTGATAAAATACATTTAAATTCACCATTTCGAGTGATATTTGGATAAACAGAATTTTTAATTTTTATAATATTATGTATACCTAGGCTATTTTCAATGGAAGAATGAAAAGGGTTGGAGGATGAGAAAAACTGGTTTCGTATGCAGTTCTGTAACAGTTTTTCATAAATTTTGAACCTTGCTTCCTCAAAGTATATAAGCGTCATAAAGATCATAGAAATTTTCCCTTTTTTCCTTTATATTTTGTATTCATTAATTTTTTCGAATGCAAGTTAATGCACCAGGTTCTTTTAGCGGTACTTCAAAAGCCTCGCTCAGTTAAGAGGAGAGCTGTTTATAGTGAACATATTCTGGGTTTCTTTGTTTCTTCCTGCATCTGCATCGAAAAAATTAAGCCATATAAGTTTCTAAGAAGAATATTTTTCTTTACGTTTCCCACCCATTATTCAGTAACCATTTTTTAGCATATCTCCGAGATATTTTGAAAAGTAAGAGTGTAACATATTGTTTTGTAACTTTTGTTTTACTGTTTGCTTTCAAATGAGGTATTAAAATTGACCTCACGAAAAGGTTAGCGATAGGGATGATAAAAATTACCCGTTTTATTAGAAACAAAAAAACGATTGGTACCATTTTCCCATTTTAACCTAATTTATTTTTTATGTAGGTATAGTATATTATGTATGTATGTATCGTCAAAAATTTTGTGTTAATGATTTTGAGAAAACTCAAAACAGATAGAGCTGAAATTTTTGCGAGAGATATATTATCATATAAGAGCAAGTCTGAAAGAAATTTGGTGCCTATCGATTCAGTAGTTTATGAGAAAATTAAAAACCAAAATGTTTCAGAAAAAGTCGCTTTTTCAAGATTTTGAAGAAACGACAAGAGGGATTGGGCTGAAATTTTCACGATAGATTATTCTTATGTAGATGCAAGTTTGATAGAAATTTGGTGCTTATTAATTCAATAATTTTTGAGAAAACTAGAGAAGAAAAATTTCTGTTAAAAATTTTGTATTCCTGGTTTTGAGAAAACTACCTAACAGATAGGACTTAAATTTTTACGAGAAATAGTTATCATATAGAAGCATATTTGAAAGAAGTTTGTGCTTATCGGTTTCGTAGTTTCTGAGAAAACTGGTAAACAAGAAATTTCTCGAAAAATTATTTTTCCAAGATTTTGAGAAAATGGTGAAAAAGATGGGGCCGAAATTTTCACGATAAATTATACTTCTATAAGCGCAAGTCTGATTGATTGTATTTTTATGCCTATTGGTTCAGTAGTTTTTGAGAAAACTGAATAAAAAAACACTCCCTGAAAACCGATTTTTAGCAATATAATTTTGATAGGTCAATATTTTTGTTAAGTATATCTATAACTATCTATAGTTTTTCGTAATATTTGTACCTGAAAATAACAATAAAATATTTATATATCAGTATGTTTGTCAGATATCGATAAGTATCGATACAGATATCAATTACTTTAAAATTTTTTCATCTATTTGGAATTCAAGTTTTTTTTTGGTTTTATGAATTATTTATTGAAAATTTACAAACTGAGTTTTCTAGCGAAGTATTGCTGCGCTAGAGTTTTCTTACCCTCCAATTTAGTTTTTCGATTGTCGCATAATCATAATGTTGAAATTATGATCTGAACTAGTGCTCAAAAGCTAGGTCTTAGTTTTTTTATCTTTATTTTGAGAAACTGTTATTTTTTCATGTCGGACAGTGCGAGTAAAAAAACAAATAAATTTATTTTTAGCACTGTAACATTATTTTGGTTTTAGTTTGATATGCTACCAACGTGCCTGTCTCTTGAAAATATATTTTGTCCACTTCCGAAACACCCTGTATTCATTTGCAAGCGAAGCGAAATGAAAACTAAAATGCGTAAGAGATTATAGTTTGAAAGTTTATTCGTTTCGACGATATTTTTGATTCCGGTTTTTTCTCTTCATTGTTTTTAGTCCGCTGTTTCAATTAGTTTCGTTTACCATTCGAGAATAATTTGCGCGGACGTTAAAAAATGAACGCCTTTGTAGTCCACTGTATGGATTCTGTCAAACTACAAAGAAGTTTAATTTTCTGTCTGAAAAACGGAAAATGTAATTTCGAGGAACCTGTTGGCAGCTTATTAAAATTAAATTAAATTTGAACAGCTGGCCAAGTGTGGTTGTTTCTCTATGATCATTTTGGCGAAGGGTGAAGTCGTGATTGTTTTTTCGACGATGATATATGCTATATGAATAGCTAGATTGAAGAATTGAACCAAGTTTCGAGATTACAGGAACTCGTATCATAGTGGTAGTTCTAATGGCAGATAGTGGGTAATTTGATAACATATCGATGTTTTCTGCAGGGTCCTACGATTATATTGATCGGTAGACTAAAGTGGGTGTCGATAATTTAGTCGTGGATATTAGGTATAGAAATATTTTTGAATAGGATTTATTTTTTTGTGTTCGTATTCTCGTCCAAAAGCAGCCAGTATAACATAATACATGGCCAAAACATTATGAACGATATCGCCCAGTGATTCTTTTTAAAATTAGTAACCGAGTTCCCTCTCTCTCACGTATGCTATAATCATTGCCAGCATTTTTGGTCTTTCATTTTTTTTTTTTTTTTTTTTGGTTATGGTTGGCTAATTAGTTGCTGTTGTTGTTGTTTAACTGAGTTTACTGCTATCAGCAATTGATTTTGAGAATGTAGAATCATATAATATGAAAATTAGTATCGATGCAAGTATCGTTGTAAGTTTTATTTAACTGCCGTAAAGATGATAGTTAGTATAGAAGATTATTCACCCATAATTTTTGGAAACTGATGAACAAGTCAATGCATTCACCTTCATTGTCAAGAAAATGAAAGAAAAAAATCACAAAATTAATAACGTTTTGAGTAGCTTACGAAGAGCAATCTCTTGATTTTTGCTAATTGTATTAGGATGGTGTTTTTAAAAGGGGTTCAGTTGGAAACCTGCTATTTTTGAACATGTGTACCTTATTTTCATTACCCAAACTATGTCGAATGTTGTCCATTTACCTTTGATCATCTCCTTATATAAAAGTTCTGTTCTTTTTGCACCTTTATTGAAAGAAGTTACAATACTTGTGATTTGTTGTAGACGTCTGATGTCACTCTCCACACAATTTTACTATTAGACAACAGTCGCAAATATTGTAAGACTATGTGAAGCTGCAAAAAAAAATGATCTTGCTGCCACGTGGATTTATTATCTTCTTAAAAGCAATATTCATTTTACACTAAAACTCTTTTGTCAGTTCTGCTCTCAGGTGGCTGTAGAAAAATATGGTACGAAGTTTCAACCATTCTTTACAGCAAGTGCAAAAAGAACACGTCGTCTAACATAATTAAATTTTTATGCTGTCACGATGATGCCCAAAAAATGGGCAGTCTCGCAACTTTTCTTAACATTTTTGAAATTGTGGACAATAAAAGACAAAAAAAAATAAAAAAGCAAAAAACCATTTTATTCCATAATAAAATTGAGTTGAAATTAAAAACTTAATATAAAACCGCTTGTTGATTTCACCTCGATTCCAGCCACTGCAAATCGCTTAAACACTGAAAAATGAATGCTACTACCTATTTTATGCCTCCGTTCATCAAAAAAGATTGACTGTAGATAATGCTGTTTCACCGCTGATTCTTCGATTAGAATTTTCATTTTGTTTCTCTTTAAATTTAATAATTATGATGAAATGGGCTATATAATTTTATTTTCCATTCGTCGTCTCACGGGCCTCCTTTTTTTCGAACGGAATGCACTTACTGGCGACAAAAATATTTATATTTATTTCTTAATTATTTGTGACATTCCGAATTTAAGAGTTAGTGAATATCGTAAATGGTTTAAAATATTTCAAACTTCGTCATAATTCTCCTCCAATCTGCGTTCCACGACAGAATAGACCCAATCGTTAAATATATGATGCACTGAACGGTTAGACATGTACTTTTTCGATGTCTGCTGCGCTCTGACTAAAATCGATTGAATAATATTTTAATGCCCTTCAATCTATTAGTCGGCAATGGAAATCATTCCCCAACGTTACTTCTTCTGCAACAGACGAAATGAAAACCGGATACGAACCTAACACTGCATTGCGAAATAATTCTTCTGCTCACACCACTCGAAACGTTCAGTTGCAGGTTGCTCACTCTTCCGCCGTATATATGAACTGCAGGTTTGTTTCGTTTTTGAGGGTTAATTGAATTCCTCCTAGATGTTTCTCATTTTTTTCTGCCCTTTTTTTCTTCATTAACAATTCCCTTCTTCAGTTTTGTCAAATTAAAGCGGTTTCTTTTTCTTTTTTCCTTTTTTTTCTTTGGACAATCGTTCCCTAAGAAGTAAAACTTTAGAAGGGTAAGTGAATAAAAAGTTGACATAAAATATACAACCGTTAACGGGAGAAGTTTTGTGAACATTTCCTTGGAAAAGCAAATGTCGCTCGTAGGTCTTTGTTTTCTCGTGTTTTTTTTTTTTTTTTTTTTTTTTTTTGTGCATCAAGAAAGCATTCTAGGAGGGTCTTCTTTCAAACCTTTTATTAAATATTAAATATGTATAAGTTCCTGTACGTACGTATATAATGCTATTTTCGTTTGCTGAATTTGTTTTCTATTTTGGAAACTTTTGGATTCAAAAAACGCGTGTTTAGGGGTGAAAATACCCATACCTACCCCTATGTACGTACGTCTTTGTTCGTTTTTGTGTGGGGAGGTTTTTGTGTCTTTTTGATATTTTTGCGAGCATTTACGTTGAACAAAATATTGACGGAACTAAATGGATAAAGTGAGAAGAAAGAACGACGGATTGGTAGTTAGATGAACATGTAATCGAATTTATACGTGTAAACGATGGCGATGTTTTTGAGTGAATGAGAACTGACGTGACCATTACGAATGGTGTTTTGTTTTAGTGTAAGCAGAACGTTGGGGGTCTTGTTGCGAATGTCTCGTCAATTTATGACAGTTATGGAAAAAATAAGTTTTTCCCCTACAACTGTTGTTTGTCCTGACTTCTGCGTCGAGTAAAGGAAATGTTTTTTTTTTTTTTTTTTTTTTTTTTTTTTTGCATTTAGCATTTGGAGTTTAATTTGATGCACCTCTGACAAGAAAAGAAGAAGGATAGAATGCCTCTGAAGCTGATACTCATTTTATGGTGGATATCGAAAGAGTGCTGTAATAAACAGAATATAAAAAAACTCTAGCGTAACAAGTCTGGATACAAAAAGTTGGTTTTCGAGAAAAAGAATTATGAATTTTGATGGTCACATTAATTGTCTGTAAGTTTATATGCGTTGATGATATGTTATGATCGTACGAAATTTGTTAGCTGCTGACAAAATATTAGACAATATGAAATTTAAAAGCATTATTTCTTAAAATGAAAAATTAATTAAGATGATAAAGTATGGTAAATAATCATACAATTTCAAATAAAACCAAAAAAATATAATAAAGTTATAAAATAAAAAACAAAAAAAAAGCATGTGGTTAATTTTTATAAAAAAAAAAAGTTCATGCAAATTGAAAAGAAAAAAAGATAAAAAGGTTTATCGGACGTATCGTCCGGTCAATCCGTACCAAAATTGGTAGCATGTTACAGTAAATTATAATGAATATTTATTTCAAATTTCATACATATGGTTCCACAATTCCGTATTTTATGACCAATATAAAAACAAAAATAGTGGTACCGGAGGTACCGTCTGGATGATCCACGCCAAAATTATTAGAATTTTACAATGAATTGAAATAAATATTTATTCCAAATTTCGTGGCTATTGGTGAAAAATTGAGCATTTTATAGCCAAAATAAAAACAAAAATAGTGGTACCGGAAGTACCTTACGGTGGATCCTAACCAAAATCAATTAAGTATGGTCCTTGGCTTTGTAAACATGTTCATACCAAATTTCGTGATTATCGGACAAAAATTGCGACCTGTACTGTGGGAAAAAGAAATTGACTAATATCTATCTATCTATATATATATATACATATATATATATAGGTGTATATATATACGAATTTTAGTTATTGGTGCCAAAATTTTCCTGACGTCCTGAAACGAAAAACGTACCCACCCTCAATCCTGGGGGCTAATACCCCACCAAGCGTAACAAGTAAATTTTCTAAAGAAACCTACTTAAAAAACGTAAGACTAACAATGTCTGGATGAGAAAACAATGAAACTCATCGAAGTACTAGAGTTTTCTTTTTTAGAACCATAATTACCTGAATTTTTTTTTCCTTAGAATTTGTTAATGATTTTATCGAAGTCGAGTTTGCTGGTACAATAATGTAGTACATTTGATTTCATTAAAATAACTTACGTTGACGCAAGCCTTAGGAACAACCTTAGACTCTTCAATGGAAGTTATTGTGTCAGTATACAGGTGTCCTTTTGTATATAGTGCGAGGCCGTACGAAATATATCGTTAGGCTATAGTTGAGGATTCGTATTGTCAGAAAAAAATACTAGGCTAGGCTAAATCTATAGAGTCGCTATTTGAAGGCGTTTTTGATATTGAATCGACAATCGAAATATAAAATAAGTCCAAAAAATTTTGGTTTGGAATTCTGGAGAAGACCTGTATCGAGGTTTTATTCCTTCTTCGAGGATGTGGAACATCCAAATAGGTACACATAATATTACGAAATGAAAGAATCGGTACCTATGTTGGTGTAATTCGAGGGATGGGGTGCTGGGCATACTTAAGATAATCTTATAGGTCCATTAGTAGAATCGTAAATTCAATTATTTTATTTTATTTTACTTTTTCATTCAGCTTCCTTTGTAGGGGCGTTCTGAGACTTCCTTATTTGGGTGGAGTATCAGTTTAGAAAATTATCGACTGGTATAATGTTTTCTCTCTCATTTTATCACTGAGAGTGACGATTACCAATTTTTCCGATTCGCCGACTAACAAAAACCTTAGGGGTGGACACCTCCTACCCGCCATTCGGAACGCTCTTGCTCCCTTCGTCTCGATTTCGCGACTCTAACGCATAATTTAGGGGTTACAAATCAAACCAATACGAGCCTCGTTAAAATTCAGTAAGATAATTGCTTCCTCTGATCCTATGTTAAGAAGGTATTCTTTATGGTGGAATTAATCGATAATTTTGAAATATCATCAGATGTTTGTGTGTGTGTGTGTGTGCGTGTGCGTGGGCGCGCTTTGTGTCGAGCTCATATATACCTATTTTTCAAATATAAGCTTCAACCATAATTTCAATGCACAAAAGTATATCGTACAGACAGGACAACTAGCGACAAAAAAAATACGCTGTTTTTTGCTGTACCGAAGACGATGTTTTGAACTTCGATAACTATGTGTACGTGACAGTTCCTCATTTTTATGTACCATCTTCTACAATCTATTCGAATGAAAAGTAAGGAGGTAATTGCCCTCTATGCCCTCATGTTCTCGGCGTATTAATTTTGAAAGAGCGAGTAATTAAACGGAGACTCATTTTTCTCCACCATCTTCCCATGGCTGGTATTATTATCGGTTGATATATTCTGTTTCTGACAGTTGATACATGCGTCGTTACAATCAGATCGCTAACGATTAACTTTCGCATCCAGCGAACATTCGTTCACTTACCTGGTAGTTATTTATTTATGTCGACAGAATAAAACGGAAGAATAAGAAAAGAAATACATAAAAAAAAATAAAAAAAACAGAATAAAAAAAAACCGATTTCAATGAAAATGCGCTTCGTATCTATACTTGATGCTGTTTTTTTTCCTTTCTTTCGCTCTCAGTCTTTCAGTCTTCGTGTATTCCCAGATTGTCACGAGACATAACTCCGGAATTGTTTTATTGTTCGACTTGTCCAGTGCCTATATTAGAAGCGGAATCTCTTATCACCGCCACTACCAGCACCGCCTGGTAGAAACGACTACTACTTAATCTCGTATAAAAATAAATCATTACGCTCGTGAACCCATCGAACAGACCTATTATCCGCGTTTCATACGTTGATCGTACATTGCGATGCTGGAGGCCGGTCTGATGGAGAGACGCAGGGTGTTCGGTAATGAAGGGCAAAAAGTAAACATTTCCAATCGATCGAAATACCGAACGCTGATTTCGCTAGACTTTTTTTTTTTTTTTTCGTTCATGACGACGTCAATGTGCGCCGTTGTCGTTGGTGACGAGTGCATAGGATTGTGAGCGAATATTTTTAACAACGTGCGTTTGTGTTGCTGATTGCAGTCTGGACGTGTGAAGGCGAATGCGGTTTTTCGACGACGAAGTACCAGCCCTAGTTTCCCCGCAGCAGATGTGCGCCTCTCACATGGAGAGCGCATGCTGAAGTGCTACTGCGAAATTAAAGTCGTGTGGTAGAGTATACAAAAGAATGGGATCCTCATTTTTGAGGAATGAAATTTTTCTGTAATATGTTTTTTTCTTTTTTCTCTTGTCATTTCGTATTTCGATTTGAAGGTTTCTTTTTCACACCAAAGATGTGGTATGTGAGGCGATGAACGTCTTCATGTAACTACGTACGTGGGTCCTAACAACAAAAACTTTCATGATTTTCCACCCATACCTACATCTTGAAAAATCCACGTAAATTAATTCACAAGAATTTAGCCTGATAGTCAGCCTAGAAATAGTCGTTGACTCAATCTACACCGTATGAAGAATTGAATACAAACATACTTCTGTGCCGTCTGAGTATAATTCTGATATCTAGTGAAATTCTCTGCGTAACCGGTTAAATAATGCCCCGAGAACACGTTTAAATGTATTTCAATTACGACAATTTAACATTATGTGAAACTTTAGTAGCATTTAAGAATTTGTCGTTTAGCTGCGAGTTGTGTAGTCAAAAAGAGATAAGTATCAAGAACAAAACAAAGGTATGTAATAAGTGATTGTCCGATAAGGGAAAAAAATCAAGTACTAGCGGTATCTCCTTATATTATTAGCTGGGAATGTATGTGTCAGTAGCCTGTTTTACTAAAAGGTTCGATAAAGGAAAGAGAAAAAATATTGACGACAGACCTTGAGAGAATACACTGCCTATAGAGACCACGTAGGCAATAGCACATCCACCAGAATAAAAATGCCAAATACTTATGACGAAGAAAATATCAGCGAAGTTTTAAGTTTTTTTGGAGAAAATGTACGCGTTTCTTTTAGTTTCTTCAGCTTGGATGTAAAGTCATATATTAATTCACATCATTCTTTATGAAAGCATAGTCACAACCCTTCAAAACTGACAACATTACCTACCCCATCATTCTATGATTCACTCGAAGAACACAATAGACCGATAAATCCTTTCACACATCCGTATTATCTAGAAGAGGACCTCATCCTATCCACGATGAATACAATACAATTTTCTAACTAAGACTTAATATTTTTCTTTGAATCTTGACGTTGATAACAGAAAATCCACGTCTCTTCGTGTAGTCAACGACAGTGCATGCTCTTTCGAATGGATCAAACGTTCATCAGTAAACCAAAACACAAACGATGGAACAAATCAATCGCTGAATAACGTTTACTAGGTAATTTATTTTTTGCACGTGGATTAAAAATTGCAAATTTACACCCTCAGCCGCATCGTGTGTTATTTTGGAGGATGAAATGGACGAAAAGTAAAGTTCAGTGGCTGCGAATAAACCTGGTTTCTTTTCCCTTCCTTATCTTCGTTTTTGAAGTCTCCTTCGTCACATCACTTTCTAGGGTACGTAAGGAACACGAATCTTGCATTGTCAGCTCTGTTAAGGAGCCTCATTTCTACACAATTATCAACATGTGTATGTCTTATTGTTAAAAGCGAGCTTAGAAATTAATTGTTTTTCTATTTCATCTATCACCGATGAATTTGTTGACTAATTATTTTCTGTTGTTGAAATTGGGAAAACGATACCCAGTTGCTTGCTGTAAATCAGTGTTGGCGGGTACTCAAAGCGGAAATTAGATCAATTAGGTAAATGTTTGATCAGTAAAATTGATGAAGATTATGACGACTATTTTATGCAGCCTTCCGCTCAACTCGGGTTTCACAGTGCAATTGTTTCACCTGGTAATCACCCGAAAAGTGGAATTAATACTGAGACGTACACACGTACGCTTACCTCTCATCTGCACCTATTGGATGATAAGCTCCCATAACCTATAATTGGTGCGGTGCTGGTTTTGTGGTGAGGGGAGAAGTATGTGATGCACCTTCGAATGCCCTGATGTGCAGAACTTACATTGGTGACCTCGATGTTATGGAAGAGGTGCTGCTGCAGCGTTATCTCTGGTACATTCAACACTAGGCGTTGCTCACCACCCCACGATGATGACGGCATTCACCGAATAGTGGCGAAAGTAACGAACTGGTGCCGGTTCGAAGCAGGCATGTTTGGCAGGACATTTCCTGATCCTTCGTATCTACTCGTGCCATTCGCTCCACCTCCACCAAATCGTACCGCCGTCTCCACTCCTGGGGGAAGGTAGTGTGGCGTACAAACATAAGTGCATCGTTCTGTCGTCTACGCTAATGGGCACTCGTCACCCGATTGATACAGGACTGCTCTTTTGGCTCAGCGAAAAGTAGGCGATGTCGGTTTGAATCCTTAGAGGCAAAATCTACGTATGTGGTCTTGAATGGACGAGTGTGCATCTTTCAAACTCGAACTAGCGAATAGTAGTGGAAAATGAGTAATTAGGCGTTGGTTGAAAGCAGTTTTAAGTGGCTGTCTGGTAGTGCAAAAAAATACTGTCGCACAATCATGAATGATATAACCGAGGTTGGAATTGCGTGTTTCACCGGTAAAAGGAATAGAGTCATTATGAGAGGAATTTTCGAAAGAATCGACAGTCATTTGCCACCTTATAGCCTCGTTTTAACGGTTCATTCCGTTACGCTAAAAACCAATTTATAAGGGACGTCTGACGCTCGCGCTGTCTAAATATTGAAATGCCATCGGTTGGCATCGCCGACTCGCGTTCATTCGAACCCATTAATCGAGTAAATTCCGCGGCAGTCAAACACCCAGCGCTTCCTCGTACAAACACCGACGAACGTACACGCACGGCAGCGTTTCCACTTTCGTTGCCGATCTATTCTCGCATTCTTCTTCGCCACGCCAGTCAAAGCGAGCAGTTTCCAATTCGTCGTCACGTTTAATTAGTGCCAACTTCGTTACACTCGGCGCGTATCGCTGCGCCGCCCTACGGTCGACATCGTCTCCGACCACATTTTGATGGGTTACAGAAACTGTCGCGTTCGCGTTCACCGCGGCCGTGCGCTACGGGTGCTATCTACCGAAAAGTACTCGAGGGGCCGCCGCCGCCGCCGACGCCGCCGCCGCCGCCGCGGCGAACGCCTGGTATTCGTTAAAAAGTTGATTTAAGTAACGCGTTCTCGAAACAACTTTCGAAAACAAAAGACAAGCGAAAAGAACGGAAAAAAGCCGGTGGTGGTGGCGGCGGCGGCGGCGGATGGATGGCAACGGCGGCGATATTATATGTTAGTTATGTATGTACGTGCGAGTTATAAAAGGCGCGTAGCTAATAAACACGAGTTATTTACGAATGCGCGCAAAATTTATGGTCGTTGTAATTCGTTTGTAATTACCGAATGCGACGAGTGATGAGACTCGTCGTCGCGACGATCGCATGCGAACCCAGCGACCGCACTCGACGAGAGTCGCAGCTTTCGTTTATTTTCGTATCCCTGCGGCTGTCTCGACCGTAGCCCCACGCGGCGCGGCCACATTGTCGACGACGAATGCGAAACATCACCACATCTGACCTGGTCCGACTTGACCCTTTGGGCGCCTCTCTTTCACGCATCCATCGACGACAGTTACCGATGTAGCCACGTTTTGGTGGTGGAGAAGGGCTTACTGACACAGGGATCGAGAGTGAAACAAAAACTATTCGATCCCATTCACTCTTCAAAAAATTCTTTCAAATCTCTTATAAAACTCTTTATATATTCTCGAATTTTATAACTTCAAATCAATTCGATTGAATTGATTTCAGCCCAGTTAGAAAAATGAATCACTCCGATTGAATCTTTTTTTAAGTAGGTTTTCTTCAGAAAATCTACTTATTCCGCTTGGTGCGGTACTAACTCCCAGGGTTGGTGGTGGGTACGTTTTTCTTTTCATGACGTCAAGAAAATTTTGTCACCAATAACTAAAATTCACATATATATACCCACATGAATATGTAGAGATAGATCGATAGATATAAGTCAGTTTCTTGTTCCCACGTTACAGGTCGAAATTTTTGTCTGATAATTACGAAATTTGTACGAACATTTGTACTAAGCCAAGGACCAGACCTATTGTTTTTGGTTAGGATCGACCGTACGGTAGTTCTAGTGCCGGCATTTTTGTTTTTGTTTTGGCTATAAAATGCTCAATTTTGCACCCATAGCCACAAAATTCGGAATAAATATTTATTTCAATTCATTATAAAACGTTACTAATTTTGGAACCATATGTATGAAATTTGAAACAAATATTCATCATAATTTATTGTAGCATGATACCAATTTTGATGCGGATCGACCGGACGGTACTTCCGGTAAAGTTTTATTTCTATTTTTTTTTACAATTTCCATAAACTTTTCTTTTTACAAAAATTAACCACATGTTCATGTTTTCTTTTTTTTTATTTCGTAAATTCATTATATTTCTTTGGTTTTATTTGAAATTATATGATTATTTACGATACTTTATCATCTTAATTAAATTTTCATTTCAAGAAATAATCCTTTAAAATTTCGCATTGTGTAATATTTTGTCAGCGACTAACAAATTTCGTGTAATCAGAACATACCACTAACGCAAATAAACTTACGGAAAATTAATGTGACCATCAAAATCCATAATTCTTTTTCTCGAAAATCTACTTTTTCTAGCGAGGCTTGCAGCGCTAGAGTTTTTTCTTTTTTTTTCCCTTCAAAATTTTGTAATTCTAGGTCTATGGAAGAAAGACAAACAATAAGGGGGTAGGAAAAAAGAAATATGCATCAATGAAAATCAAAATATGGGCAGGAAAGAGAGAAAAACATCAATCATGAAAAAGAAAATAGATAGATATGTGCTGATAATGATCCAATCTGTTTTGCCCTTGAAGGAGTAAATGCTACTAAATTTTAAGGAATCTCTTACTCAGCCTCTCATTTTTCCAATAATTCACTCCCAATCGATCCTGATTCAATATTTGAAAAGTTGATTGAATTCTCTCTGATTAAAAAACGAAAAAATCCCAAGATTCAATCTTTCACTTCAAATCATCCTAACTCCTGGTATGCTACTTTTCATCTCTTCTCGTCATCGAAGCCCTTTCTACCGCGATCAGTTCGACTGAATTTCAAGTATTTTCGAATATTTCACGATATTCTGTATATCGTTCGGAGACTTTACAGACTGAATCGATCGATAAAATATGCTTCGATTCCCCACAGGAGCTCGTAGACGTCGTTTTCGATGTAACGAAGTTTTCGCGATTCCATCCGTCGTCGTGCATGCAGGGCTGAAGAATTGGATTGGCTGCAGAACGTGAGGAAGCGAATGCCACTGAGGGGGTGGGAACTGAGCGAGCTTTTGAATGCACAAAATAATTATAGTAATTGATGGAATACCAACGGTGTATGAGCGACTGTATCGGAGGGAAAAAAATACGGTTTCGAAAGTAGGTACCTACTTTTTTTTTTGTACGAACGAATACGATTCTCAGCTAATTTCACCCCTACATATATGCTGTGTACATAATGGGAACTTTCTAGACGCAGTGGACTGTAATCTACTGATGTTCGACGCTGAATGAAAAAAAGAAGAATTAATGTGGGTGTGAAAAGTTCATGTTTTCGGTATACCGAGCAAAGGTTAATGGGGCTAAAATTAGTGGACATCGGTTTCCTGTTATTTCTTGAAATCATTCTACCATTGATGTTTCATGTCATCGAAATTTGTAGTCGAATTGTGTTCAGCTCATTACAGGTGTAAGCGATTTTAGACTTGGTACTATGAGATGAAACTTTTGCCAATAAGCCTATGATGTTGATGAAAAGGAGATCGTTTCTATCATTTCTGTAGTGATGTATATGTCGATTGTAACGAGTAAAAACAAGACCAAAACCAAGTCGATTGTGATAGTCCTGGTTTTTTGGCGTGGCGTCGATATGTTTTAGTTTTTGATCGCAATCTTGCTAAGTCAAGTCTTGGTCTGGAGGATAGGGTACCCTATTATAGTCTATCACAATAGTTGATGTCATGCTTGTAAAAAATTATCACTGAGGCAACCAAAAAGTGTGAATGGGCAGGAAAATGACATCGCACGAAATATCGGTAGGGAAACAAATTCTATGAACAAATTTCTTGTAGCATGTTCTCGTTGGAGTGACCAAAGTGGCAGTACCTCGAGACTTTTGGCAATGGTAATAGCGGGACGCCGAGATCAGTACGTCGGCATTGATAATTGGAAAAATCATAGCTGGGGATTAAAATTAGTTGAAAAAAGTGTGTTTAAATTGTGTAGCTACACCTTCTGGTTAGTAATTTTTAACTAACATGTGCTACACGCCCAGGGCTATAGAGAGGAAATTTGGACCCAGAGGAGAAAAAAATATATGGGCCCTCCAAAAAATTCAAAATTGCATCTGCATCATAGTCCAGTCAGATCTTTCAACATAAAAAAAAAATTAGCTCGTAAACTTCAACTATATAGAGTTGTTGGGTGGGTCCTCTAGATTAACTTACTAAATGTTTCACCGTCCTCACTTCTTGCATTTTTGGAAAGAGGATGTTTGTCCCCCAAAATTTGGTTTTTGCGTTTTTCTCCACGAATTTTGATTTTGTGATAAAAGTGGATTAGTAAAAACTTGTTTATCATGAAATTTTCTCCAAAAAAGGTAACTTTCAGTTTTTTTCCCAACGCCTTCCTTTCTCTCCAGAGAGTCTTGAAAAAACCATCCTCTAGTGGATATGTTCAATAGCATTATATGAGAGATATTACTCGTAATTATCTACCATGTAGATAACTCGTAAACCCAATATATTTTCTAACCATCCACCGCCGTCCATAACCCCTTCCAACAAAAAAGGTTACATGCAGTTTGTTTCCTGACACCCCCTTTTCCTTCTAGTGAGTCCTGAAAACAATCGAATTCAGTGAATATAGTTGTTTTCAAGACTTCCTGGTGGGGAAGGGGGCGTCAGACAAACAACTTTGAAGGTGGAAGAAACAGGAAAAGGTTATGGAAGGAGAGTCAATGGGTAGAAGACATGTTTTGCATTTACGAATCATCTACATAGTATGATAATTACGAGTTATATTTCTCATATAATTCTATTGAACATGTTTAGCGGAAAATGGTTTTTTCAAGACTCTGGGAGGAAAGAGGGACGTTAGACAAAAAACTGCATGATACTTTTTTGTAACAAATTTTATGTTGAACAATTTTATACTGACCTATTTTTATCAAAAAATCAAAATTGGCGGAGAAAACCATGAAAAACCCAATTTTTGAGGATAAATACCCCATGAATCTAAAGCCAAAAAAAAAAAAATAAATAAAAGCTTATCTTTTAAAAACGTGTTTTTAACATAAATTTATTTATTTATTTTTTGAAAACTCGGCCCTAAAAAACCCCTCTCCCTTTTCTCTCGTCAAGCCTATATAGGCCTTCTCAGTCTGGTTGTAAGTTTAATGTTAAAGATTTTTAAGTCGAGTTTCAGTTAACATGAAACATCTGAAAGAGCCTGTCGAATTTACTTACTGATTTTAAAAATTATTCAAGGTTCGCTTCGTTTTCATTCTAATCTTTCCCTACGATTACGAGAGGCTTGAGAATCGTGTTTCACTCGCCAAACTGATAGGAACCAATTTCATCATCTGATTTCTCCTTTTCCACAAAATGTTAATCTTTACAGCCCCTCTATTTTAACTCAAGCTCCTCTTTTCCTAATGAATACTTCGAGTAGAAGAAAAAAAAAAAACAAATTGTAAAAAGTCTCTAATCGACATTAAACAAATTTACTCTAAACTGCGATTCGTGTCCGGACGCGATGGTGTGCTGCGTTCGATAAGCTCGGTTTTCTTCAATGCCTATAAAACGATTTCAGAAGCGGCACACGTCAACTTTTAATTTTCGTGGCATTTGTTAATTTGAGGCGTTCGCCGCTACGCCGCTGCTCCCCCAACCTTTGCCTCCCGATCGCCATTTCTCCCTGTCGCTAACTGATACTACCCTCATCCCTCGCCGTCACCACCTTGTGTCCCTTCTCCTCCCTTTACTCACTTCGCACGCATTGATATCGTGTAATTATACCGCACTCGCTGGAGGAAATTATCCGGCACCGTTTATTCGAAATTAATCGACGAACGAGTATAATCATTCGCTCGAATCGTTTTTAATTTACTAATACGATTACAGTGTGCACCGGAGAAACATGTTTTGAAATTAGCCTGTACACGCTCGTTATCGTTTTACCGATTTTAACAGCAAATGTATGCTGCTATATTAGGTACACATCGCTAATAGATACTGTATTTTTTTACCTTTTTAGTAGGTTTTCAAAGAAAAAGTACTATTCAAAATTGACTTCATAATCTGGAACCATAATTGTTTTTCAATTCACGTTTGAAGAAACTTCACTTCATCGATCAGTCAAAGTCGCATAATGTTGCAGTGAATGAATACCTTACAGTTGTCCACATTAAAATTGATCCAACTGTTTCAATTCCCCGGATTGTAACCAGAAACAACAAAGAGCCGAACATATTTTTAGGGGAAACGTAGTTGTTGCATAAAATTTTAACATTAGGAGATGCTTTCTTTGGATAGTAGAAAAATAATAATTTGAATAATTTTTTTTAAATGTCCTTCGTAAGGGGGGTCGGGAAATTGGGGCTGATCGATTTCCAAGGAAACCCGGCCCTTCGGCCTTTCTGTGGTTACCCTCTCGGTTACTCCTAAACGAATTAGTTTCTCGGCTTTCTCATTACCCAAATATTTTCAATTTAAACCAGCCGAAAAAAAAAATCTGTTGAATGAAGGGCACCTAACTGATTGTTATTAGTTAATTAAAAAACAAAAAGTTAATTTATTTAAAACTGTATAGTTCCATATCTTGACGTCCAAGAAACGCATCCATTAACAAATTTCCGATTTTTCTCGTAGATTATTTGCATTTTCCGAAAATGCCATTAAAATATGTACCTACTTATTAGAGTACCATCCCAACAATCATGTTTTTAGAAAATATTACTTTCTCAAAGAAAATTGAGAACTAACTGTATAAATGTACAAGAATTCTAACATAATGGTACCTTCAATTTTTGCGGTATCGAAACTTCTTGAAGAATTTACAGCTTTTTGTGAAGTTTTATGGTGACAAGGTAGCATAATTATACAATCCATATAATGAGTACCTAGCCATATAGGTATATGTGGTCGGTACAAAATCTTGTTGACTCGATACAGGGTGTAATTTTCTTCCAGTTTTTTGAAATATGGTACACATGTTAGGTACAAATATATTGTGAATTTTGGTTTTAATTGAAGCATTTGTTAGTTCTCGAGTTATTTTAGATTTTCTTTTTGAGAACACCGTGATTCCGAGTCCTAATAAAAAATTGAGAAATATTTGTACACGATCGTATTGGTTTATGAGCAATGTTTTGCATTGGTTCATAGTGTATAAAATGTTCATCTTAATTTACATAGGTATCTTTATTTAATATTTGCTATCCAGTAAATATTGATACATCTCGAATCGTCAATAAGCAATGGGTCAGTTAAATGTAGAAAAAAGTATTTATGACATTTTTTTTTTTTTTTATAAATGAAAAAAAGAAATTATTTGATTTTGAAGAAGTGCAGCACTAGTTGGACTAAAAACACACAGTAGAATTGAGAACTAACTTCTAGCAAAACTAACTTGTTCAGATCTAACTCCTGTAGTGTACAGAAATGTTTTCTCTGCTGAACACAGCCAATGTTACGTGCATAAAATTAATAGCGTTGATTTCTTGGAGATGGACTCTTATCGTCTACCTTGACTATCTTTGTTTTCTCATCATCAGACGTAGACAGAGAATGATTATTTCGTAAATCAATAGGTTTAATGAAGCATGTCAGTTTATAAAGCATTTTGCTGATGGAGCAGTCAATTTTAAAAATAGTTTCCGAAATAAAGTGTCATTAACTCATGAACATTGGTGTAATAAAATGGTACCTAAGCCAAGTGTGACAATTATAAAGTATTGAAACTTCCTTGTATATCAGTATTTTTACTATGAAGACGCAAAATGCAAATGTTCGCAGGAGAAACCCAAATATATCATAAAGTAAAATTTTGGCCCTCCTCCCAATTTTTAGACATTTTTGAGAAAAAAACAACCGTATAATTGTACTTTTTATTTTTCTTTCGTAAAAGTTTTCATTTTAATCCTTCTTCCAATTAAAATTTTCACTATTTTTAAAACCTGCTTGTCTGGCGGAGCGTGGCTGCGCTGTATTTTTTAAAATTTCTTTTGTATTCGTTGTTCCGCTCATTTTTTCCGTGCGGTCCCATTCCTCTTCATCCCTTTTGGCAGGGTGTTCCTTTCTCACCATATCTCTTCCTCTCTTCGTGCATCTCTCTTTTCCTCCTTGTTATTAGACCAGGTTTCAATTTGACCGAAATCCGTCGAAATTTCGTACAAAGAGGATTAGACATAGTAAGTATAGTTCTGCCATCGTCAAAGAATGAGAAGACAGATAGAAAAACGAGAAATGCACGAGAAAACGCGTGAATGGAGTGGAGGGTCTAAGAAGAGGGAAAAATTAGAATATTCTGAAGGGAACATACGAAAATTATGTTACAAAAAAAAAAAAAAAAAAAAAAAACGGGAAGAGGTAGTTGATAGCGGTCTGCAAGAAGAGGGAGTCGCTAGAAAAATCGGAAAATTGAACGTACGATGGCGGATTTACCGAATATTGAAATGAGATTTGAGGTAGGAATACGCTTCGTTTTTTATTTTCCTCTTTCTTTTCTTTTCACGATAACGAGGTCGAGAAAAGCGATACCGGATTTAAGAAGGTATTCGTTAACAAAGGGGATAAATCCACGGAAAATTTTCCTCACTTATATGGTCGGTTCGCCATATGGTACGGTTGTATGTCGTTTGCCTAGTCTCGAAGTGGTATCTTTTGTGGTTGGTTTTGGGGGATTGCAAAGAAGGAAACGTAAAGGGAGGAAAGTGGGTAATGTGTGAAAACGAATTTAGAAAATTCACAACAACGACGTAACGTGAAGCGTAGGAGAGAAATTCATCTGTTGCTGGTAATCGGTAAACGATGACGATATTTTGATATTTTATTTTATTTCTTTTTCTTTTTTTTTTTTTCTTGCATACATGAAAAAGCAGGTGAAATAAGAGTGGAATTTTCTTGTGAGGTGGGAAAATTTTTGATTATAACTGAATTTTTAACAATATGACAATATTGGTAATGTGTGTGTATAATAATTTTATATTATAAAGAAAAAGAGGAAATAACTAATTGCGTAGACTAGAGTACTGAATTGACTGGCGTAAGTGAAGACAATGGAAAGATGTGAAGAACTCACTTATAATTCTCATTAAATTATATAGTTTACAAGTTTACATGCATTAGACATAGATACGTTCATTTTTTCACTTGTTAGAGAAAGAAAAAGAAAGTCATATTCTTATGGTTACTGTATGCAGTGACTTTCGCCGAAGCGGAGTTGATAGCTTATGGTAGGTAAACGTAAAGAAACTTGGTTGACGATAATGTATGATGTGCCGCACCTCCTGGTGATTGAAGGTTTGACGTCGGAAAAAGTCACCTAACACACAAATAAAAACCAAAAAAAGAAGGTAAAACAACGAGGTACAGTTATCTGCAGAGCCAAATGTAGGAAAATACGTTTTTTGGAAGAAAGGGAAAAACGGCACAACCAATAAAACACCAAAGAACCGGCCAATTCGCTCCATTAGTTTAGGCTAACATTATAGTTTCACATTCCCTGGAAAACACAAAAATCGAACAAAATACATGTAAGAAAAGAGTTTGTATTACTGAGAATTTGTCTACAAGCGTAGCAGTGACCTTGAATATTGCGATCTTTGGTGGATGAAGTGCTATACCAATCTCCAGATGATCCGCCTCAGGATGCCTCGCTGAACTGCTCTTGATTAGAATCAGTTCCAAAAATATGAAAAATTCACTACAAACTGCAGTTCTAAGCAATTACTCCGACTTGCTTTGCCTGGTGTAGAATGTACTATCACTTGAAAAATCTGATTTAAAGGGCCATAGAAAACTGAATTTCGATTTTATTTATTTTAAAACACTCCGCTGATCGATGTAATTTGATCGATATTATCACAGTTTAAGAATAACACTTGTAGGGTTTATGAATAGGATGCCTAAGTCTTTCAAAAAACAAGACGAGTGGAGTATGGAGGCTCAAGTTTGTAACAGATGGAGACCAAATGGCTTGAAACTTTAAAAGCAGATATTTTTCACACATGCAATTTACGTAACTTTCAATTTTGTTATACCTCGCAAATTTAAGTTGCAGACACATAAGAATTTTGAGTAAATTATGGGGATTAGAAGATTACTCATATGAGGAAATAGGCTCGACCTATGGACAACAGTCGTCACCTTTAGTGACCAATATTTGTGCCTTGCACTTTAAACCAGAACAGAATGTTTGTTTGATTGTACTTGTCTATTTTTGCAGATATACAAGTTACAAATCTCGGTCCGTGACGAATCAATAGATAACGATCTCGGCGATGGCTCAAGTTTGGTATTTTTCTGGGTTCTTTTATACTTGGTTCCATACATGCCCACAGACACACATACATAAATAAATATGTATGTATTTGTGTCTAATTACATTGTACTTTGAAGATAAACAAAGTACTACAAGTGCACTTATCAACATAACGTAATCCGTGTAGAGTTGATTAGTAACTGTCCCACAATTATGAATTACATACAGACTGTAAGAAGAAATTTGTTCATATTTTGTTTAACGTAAAGCGCATCAAATTAGTCAACCTGTGGTCTGAGCCCCTAAACCTCATATCAATAGAATCGCCTAGTAATTATTTGCTTTAGTTGAAAAATTTATCTAGTTTGATTGGATCGGTGCTGACTACGTGTGAACAGTATGTGCGGCTGCTGACAAATCCAATTTAATGTGGGCGAAAATATCATTTCATTAAAAATTTACTTTTAATTCTTCAATTCTGGAATTCGTAAATTTTTAGAATAAAATTAATATTCACATCAATTATCAACAAAAAGTTGAAAAAAATTCAAATTGGACCCCAATCACATCAGCCTGTAACAAAACAGCAAACCTTCCTGTTCTCACAGTGGCTACAGCCTACAATGGCAAGTCGCAAAACATAAATAATTTATAAATCTATGAACAATCACAGCTTTTTTGCTCTATTATATTCTACTTGAAGTAACTTAGCCATTAAAAGCCCTGTAATGGAGAAGTGCTCTCATAAAAATCTGTGGTTCCATCCTACAACGTTTCTGTTATTTATTATTTACTAGAAATAAATGAAACAAAACTCGTTGAAAAGGTGTCCGAAACGTAATTTGACAACCCTGTCCTCGAGTGACGTACTTGCTGGAATACTGATGTGAAAGTATACCGTCTTGTCATTATATTGGAAGGTATGTTGGGGAGATGTGAGTAATATGGACACTTGGGGTAAAATGGACACTGGCCTTATTGAATCGGCTATTGGCTCTCCATGGCGGATGATGGATTAATTAACTTTATTTATACTCTAGAGCTTATTTTCTGACTTTGGCTTGATTCTTTGGTCTGAGTTTCTAATTATGACGCGATAATGTTTTCAGAAGTGATATAACTTTTGCAAATTTTTAGATGAGAATAAATCGAGTAAGTAATATTTATTTGTATAAATTGACTATTACGATTAATAGAGGGTAGTGTTGATTTAATTAAAAGTTGTGAATTGTCACTTTTTCGTTGAAATAAACAATTTTATTAGCTTTTTTTTTCAGTTTACCTCACTTGGAGTAAAATGGACATAGGTAAAATGGACACCCAGCTTACAATATTTTTCTGCATGTTTTAGTTTAAAGATGCCTCGAAATTATATTTGAAAGTCAGACAGACAGACAGAAGTGATCAGAAGTTTCTAAAAACAAACAAAAAAAACAACCCAAGTAGATGCATCATGTTTTTATTGCTGTCAGCTTTTTTCTGCCTCACAGCCTGGAGAACAGTGGATTCAGTGCACTTAGTGTGAAGAGTGGGCTCATGAAGAATGTGTGTCAAAAGAGGACAAATTATTTTTTACATGTGAATTGGGTGTTAACAATTAATTATTAAATCTCTGTTGAAGAATATTAATTATTTTTAAATTTTATTCTTTATTTTAAATAAATTTGCACTAGTGTCTGTTTTACCCCAGATGGTGTCTATTTTACCCCGATACATTTTGAATGAGTGATTTTGGAAGGTACTAGAAAACTGTGAATTGTGATTAATCAAAATGTCTGAAAAACTGGAAGAGGGAAGTTGAGGATTTTCCATAGATACCCCAATAACTAAATAACGATTAATCTGCGTTTAGTGTGTCCATATTACCCCTATCTTCCCTATATTGAAGTTGAGCTTAGATGAAAAACGAAATAACTGAACCACGAAAAAACGCACGTACTACCTATGTAAGTGTAAGTGTTATCCTGGAATAGTTTTTAAACTTGGAAGCACTGGAAGGCTTTGCATTTTGTGCAAGCTATACAGGAGTGAGTTCGAATCAAAGTTTTCATCATTAATACGTACCTACAATATTCGTAATGAAAGCGGATGGTAAAGACGATACGATTTGCGTAGGTGGCCACCAGCATACGTACATACTTATACCCTTCTACCTTTTTTAAGCTTACACTTGATAACGTCGCCAGATGCTATAATGCTCAATGGATTCGGATTATGCTGCATGTTTATCACCTATTTATGGTCTGATTGTCGTATCAAGAATGCCTCAAACGCGATTATGAGCCAGTTTTTCTACACTTCGTCTCTCATTTACGCTCTAAGTATGTGGAATCGTTCGTCGAGTAAAAATAATGTGCAACGCGTGAAAGTTATGAACTGTATCAACTTTTTTTTTTTCTTATGAAAAGAGTTCAAATTATTATGGGATTATTGGCGTGAGGGTATTTGTATTTTTGTGGGAGCAGAAACGCATGCAGCTAGAAGACGTGGATGTGTGCGCCTCACGTTCACCTCATACCTATTTCGATGTGTTCCTTGTCGAGTCACGTCATCGTATATTTCACTCGACGTCGTTATCTTTATAACGTAGTTCAGTATATTTTCTGCGATAAAAATGCATTTAGAAGAAAGGTAAAGAAAAAAAAACGTGGCTACACAGTATCTGGTTTCATGTTACAAGTGTACAATGTGCGATCATAAACATTCCTAGTGCATCGAGGAAAGATCTCAGTGAACAGGAGAATTGTACAACGATCGATGATTTTCTTTACATTTTTCTTTCACTTCACGCGACACTTATCTTTAGGCACACGTACACTTTCGGTTTAGGCACTCACACTGTGACATTGGCGTATTACTTATAGCTGTAAAATGCGACAATAAAAGTCATCGTTCTAGATAGCCCTATAAACGCTGCGCGGGTAGGGGTGAAGGTAAAGGTGTGGAAAAGAACGTGTGGTTTTGTATTTATTTATACGCGTGCTTCTTGAGCATGACGATCATAATCATTAAGTGTATCGAAATTGACTGAGATTGATACGATCTACTGATCAATAAATTTTAGCCCAATTGTTGAACCAGGAGTTGCAAAGCTGTTCTGAAGGTTTTTTCGTGTGCGATTCATTAGGAGTTTTTTGCGTTCATAAATTCATTTTACTAGGGTTGTCTTCATGGTTGTCACTCTTTAGAATTTTTAAAAACCAGTTCAATTTTTGATATTACTTTAATAAAAATAGTTTTTTTCAAAAGAAGATTGCTGTCTAATTAATCTTCTTATCGAAATTCTGCCAAATGGAAACCAGAAAGACAACTTTAAGAAGAATATCCCAAAACTTAAGTTATTTTATTCAAAATTCGAGGAGTATAATGAAGAGGGAGAGAAGTATTTTTTATGCCAAAAAAATATAAATTACGCAGACCACTAACTTTTTCTTGTCTTTTCTTCTTCCAGTTCCCCACCCCTTTCAGTAAGAGGTAATCTGTCGATCAAACAATTGAATATTTTAATGATTTTTTAATTCTCTTTTTACTCCTTCGTGATGTAATAGTATATTACACGCCAAGGTTCAAAAGTGAGCGATAACATTTGAGGGAGTTTGCAAAATGAGTGCAAAAAGTAAGCGATTCCAGAGTCATGTAAACTCACTTCTGAATCTTGTTGAGGAAGATATTTTATATAATTAAGGATCAAAAAACAACTAAATGTTAAAATTCTATCATAATGATGAGTCTTTCTTAAAAATTTATAAAAAATGGAATAAAATATTAACTTTCTCACTGTGGTAGATTTAATGTTTCATTTTCAAAATCTAATCTCTACCTCGATGTAAACTGAATATACTTCTATGTAAAAAGATGTTTCACATTTTTACTTGGAGGTGCGTTCAGTTTATATGAGATTATATTCATCAATGATATGAGCTACTTTTCACTCGTAAAGTGCCAGAGTAAACCTTGCTTTTCTGATTATGTATTATATAAACATATTGAGTTTAAAAATTTAGAAACTACACTCCTAAGGCTGGCCACCAACATGCAGTTTTTGGTATTAAAGAGTAGCGCAACTGTTTGGTTGTAAAAGGCAAAGCAACAATTTTTATTTTTGTATTTTTCTTCAAAAAAAAAAAAAAAAAAATCAATAAAATATTGAGAAGCAGGAGTAAGACATGAAAATAATTTTAATTTCCTCACTCGACTTTAGAATGATGAATGACTCATGTTTATCCGACCCCCCTTATCTTTTTGATTTGTAATTCATTCACCTATCTTTCAGCCTATTCTCATTCGTACTTGGACGCCGACTAATTACAGTGTATCAAATATTGTACTTGTTTTTTGTATATAGGTGTATGGTTTGATATTAGCTGTACATATATGTGATGTAAATAAATGAAAATTTGATGTGAGCTGCTACAGCGCTCACACATCGAATATGCTTTCTTTTCATTTCCAAAATGACGGGTGTAACGGTATAGTTGTTACAAATAAACACAATAATAGTTTAAGTGTATATTATTATAAAAAGGTGAACAGATTATTACAAAAGTATGAACAATATAAATGTAAAAGTGAATTAATAATTGAGTAAGTGAATGAATGAATGAATAATAATAATATACAGAACAATAAACTATTTATAAGGGTGAAGTTCGAGTGATTTGAATTGGGTATTGTGGGAGATATGAATATGATTGGTTGTTTGAGGAAAACGTATTTTAGATAAAACCAATGAAATTAAAAGGAAATGACAGAAAGTAGGAGTGTTTAAGAAATTAATAAGAATTTGAATTATTGCAAGGTATCGAAATATATTCGTAGAAAAGATGACATCATGGAATATAGACAAAAACAGTTTATGGTGTACCGGAGGTGATGTCATCAGACAAGTCAAGACTTGAAAGACAAGTTTGAACTAGTCTTAAATGACGTGAAAGAAAGGAAGTGTAAATAGATGGAAATATGAAGAATAGTATGGGAAAATACGAATTAATAAAGTACGAGAATATTTGAAATAATATGTATGAAAATATCATTACGTAAATATCGGGGTAGTTTGAAATTCAAAGTTGGAAAGTTTGAATTTGAGGAAAAAATAAAATAAAATGAAAGGAAAATGGAAAAAATTTTTTATTTTAGGATGGATGTTATTAGTAGGATTAAGTTTTAAGAATAGATAAGTATTCGGGGTGGTTTGAATTTTAAACTTTGAGAAAATTTAAAATTTGATAGATAATTTATATATGGATAAGTATTGGGGGTGGTTTGAATTTTAAAGTTTGGAAAAATTTAAAATTATAGAAATATAGGAAGATAATTTATTGGATAATTGGATCTTTTTTAGGAAAATAAAGAACATAATACTTCCATATTATCATCGATTGAAAAATCTACGGCTGACATTCTGTTTCTGAGAGTTACATGACAGCAGGATAATACTTAGGTATATGTTTTTAGGAAAAAACATACATGGAAAATATATGGATTTGTTACGATAAATAATTTAAAAATAATAAAATATTTCACAATCATGGTGATATAAAATTCATAATAATCATTGATATATAATATAATAATAATTGACATAATAAATTTGATTAATAAAAAACATTCATAGATATTAAATTAAACACATTCAAAAATTTCATCAGATAAATCATTAACATTTTCAATAGAATTATTTTTTTCAATAGGTTTCGTTAATTCATTTAATAATTGTTTGACATGTCGACTTTCAAGTAGTTTTTTAATTTTAATAGTTAAAAAATATATAATGATAAAAATAGTAAGAGTAATAATAAATAACCATACAAGGATAAAAATATTTATGATAGAAATTGAATTGTTTTCTCCAAATTTATGGATTTTAATTTTGATATTATCGAGTTTTTCTTTAATATCTTGAGTTGATGACATAGGAAAGAAGTTTGGAACAAAATTAGTCCAATTTGGATTGTAAGCATGAATGCTTGGAAGTGAAATAGTTTTTTTGATATCAGAATCAATAATTACATTGTAATCAGTCCATAGTAGGGGTAAGTGATGTTCGATGAGAACGTCATCGGACATATCTCGGGGGCAAGGAAATCTTATAGGGATGATGGTTTCAGAAAAATCATCATGTTCAGTGTTGATGATCTGAACATGACATGGTACTGTTAAAAGAACAGTTCCAGGGAAAGATGTGTTTGCAGAGATATCGAATGATTTTTTGGAAATAGTGTCAAAAGCACTAAGATTTGCTGGGTTAGTAACTGCAAATCTGTTTTCTGAAAATTGGTATACAAGGGTTTTTCCGTGGTTTATTTCACAATGGAATACACAAGATTTGATGAGTTCATCATAAGGTTTTTTTAGGAATAGAGTTTTAGCACATGATGAAACTTTATCCGATCCTCGATTATCAGGAAGAAAACAAAGGTTTTTCGGGATTACAATAATGTAAGTCAGTTCCTGTAATGTAACTTACTGAGAATGAGGATAACTAAAAGGGAAAGGGCTGTTAGGAAACCTAGTTGTGCTGAATATTCACGGGATTGGGAGGGAGATGTTAAAAGATTCGTAAAATTACGTGGTTGGGGGGTTGTTTGGATGGTCGAATATTTCCTTGGGGTGGTACAGCACTTGCAGATGTATCTATAACATTCAATGAATTAACCCTTGATCTGATGTCAGCATGAGTTGGTTGTCGATGTTATAGGCGATCTATTTCAATCGTACATCAGCAAATATGGACATTGGTCCAGTATTTGACAAATGGGAACCAGAGAAATTGGCAAGATGGTATTCGTCATTGATGGGGTTGGTATGATCATATGAACTTCCAATCCAGAGGATGGCAACATACAAGCAATCTTGTAATATGTGATGAATCCGCTAGTTTCTTAAAAGGTCTGTTGTCATCTATGAGCAATTATATCCCTGATGGCTATAAAGTAACAGTCGGTATGTCGTATATGACTACAAATGCAAATGAGGTCAAATACGAACATGCAATACCATTATCATTTATAGTAGGGGTATTAGCATCATTGCTGATGATACAGCACGAAACAAACGAAGCTGATGAGTGCCAGTTTCTCCATATGAGATCAATTGACGTAGTGCAGATGAGCTCAATGGGAAAATTTGGTCGATTCAAGAAATTCATCAAAGAACGTTGGGGTTCTCATGTTAACATAACAGTCGAAAAACTGACAACAATTCTTTTCAGAAGAGTTTTGAGACCTGAGTTAAGGGTAGCACTTGCTAACATGCAGAATCAGGTGATTACAAGTCACAAGGATAAACGTTATCCTTACATCTTTCATAATGGTGTCAAATTTCTTGACGAAATTGATGCATTACGACTTAGAGATTTGGATACGGTTCCTTCAGTTTTGAATCAAACTGAGGAGAAAGGTATTCAAGTCAAATTAGATAAGGACGAAAAGGAAATTGTTAGTTCATCAGAACAATTTATAGTTAAGACCATGGTTCCGTATGGTCCTCCAGAGCCAAAATGTGTATGGAATCACTCTCAGAAGGAGGGTAAGTCCACAACATTTAGCCAAAAGTTGGAGAAACATGAGGATGTTTCCAACACAGGAATACACAGAGCTGTGACACCTGAAAATCCTCCTCCATCTCCGAAAAGATGCGAAGAATGTGCCAAGGATGATGATTTCTTGGATGAGGGGATGTTGGATTTCATAAAAGAAGAAATTCAGGATCGGTTCAACATGGTGACACGTCCAGCTATAGATTTTTACAACAGCACGGGTGAAGGTGGTGAGAAAAATCTACCATCACTACAAAGAGGACCTATAGTCCATTTTGGGTCAAGTTCAGACAAGAATACAACGGGAACATCGGGTTTTGGTCGAATAATAGAAGTGTCGAGTGTTCAACAACGAGGGAGAAATCATGGAAGAAATCTTATAGTGGCAGCATCCATCAGACCTCCGATGGCCAAACGGGGTCGAGGAGCTACACCAGCTTGGAATTTCCAAGTGGAATAGTTTCCACGAGCGTTTTGGTGAAACAATTTTCCTTATCTTTTCCTATCGTAACATTTTCTCTCTTGTTCCTTCTCTCGATCATGTTTTTAACATCACTCATTGTTCAAATGTGCACCAATGTAGTTTTCGTCTGCCAATATACAAATTCAACTGAAATAATATTTTGTGTCTCTTTTTTCAAATATGTTTCATGAATTATTCACTAACAATATTAATGATTGAATACCTAATTTATTTTAAACATTATTTTTATAATAAGTTTTGATTTATTTTTATAATTAAATATTGATTTCTTTGTATAATCTATTTTGCAGTATACCAACAATAAAAATATTTTAGTGGAAAATATTGTTTTTTTTGAGTTTCAATTTTTTATATATGTATTTTTGATTTTATTTTGCTTGTGGCCAAATGAATTATCAATAATTACTTAATAATCAGTTGTTTCTCCAATGTTCTTATGTGGATATAGAAAAACATTTCTTTGGAGGGGAGGTGGTTTCAAAAATATTGTCGATGTGCGTATATAAAATAATGATTTTTTCCCTTTTTCCTTAGATTATGATTACCTATTTTCCTTTTTTCTTATTTTTTTTAATGGGAAGAAAAGGGTTTCAACATCTAAAAGACCCCAACTATCCGCCCCTGAGTATCGCCTGAGTATCTTTATTGCATTAGGCCCGTTATGTACTTTTTTTGTAGCATACCCA
This sequence comes from Ericerus pela, assembly GCA_011428145.1. Classification (NCBI taxonomy): domain Eukaryota; kingdom Metazoa; phylum Arthropoda; class Insecta; order Hemiptera; family Coccidae; genus Ericerus; species Ericerus pela. The sequence continues at coordinate 565,648 of WOFM01000222.1, forward strand.
GCATTATGAAGCACCGCATGCCACTGAACAGCAGATATTGCTAAATCAGTTGACAAGGTTAACAACTTGCTCAATAAATTTTCATTATCTAGTACTTTTGTCTTATCACATTGTATGGTACGTCATCTGATTCTCCTCTCCATAGATAAATGTGAACAAGTGCGAGTAGGTAATTTAGGAGCATGTATGAGGAAGTCGTATCCCCGCAGACGTACATTGCTACCCTAACTTGGTAAATGAATTCGGAGGAGAAGGGGAACGCGTAAACCATCTTCACAGTTGGGCAGTCCTTCTCTGCACACAAACAATTGCCTTGATATGCGATTATTTTCGGCTAGAACGCACGCGAGCTACCAAAAAAAATGCGTAATATTGCCAAAAACAATAACGAACCATTTAATTCCACAGGCATCGCGTGTTATTTAGCCTATAAATAATCTGGATGCGCAGGACTTCAATAAAAAAAAAAAAGAATGAAAGAAAATGTAAGATTTAGATCGATATTGGCCACAAGGCTTGCATATTTGACGATTATTTTTACGTATTAAGAGACTCAAAAACATAAAACTACCGTACGTTATACTACTTTCGCATGGTTGAGTCAACTCTTAAAGTAGTTCTAAATTTGAAGATGGCACTGGTGCGTTTCACCCATCTTGTTGTAGTGCTGTGCCAACAAAGCCAAATAAACCCGAATGAATTTTAACGTTAAAATTTCATTATCAACATTTGCCAGGCACTTGATGTTATTAATAAAGGGAGCAACAATTGAGGAAATTATTCCGAACCATCACAATGATGAAGATATTATACTACGAGAGAGACGTGCTTACGTATATGCAACATGTGTGGTTTAAAAATGACAAATGTATGATGCAATGATAGTAGAGCCACTAATTTATCATGGTGGTGTCACATGTAGACGATAATTAATGTCCGATTAGTATCGATTAAAATGAAACAGTGGCCCAAAGTCTGCGTCGTTCGTTCGTCGCATACAGTTTACCAATTGTCACATTGGCGTCATCCATGACTCAGTTGTGGCGAAAAAGTAAGCCTCCCTTATTTTTAATACGTACGGATACAATGAAAAGCCAAATAATACTATTATGTTAACTGTCAAGGAAACACCGTAAAAATGACACGTATGGATGAGTAGATACTACGAGTGACATAATTGTACCTATCTCATATGGATCTACTAACTTGGCCCAAGCATCATATTAGTATGACTTCTCTATTCCAAATATGACTCACACCAGTCATAAAGCCATAATAATACCATTATGATGATACAAAGAAGTGGTAACAGGAATGTCACATATAGCACATTAAGAGGATACATGTACTTGTAGCATAAGATTTATACAACAATGTCACCCTGTTACGATACAGTGGAGCATCCCACAAAGAAATGAATCATGAATCCTTCAAAAATGTCACGATTGGGTCAAACAAAACGTGTGATAAAGGTGTCTCAATGATAACAAGGCATCAATCTTTTGCGACATTGGTAATTAATGTAAATGACACTTGGTAGATGACTTATTTCCTTATTTCTGAAGCTGTGTCCCACTAGAGAAAACTAAATCTGTCATTTTTCTTGAGGTTTATTTTATTCGCACTTTATAGACCGAGATCACGTGAACTATGAGATACGTGTCTTGAAACTGTCAGTGTTTGCCAAAAATCATTCGTCTGTTTGATGATATTGAAAAGAAAATTATGCGGAACAATTGACAAGAAAGAGAAAACAATCGTGAATTTTAGGAAACGAATTGAGAGAGGCTGAGAAAAAAAAATTAGGTAGGTTCATGCTTCAGTTGAAAAATTCGTAACTTCCAGCTAACAATACTGCTGAAAAAACCTTTATGTTGTCGTCATGTCAAAATGTATGTATTTATAAAAAACCGACGAATTTTGATGAATGAATTTCTAATTATGGCAACGTCAACCGAAATCCACCTACCAATAATAAAAGCAAATATTGTTACAATAAAACGTCCTATTCAGCTGTCTTTACCAAACGGTTATCACGTCTCGACAATTTTGTCGCCGGATCATCCACGAGACTCGAAGTATTAGACATACGGCGTGACACTAGAACAATAATTATCTTTACATTTCAAACTTCCTTTATGCTACAAAGACGTTAACGAGGAAATTCCTATCTAAATATTATATTGTTGTATTTACTCAAATGTTATCTTCAATCAAATATTTGACTTAGCATTCTAAACGTAGCTATTACAGCGACATTTCATACAGACTTATATAGCTGGCTTCACGCACGACCTTATAATCGACTTATATGATCGATTTTTATTGGGGAATAAACGAAAATATTAAAAAAAGAGAAAGAAAGCCGTGGATCTAAATGTAAGTACGTTTAGGAGTTTTAAGGAAACGAATGTGTTTAACAATCAATTCTGGTCAAGTAGTATGTACTAGCATATCCAAAGGTTTACTAGTGAACGTCATTATTTCAAAAATCTCGGTCATTACGAAATAAACTCGAAGCCATTATACCTTGTTTGGTGAATTACTAATAGAAAAATTCTAAAACATAATGATGATACTGAGAGTCTGACTCTCAGTTCAACTTAACCAAATGCGAGAGTCGTCTTCATGTTTCTACTGACTTAGGTTGACGAAAAATTACGACACAGGTAGGTGCATTTTCTCCAAATTTGAAGATGATTGCTGAATATTAGGTATAGAGAACTTCGCATATTGAATAATTGTAAAAACTATAATGAGAAATTGGCTGATTGTCGTTGGCTCTGCTCGACTTAATGAGTATGTGTTCTTAATGGAGTACTGACCTGACCCTCTTCTAAGTGGTAGAAAATTTTTTTTCCATTTTCTTGTTGTTGTTGTTGTTGTTGTAATAGTAATTCCTGGAGCCTTAATTGTAAGAATCTTTTAAAAGGTACAATTGGAAAATGAAAATTGTGAGAATTGGCTGAAATTTTGGAAAGGAGGAAAAAATTATAGACGAGTGAAAATTTGAACGGCAGTGATGAGCGTATACACGACAAGCAGTCAGTAACATAAAAAGTTGAAGGTTAATTTAGACTTTTAGGAGATATCCACAACCTATCAAAAAAAAAAAAAAAAGGAAAACTGTACCTCTCTCGAAAAAACCAAAAGAAAACTGAAAATTAATAACAAAAATTCAGATCATTTTCAGTGCCTGGTACAAAAGTCCCCTCCGAAGAGCTGTCAGCCGAACTGAACATTGTATATTGGACAATCTGTCTTCCTTTTTTTGAAAAGTCTGAGAAAAGCCATTATGGCTACCCACTTCAAATGCCTTGAAACGTTCTCTGTGTGTGAACGATACTACGAAACAGTGACAGTCCCCTACTATTAAGTTGCTTGAATTTTGACTTTAATTCATCATAATCACGTATTATGTATGGTCGGACGGATCTGAACATTCATTTGATTTGATGTAGCCTGTAGATACCTATTGTTTAATACGACTCTATTGTGCTAATTATTTGATTCATCCCTCGCATTATTTTCGTCGTATACGCCTCCATTTGTGAAGTAATTAGTTTTTAGCTGGTGAATTTTAAATTTAATGCGAACTAAATGGGTGCACTATACGTCAAAGGTTCAGTGCGTGGGTGAGCTGTGTAATCGATTGAGGGGCAGAGAGGGTTTGTAAACTCTAAAGTGAAATACGAATAGTCATCGTTACTCTGGTCGATGAGCTGATGGTTGGTCTTTCTACATTGTGCGCAAAAATATTGTCGGACCCTCGCCTCGGCGGCGTAACCGTTTTTGTATTGTTTTGGTTTTCGATTTTTGTCGACTTTCTACGGTTTGTGGCATCCTTCCGGTTGGGAGCGCCTTTGCCATTTTATAGCTGCTTTGTCCCGCACTTTTTTCTCGCCAGTTCTTCCCTCGTTTTGTTTTTACAAATTTTCAGTCCGTCTAAATTACTGCCCTGCTACTACGCTGCCCCACATTCTACTCAATGTTCCGCTGCCATCACCATCAACCACCACGTAGACTCCTGCGTAGGCATTTCCCTATATTGCCATCAGCCGTGCCATCCGGGTGTGATGAGACAGTTTCCTGTTCCATCGACTCATCGTAGCGTTACAAACGCCTTTTTGTTCTCGTTTTTGCTTTTTGTTTCGGTTTTAGAATTATTTTTGTTGCCATTTTTAGCAGATATTTTTTCTCTATTTTTGTTTTAATGCTTTTTCTTCGTCGAAATTAATCGTTTTGTAATGGTGGCGCCTTCTCATGTTCGACTAATCTCGCAAATTGGCAAAATTTTATATATATATATATGTGTGTGCGTGTGTGTCTTCGAACTCCATTCATCATTACAATAAACGATCATCTCGCTGCTTGAAATCGTGTTAAATTAAATTAGATAGCCGTATGGCCCTCTTTTCATCTCTGCCATCGCGGACGTAAAGTGTTTATTACCATTGCGATAAAATAAATTTAGTCTTCTTGGGTCCACAGTTATCGCCTCAGTTTTCTGTTCCATTCGCAATACCACCCCCTTCCCACCTCCTCGGTAAACTCACCCTCAGCTGCGTGCTAACTTGGTTAGCGTGCGTGGAAAGATGTGCGACTCTCGTTGTGGCTCGCTGCTGTTTTCATTCCGGTGACGTTTATTCGACGAAACAGTTTTCCGCCGACTCGAATGCGCTGGTAATCGATTTAATGCTCGAATTGGCGAATGCTTGAACAGCTGAAGTTTTTGAGATGGTTTGGCAAAGGGCAGCATTCGCTTTCTCGAAGATTTGTGAGCCGAAACGGAAGTAGAGTGATTCGCGATTGATAGGGTAGTTTGTTCCTATGATCCTTTTAATTTCATTTGCTCTTCTCGCTTTGATGTGGAGTGACGTTTCATTGAAGTCTGGGATAAGGCAGTGGATGAGTAAGACGACGAAGGGAGAAAGATGACGTGTTATTTTCTAATTCAGTTGTTGAAAAAATACTGCATGTTTCAATACTGTAGTGAGTCCTTTTTTTGATGATAATAGGAATGAGTTGCCCTTAAAAGAGGTGGGTAAACGAGGAACATTTGCTGCCTATGGCATGGTGGCATACTCGAAGAAAGAAATTTCAAATCCTAAACTTCTTATTACTGCTCACCAGTTAGGTGAACATGCACACTTGACATGTTTGTGTAACTTTATGCAATAAGTATTTACATAAGCCCAATTTATGGTCATTCACAGTTAGATACTTTGCCATTTTTGCAGCACGTTTGACATTTTACGAGAAAATTTTTAATTTTTTCCAATGAGAAAGACTAGATAAACAATGGTAGTTTTTACATGCATTGTTGTTTAATTATTAGATTATCATACAAGCATGAAATTACTTTAGAAGAAAAAAAAAAAATGTTGTGAAATGATTTTCAATAAGGGTAATTTTTGTTCACTTTTTTGGCATATTGTTGTCATTATTCGAATGAAGTTAAAAGATCAAGTTTAGAATATGCTGAGACCTTTAACCATATAATACTGGACCAGTAAAGAACTATGATTTCTGGTTCGACATGCCGGCGCTAAATAGGCAACCATCGTGTACCACTTGACTTACTTTAAACTACGTTTATGTACGCTATCCTTGTGAATTTAAGGGATAACTTTATTAAATGTGTTTTAAATTGGTGAACTCAAGCAAAACATCGAAAGTACGCATGAAGTACACTTTAATGGTATACTTTTACGCCAGTATGTCTCGACATTAGAAAGTACATTGGGATTAGGAGTTTTACTGGTCGAGTACTGTATAGTCAACAGCTGAGACCTTTCAAGATGCTGATGGGGGATGGTCTTGAAGTGAATACAGTAGCCTGCGTTGCTTTCATACTAACACTATGTAGTTGTCCAAATTCTAACTCCAGTTGGTTCCTACAGCTGGTGACCATCTTGATAGTGTGAAGTTAGAGCCATCACCTTCCATCATTGGTCGTTCTGCTTTCCCATGCCAGTGCACGTTAAGCTGTCTCAGAGCAGTTGCAGCTGGTGCATGGAAGTAAGGAAGTTATTTCTCCTTCTACGTGTAATATAAATTAATTGAATTTCGTTCAATACTTAACAATGTTAGTATGCGTTATTATTTTGGAAAAATTAACGATTTTTTTTATTTTGGTGGAAGTTGAATCTTGGTAACAATCGAGATATTTATTTGTCAAATACGTAACCTTGTGACAGGAAAATCATTGTAAAAACAAGATGAATTGATGGTAACAAAGTTACACAAACCACATTCTACTCACAGTGCTTAGGCATATGGTGGAGCAGAACGTTTGAGATGTATAGATGTATTTCCGAATGAGGGGATGATAGATGAACTTTTTTTAATGATCTTACGACAGTTTCAGTAGTGGATTTGAGGAAAAAAGTCCAGGTACAAAATGCTTGAAAAGGCCCATATCAATTTCAGGATACTGGACTTAATAATATTTTATGAGGCTACAAAGGCCTGAAAACCGTTATTGGCGAATGACCTAGTTATAATTTTACTCAATCAATACCCGTTTTAGATCCACACTGGACACCTTTAAAGGAAGAAAGGGAATTATTTTTGCTCATGTGTGCTACATACCTGGCGGAATTAATATGTTGTCAATTGTTCAGTTCTTGGGATAAAATACCTCACGTTTAAGTGTAAAATAGTTACTTACTTTTCTCCAGGTAGAAAACTTGCGGACTTGCAGACATTTCCCAATCTCAGAAGGACGCTTACGTCCTTTATTCTTGCTTGTATAATTTTGAAAATCAAATTATGTAGGTACATTGAAAGCTTTAGACCCTAATGTTTTGAAAAATATTTACCATTCATTCGCAGAAATGTGCTATGATTCTATTGGACTGGCATTCATTTGTTTTATGTGATTTGTTGCAGTAAACGGTGGCTGGAGTCCTTGGTCGCCATGGTCGGAGTGTAATATTCGCTGTGTACGTGGTTTGAGAAGGCAACGTACCCGAGTCTGCAACAACCCAGCACCATTGAATGGTGGCCGTTTTTGTCCCGGATCGGAAGTACAGCTGTCGGAATGCATGTCAAACTGTCCTGGTAAGTTTCCAATCCAACAATTCACATACAACAAAACGTATAAAATATCTTGATGATATTTGTTTCGCTTGTATATGTAGATGGCTTAGTTGGTTATCCTAGTTCCTTACTTACTCCTGAGCCATGTCTAGTCATCTCCAAAGCAGTAGGTAGCTTATTTAGCTCGGAGTGGAAGTCTTTGGACGTGAGAAAGCTACCCTTGGATATGCAGCTCGTAGACAAATTATGATACCTTTTTTTTGTCTTATGCATTCGATCAGCTGTATCAATTAGGTTTTCATCATATTTTTTACTTGATGCAAAAATATTTATTACTTTTATCGCGCATTATATACATGTGTATAGATTAAATCTGAGTGGATACAAATGATCTCACATGACGTATCAAAGAATTGTTCTTTTGAAATCATCCTGTAAAGTTTTCTCAAAAAGTATCTTCGCTAAATGTTTGAAAGAAAGTCAGCTTCGAAACTCAGTTCATTTCTTATAGGATACTTAGTCAGCATGTCTCAGTAGGGCAGCGTTTCAAATGAATAATACTCACGAAAAGCACGGTGGACTTCATGAGGATTGGTGTGTTTTCGTTTGTGAAAATAAATTCTCCCGTGCTTCTAGAAACGCTTCAAAGATGACGAAAAGTTTTCGTGTTCGTCTTTCCACCCAAAATTCTGGTCTACTAAAAAAATTCCTATTCGAGCAAAACTTACAATCTTACTCTTTTCCTAAGCCTTTCTCGAAATCCAAGAAAAAAATGTTTTTTCCGGTCTTGGCGAATTCACGAATGCAGAACATTTCCATATACGCTTTTCACAAACGCCTTAGTGAGTTTCCGTAATGAAGTTGGTAAGTACTAGGTACCTACGTCTGTAAGTTTTCTGCTTGTTTTTTACTCTAAGCGGATTAAAAAAGCGATTCATTTTCGAAAGTAAAAACCGTCGTGCGTTTTTCACGTTGCACCTCTCTGTCTTCTGTAAAAAACGCCAGATTAGTCGTCTCGACGTTTCTCAATTTTATTGCAAACGGTTTCAAACGGAACTGGGAAAAAAAACCAACAGGCCGGATCGTAAAATTTTAAAGTGACTTAACTTTTTGCAATTGATCGTTCATGTTCTCGTAAATTTCTGTGTATTTTTTATTGTTTCGTCACCTGTTGTCGTGACCGAAGGTATAACACTTCTGAAGTTGTTACGTCCAAGTCTGGTTGCTTATATTTTTGTGTTATTGATTTGCTAGACTGATTGAATGTGTACCCGTTTGTTCCAAAGAACATATTTTTAAATGAATGTAGTCGAAGTTGAACTCCAGTGCAGCAGTGTCTTTATTCGTTTCTTCTATAGGAAACAGATTGTGCTGAAGAACGAAATTTAGGCTAGGCCGCTGGGCGCAAATTGAACGCAACGCAGGGGATTTATAAGTTAAGTAAAAATGAATATTAAAAAATGTACTTTCATAAGGCGCGTAAAACGGCTCTCATCAAAGTCTCATGTCCAAAATTCCAAAACAGACTTGAAAAGAAAAAAGAACCTGCTTCTGTTTGAATTTGAACTCGGCAACCCACAGTTCCAGAGCCAAGTCGCTACCACTATGCCATAGCGGTGGTTGGAAACATACGAAGAAACTTTAGTTGAAAAAACAAAACCTTGATAAGCGATAACTGATAAGTACCAAATTCGATTTTAGAGCCGCAAGATGTTAGTACAAGAACTACGTCACATTTTGTTGCGTTAGTGACTGCAATTAAAGTGTATAATAAAAATTGCTCCTTAGCATTGAGTTGCGCTAATTAACGTATTTTCATATTTTTGTGTGTTCATAATGGTTTAAATTAAAGTTAAAAAAACTCTAGTGGAGTCACAAAGTATCTATTATAAAAAACGACATCACTTTCACGATCAAAATATCATTACTTCCTAAGATACCGACCATTTTCAATTTCATTTTTATCTATGAAATTCGCGTTGATTGTGAATTCTAAATTAATAATTATATTTACGCATTCATTTAATTAAATTATTTAAAAAAAAAATCTGATTATTGCCCATGAGCCTGAATGAGGGGTAAGCAAATTCGAATTCGGTATCGAAAGAGTGGGGACAATAGCTTCGAAAGTGCAGTGCCGTTTTTCGTTGCATTATTCAGTTAAGTGTACGTTCTCTATCAGATTTAATATTCTGTAAGCCCAGCCAACAGGTCCAATAAAAAAAGAAATAAAAAATTGGAAAAATTGGAAAAATTTAGCATAGGTAGATCAAAAATAATGATTGTGTCTTGAATTTTATAGCTGTTGGTTGAAAACTATACATTTTGAAACTAAAATAAAATAAAAATTGGTGTACTGGAAGTACCGTCCGCCTCAAAATTGGAAACACGTATTGGAATATATTATAGTGAATTTTTTTTTTGTCAAATTTCATAGTTGGTTGAAAATTAAGCAGGTTAGAGCTAAAATAAAAATGAGAATCGGGATGCTAGAAGTACCTTCCGGTCAATTCGCATAAAAATTGGTAATATGTTAAAATAGATTATACTTAATATTTTTTTCAGATTTTGTAGCTAAGTTATTAGTTGAAAATTTGGCACTTTATAGCTAAAATAAAGACAGAAATGGTGGTACTAGAAGTACCTTCTTGCCAATCCGTACCAAAATCAGTGCGTCCTATCCTGAGGTTAGTTTTAATATCTGAACCAAATTTGGTTAGTATCAGACAGAAATTGCGTCCTGTATGCTGGTTAAATAATTTAAAAATTAGGTTTTTGTTTAGTTAAAAACATGACGTGGGCAGGAAACTGCGCTTCGATCACTTGCGTCAGCTGTGTGAGTTTTCTGCACTCAATATGTGTGTCGTACTTGTTTTATATTCCGCGCAAAAACTGAGTTGGGCTCAATTTGCGCCTAGCCTATAGAAATTTTGCTCTATATCTTAATTCTGCTGTAGGATGAAAAATACTTGGGGTAGAGAGATTTCAAATTAATTTATATTTTGATCTGGTGATCACTTTTTTTTCAGTTAACTCCCTCCCATTTATAGTACTTGCACCTCTTCTCAGTTATTATAAAACCAATTAGTTATTTCGATTAATAGCCTTAACGTCAAATTGGTATGCTGCCTACTCTGAAGAATTTCAGTTAGTCCGAAAGTCCGCTGTAGTTGTCTTACTTCAAAAAATTGATGAAATTCTAATTACTATATTTAATGCAGGAATGCATATTAACTATAAAATACAATTTTTAGTAACGCTGTTGTTCATTTTCGAGACAGATGTGTCGTTTGTCTTAATCGCAGTTATACTTTAATTAGTATATTTTGATACTTCTTCTCTGTACTGACCACATCGAGATATTCTAGTTGGATGTTAAGTAAGAGTGAATCAGGGAACCATGCTCTCAAAAAATCATTTGAAGATATTTTTAATCCCTCCTATGCGTGGTCTAGGTATCAAATTTATTTTTTCAAATAACCCTCCTCATTTACCTTCTTCCAAAGTTAAATCCTGGACCCTCTTGTGCTAGGTTATTGTTTTTATAGCTTTGATAGAGACTCTTTCAACACGGGACAGAGGTTAGTTTTGTATTAGTTCTGTAAATTACATCGATATATTTCAGATTTCCTGGCTAATCGAGAAGGATTCCTGAAATCCTCCTTGTTAATGAAATTCGTGATTTTTCTACGTAAAATCATCCCTAAACTTCCTAGTAGTGGTAGAAAACAATCGAAAATATGAAAAAGTCATTGATAAAGGGTGCAGTCACTATTCACTATACCATTCTGGATGAGATTGGTGATACTCTCAATGTCTCTGGGTTATCCAACGATTTGATTTCAATATCAGTCGTTCCTACGAGAAACAATCTATCGAAGATGGAGTTCTTGTTAATTATTTCAAGACTCGTTCAAGTTGGTAAGATTATGTGAGTAGACTAAATGAAAGAAATCGTTTCATTCGGTGTTGTGAGTGTTGAAATCATAATTAGCTTCCAGCGCTGCGATTATAATTTTTTTTTCTTTTTGTTTTTGTATAAAATTACGTACCTATATAGGTACCGAAATTGTTTTCCGTCGGTATCTCACCGACTGCTTTCGATCTCAACTTTAGATCGGTATCAGATCTTTGGGTCACTCAAACGTTTTTATTACCGTGCACGAACATAATATGGCTTCACGTCGTCGTATCACCTCGAGGTTTGATGCCGCCGGTCAACTTGCAGATAAACAAATGATAATTTATTGTGCGTACGCCTTCTTTTTTCTTCACCTTTCAAAAATGTTATCCACTTTTAAATACGAAACGTATAAGCCATCTATTTTGTTTTGTTTTTTCATTTTTTATTTTGTTTTCTTTCTTTTATTTATTCATTTATGTTTTTTTTTTTTTCAATCATAAAACTACCGAAGGAGATTAGATCAGAAGAGTGGAGAGAAGATGATCACGTGAAACGAGTTTTTTTTTGTGCCGACTGGCCCTGTAACAATGTAGAAAACAAAAATAGTAGAATGCAAAAATGACCCGAAGGTAATTTGTATTTAAAATAATAAAATATTTTCTTTAAAAAAAAAAAAAAAAAAAAAAAAAAAGAAGAAGAAAAAGATTTATACGAATACGTTTACTAAGAAGGCATAATATTTTCGCTGGTCGAAAAAGATACAAAATCTTTTCGTATATAAGTCGCACAACTTTAACTAAGTATTCAGCTACTTACCTTTTCTTCTTCGCCGCGCCGTCTGCAACGAATGTGGTGGCTTTTCTTTTAGATGAAAATCATAAAATAATTGTTGAGTTACTAAACCTTGGTTTTATTCTTCTGTTTCGTATCATTTGGTTATCATTGCCGGTTTTAAAATACATAAAAAATTGTTCGCCCCTCTAGGCTATTAGAGAAGAACGTTCGTCGAAGATAGGTACGGGGTGTTGCTTTGTCGATTCATTCATTCATCATCTTTAGGGCGTATACAATGACCTGATCCAGCCTTTGAAAACACATGGACTCGGTGCCGGCACGTATCCATTCTCTGGCCATCCAATCGTTTGGCATCCCATCGACAACGTTGCACCGTTCACCTGTAGGTCTTATGCTGTGGCGCCAATTAGTGCTTCCTCCTCCAGATGATGTGTGCACTTCATCAGTCAGAATACGTGTATATCAGCGTATTCCAGCGTTTTTCTCCAAAATGTGGGCTCTGCATCCGGTTTTGGATGAAAAGTCACCGCGCCTGATCGCATTCTCGGTGGTCTGAACTTAAAATATCTACGTGGAACATCTTTCTCCTGAAAATCTCGTGAACATTGTCACAAAAGTTAGTCACAAAATGACCTTCTCGATTGAGAACTTTTTGTTTCACTGTGATGGGGGCTCCATTCTAGGTCTGCTTGCCTTACTGGGTCTTGAATTTGGCACTTACGTCTCGCCGTGCAGGACAGAGAGTCTACGATGGAGTCCCGTGATGAGGCGTTTGGTTCTCAGTCCGAGAATATGATGGTCCCTTGCTTCTGGAAATATATTTTATACTTTTAATTTCACTATGTTTGTAAAGAGTCATAATCAGGATAGTCTAGTGGAGCCTGTCCTCATAATTTGGTTGAGGATCAATGGGGTGCAGTCTGTAGAATATGTTCGGAGTTGAGGTGTGTACTTCATCAAGACAAATAGATTCTGGGTGGGTGAAGCGCGAAGAGTTTTTATTTTGTCGCGAATGTCGACTCTAAAATTGATCTAGATTGTAAAATGTGAAATACGTCTCGAAATACGCAACGCATTAACAAAAGCCTATAAAATTTTTTTCAGGTCAAAAATTATGACTTCATCAGTGCTTTAAATATATTTCCTGACGAGAGAAATTCAAAAGCTCGATAACTTGCGATTTATCCCTTAAAGCGCAGAATATTTTTACAATCATTAAGCGAAACCTGGAGTCTGTGGGACCTCATTACGTTTTCTGTTCCTAAATTCTTTGGATGAAGAGACATCTAATTTTTTAATAGAACCTAATCTAAATAAAACCCTTTTATGCATACATTGAGACTAAGAACAGCAAATTCCAATGATTGGTTGTTGAGATAATAGCATTGAAACGCGAAGAAATAGTAATAGAAATTTCAGACAAAATCTATTTAAAATTTTCAAAAATTACCCTCTACATATTTTTCACAAAAGTGCTCTTACATACTGCTCTTTCTTACATTACTTATGATTAAATTATTTTGTCTTTGCTTTGCATAAGGACTCAAAAATATTTTCTATGGAATTTTTTTCATCTGCTAGGGTAAAGTAAAAATTCAAAAAATTGACGATAAACCAACGAGACCTCAGCGTAAAAAAACAGATTGTCTAGCTGCTATTTGAGACATATGGGACTGCTTTATTGAAAGCTGCAAGAAATACCACTCACCTCACGAATATTGTACCATCAATGAGCAGATGCTAGGATTCCGTGGGAATTACCCTTTTCCAATATACATCAGCTCCAAACCCAGCAAGTATGATATTAAAATATTCATGCTCACTGACAGTGAAATGTTTTATATTTTGAATGCAATACCATACCTCAGCAAGGAAGTTAAAGAAAAACAAGCAATAATACCGGCAACATTGTAGAAACTACCCAAAAAACTTGGCAAGGAAGCAGAAGAAAAACCAGCAGTTGTACCATCAACATCGCGAAAACTATCTAGAAAACTTGGCAAGATACCTGAAGAAAAACCACCAGCAGTAGCCTCTACGTCGCAGAAACCACCAAAAGCAAAAACAAAACCTCAAAGTTGAGTCTCTGAATGAGTAATCAAACTTACAGAACCAATACACAACACATATCGAAACATTACAGTCGATAATTTTTTTACATCCATAAACCTATTTGAAAATATGCTGATAGAGTACGGGTTAACTACAAAACACTTCTCTCTTACATGTCCAAAAAAAAACAGAATTGTTTTGATGCTGTCCAGCCAAGCGGCATTACACCGGAACACAAATATCAACCAAGAATCAAGAAAACTGTAACTTATCATGTTTTGCAACTCAACGAAAGGTGGGACTGACACATTTGACCAACTCTGTCACAGTTACTTGACAGCTCGCCAGACAAGTTGATACCCGATGCAAATTTTCTATAGCATCTTGGACTAAGGTACAATAAACGCCATAATTCTCTACAATTTGAACGCCAGTAACACTAAATTGGTGAGAATAGAATTTCTTGAGAATCTTGCATTTGAATTGTTGAAATCTCATCTAGAAACCCGTCTCCAAAATAAGAGAATAAGAAAAAGAGCAAGACAAACCATCGCTGAAATTTTGGAAATCGAGGTACCAACAACTGAACGACAAGTTTTTCCAAATAAAGCTCGATGCTATTTGTTTGATCGTAACAGGGACAGAAAAATGAAAAATAATTGTACAATTTGCGGAAATCCAATTTGTGATGAGCATAGAGTTATGATTTGTGAGCAGTGTTGTTGAAAATTTATAGTGTCGTTAAAATTGGAAATAGATCTTGTTTTAAATTTTTATTTATATTTATGGACTTCTTCCAAACTGAAAAAGAAAATTGAAAAAGAAAAAAATAAACGAGAATAAAGATCAAATTCGAGCTTATCTACCTTCCATCTTCTAGAAAATAATTGAAATTCCATTGTTTCAACTATTTATTCACGTTTCGAAGCCATTATCTCAACAACCAATCATTGGAATTTGCTGTTCTTAGGCTCAATGTATGCCCAAAAGGGTGTTCTTTAGATTAGGTTCTATAAAAAAATTATCTATCTCTTCATCCAAAGAATTTAGGAACAGCAAACGTAATGAGTTCCCACAGACCCCAGATTGCGCTTAATGATTGTAAAATTACGATGCAATGTTTATAGGTACCTATGTAATTCTTCACACATGTACGAAATCAATTTGCCATTTGATCCTGAAACAGTATCGCCGAACATAATTTTTTATAAACTTTTATTCTACTCACTACTGTGATTTTAAAATATACCAATACAGCAGCCAACTTACCGCGGAGAAATAATATTTATTTTTCGTGAAGCTAAAGCCAAAAAAAAAGAATAAATAAAAGCTTATCTTTTAAAAATTCGTTTTTAACGTAAACTTATTACTACTTCAACCAGATTTTGCTGCGACGCTTACTCTCATATTACTGCGCTCTGAATTTCTCGGGGGTCATCTGGATTCCAGATTGCGCTTTAAAGGTCAATGGCGCTACAGTTTTTCGAATAGGCTCATTGGATTTTCCGTGAAAAAATACATCATTTTCATCTATTATTTTGTCGATGGGGGCGAAAATTACAGTTTAAATTATGGCCGTGTTATTGTCTTGGATATTTATTTATAACTAGAGAAGCTGATGACGTCATTATTTTGGATTTCGAAATTTTCGGGGGCATTGTCAATGGTTACAGATCATTTTGATACACGCCAGTGGTACGTCTATTATATTCTATTACCTTTCATTTTTGGATCTTTAATGGCTATGAAATGCGTAATTTTTCCCTAATAGTCGCGAAATTTTATACAGACATTGAATATATTATATTCTAACATTCTGCCGAATTTAATTTTAATTGGCTTAGTGGTTCATCTCTAGAGGTGATTTGAAAAAATTTCACTATTTTTCAGATGAGAATATAAATTTTAGATGAACCAAAGAAACTGGTAGAAAGCAAATTTACTATTATTTTATTTGCTATCACTTGAAACTTCCGCACGTATAAGTTGACAAAAAAATTCATTATGAATTTCTTTGATGCTTCATGCCCCGACAATGACCCCAGAATAATGACGTCATAATTTTAGATTTAGAAATGCTATGGGCATCGTCAGTGCTTTAATAGGTGTCCTATTGATGTGGAGGGGGAAAATTAGGCGCTGAATCGTGGTGATAATGCGTTTCGAAACTATTTTACAAATTATTTTGACGCAGAAATATTTCATTTGTCAACTTGTATACAGTTCGGAATTTTGACATTTTCTGAGAACTGCCATGTTGCGACAGGTTTCAAGGGCTGTCAATTTTTAAACTATATTCTTATTCAGTAGTCCACAAGGGCGTATATGGCTCGATTTTAAAGGGGAATGTGCACATCTTCGACTCTCCACCTCCGCAACAATACAGTTTCCTCCAAAAAACACCACTATTCATTTTGTTTTACATTGAGTTTTTTTTCTTTTTTTTCAAAGCTAAGGAGGGTCGAAACCCTCACGTCCCCCTCTCTAGCAAACAATTGACTGAGAAAGAAACGATAACGATCTCAACTCGGTTTTACAAAAAAAAATTTGTTCTCTCATTCAGTCGCTTCAGTGGGACCCAATGGACGATTTCCTTACAGTTATAGTCGTCAAATACTCTCAATGTTCTGTCTGCTCCTGTGGAGGTGACAACTTGTGTGCCAGCCGTACCGAGAATGGATCCATAAAATTGGCACAATACATAGGTGGTTTCATCTTATGTGTGTAGGCTGTAAGTAACGACACTTTTTGAGACGTTGTAAAATTCTACGGTACTCGATGAAGGGAGGGGTAGAAAGAGAGAGTGAAAGAGAGAGAGAGAGAGAGAGAGAGCGTGCTAACGAGGAAGCGAGGAAAAATGTTCACGGCCACCACAATGTCGCCGCTTTTCAGTGAAAAATATCCGCGTGTCCATCCGTCGTCACCAACTTCGTTACAACGTCTCGTGATGAATATCGATGAAAGTTGCAGATAAACTTGTTCGAGAGAATTTATGACCGTCAATTAACTCGCGTACAGTAGGTATTTGTGTGAGAGACGGCATATCCGTGGGTACTTTTGGTCGCCGGGTCAGAACGTCAGGAATTTCATTTTCACATTTCGACGGACTTGGAAAACCGCATGCTCGCTGCAGCTGCAGCTGCGTCGCCTTATCGGCAGCCTTCAATCGAAATTCACCAAAAGCTAAGAACACTGCGCGCACGAAAACTGCATTTATCAGTGTTTCGAAATTTAATTTTTGTGCGATACGTTTGGATGAATAAATGAAAAGGAAACTTTGTCGAAATCGGTAGGTAGTGTAGGTATCGTCTGATGCGAAGACGGGAAGGATGAGGAAGAGAATAAGACGTCGTTCTTGTAGTTTTCTAACTAGTCATTAAATCTGTTCGATGGAAATGACCGCTCGCTGGAAAGGAGTACGCGGACGACAATTTCGTCAGACGATACTTTCCTATGTATTATGCACGTGTATTATAGGTCACTTTAATAATACATAAGATAGATACCCTGAAATGAGGTACCGTAGCTTTGTCGAATCGGTGGTGTGGGAAATTGAATTTCGGTGACATTTTGTGGATTTGTGTTCGCGGTAGTGTGTGGAGTTTTGCTTAATATTAAACCGTGGGCGTGTTTCTTGTATGGTGAAGGTACCACTCGGACGTAGAATCCTCTCCAGGAAAACGTCAATATACAGTGTGTTAAACAAATCAAATGCCAAACTTTATTAGTTGGAGATAGTACTCAGAGTGCAACTAAAAAGTTATGTACGCAATTTGCCTGTTCTTTGAATTGAAGGGGCTACATGGTTGCAAAATTTGAAAATCATGTATTTCCATGGGTTTATTCTTTAGAAAAATGTTATTCTCATCATTTTCATGAGGGCAAAAAAGTTTAGTACCTTGAAAATACAGAAAACAAAGCGTATGTTTTAATGGGCTGTCTGAAATATTAAAGTAAATACAGAAGTTTGAAAATTTCAATTTTTTAAAGATTTCTATGTTTCCAAATTTTAAGGTTGAGATAACAGTTTCCAAGCAAATTCATTCCACTTATTCCTTTAACAATCTTCAAAAAAAAAAATAACCTACATAAAAGACAGATATTTTACACATTATTTACATGTAAATAAAGTTGCATAGCAATATTTTTTAGGCATGATTTCAAAACACATTCAAAATGTCGATTTAAAACATACATGATGTAAAAATTATTACCACGAAATTATTTTACAATCTGAAATGAGGTGTGTAAAACATTTTACAGTCTAAACTTGAAAAATGGAGCAATCTGGAAGTACCTATACCTGGCAAGAATATGCCAAAATTCACTTTGTGTATCTACCTATAGCAATGCAAGAACTACTGTTGAGGAGTATCAGCAGAGATATCTCATTTAACGAACTCATCCCGCATGGTATAGGTAATTCCAAGTTTCTCCATTTTTTAAGTTTAGAGTGGAAAGTGATCTACTCCCCTAAGTTCAGATTGTGAAACAATTTCCTAATAATATTTTTTGCATCATGTACAGTCTCGATGCATACATTTTGAATACGATTTGAAATTATGCCTAAAAAATGCTGCTATGCAACTTTATGTACACGCACACATAAAATGTAGAATATCTCTCTCTTACGAAGTTATTTTTTTCAAAGATTTGTTAATGGAATAAGGGGAATAAGTTTGTTTGAAAACTTTAATCTCAACCTTAAAATTTCGAAATATAGAAATTTTGAAAAAATTGAAATTTTCACATTCCTGTAATTCTTTTAACATTTCAGATAGCCAATTGAAACATAGGACTTTCTTTTTTGTATTTTCAAGGTACTAAACATTTCCACTCTTGTAAAAATGATTGGAATAACAATTTTATAAAAAATAAGCTCTTGGAAATTCATAATTTTTAAATTTTACAACCTTGTAGCACTTTCAATTCAAAGAACAGGCAAAATGCGTATTTAACTTTTCTGTTGGAATCAATGAGTATTACCTCCCACTGAAGTTTGACTTTTGATTCGTTTGACTTGCTGTATACAGTGTCCACTTTAAAACCGATTAAAAGGTTCTAACTCCTGATAATGGCTGAGATATCACAACAATTGTCAGAACTATTTCATTAGAGTCTTTCCTTTATTTTACATTGGTATAGTTACTTTTTGGATGGTACTCCAATTCAACGTAAAAAACAGTTGGTTGGCTACTCATTCCATTAATTCATTTCAAACAATAAAAATATTTAAGAAATGGAATTTCATCTGTTCACTTTCGTACTGTAACTGTAAATTGTCAACTATGTGATCACTTTTCCGCATATTTTCTTTTTAAATACCTGCATGTTATCCCAATGCATTAATGCTGCTTACTGCATTGCAATCAGGATAATACACTACGTACACTGAAAAGCAAAAAATATGTACTAGTCTTGACATATAGTCTTTCGCCAAAATTAATTTGTCGACTCGGTGTAGGCAGTATTCATAGTGAAAATTAGTTGGCAGAAGGGTTGCTAATCGCAGTTTGCAGTTATGGTATGCTAGAAAGAATGGATACGTCCTCACAAAAATTTTCTCATCTTTCCAGCAATGTCAACCTCAATTCTCTAGCTTAAATAGTGGCTGAGGAAGTAGTGGTTGAAAGAGGAGAGGTTTCTAAATTTCTAAAACCAGCCAATTTTCCATTAATTGCGGTTTTTCCGTTCGTTTGTGTTCAAACAGTTGAAGATAACTAAAAAATTATGTGAAAATATTATAAATTTTATCCTATTTCCAGAAACACCAACCTTAACTCTCTAGCTTAAATAGAGGCTGAAGAATTATTGAGTAAAATAAACAAGGCTCTTTTTAAAACTGTAATGTGACCCATCGATGTGACAACTTGACAATCAGTTATAATATTGGATAAGACGTACGTAGTGCGCATGCGCAGCCAAGACGGTGATTTAATAATGTAATCCAAGTCCCTAGCTGCGCCCGCACAAAATATTTCTTTTTCATATTAGGGTAAAATCTCCTACTTTATTTCACGTGTAGTTAATAGATATGAAAACGACTGTTTTTGGGATGGATTTTGTAGAAAAATAATTTTCTTCTTAATGTGTTCATATTTTTAAATGATTCGTGGATTATCAAAGTTTGTGAGAGTGGATGTTGCTGTATCAGATGGTTAACTTAACATCCATTTTTACAAAATAAAAACATTTTGTTATGAAAATACACAATAAAATATTAAAATACAGTAATCTATAATTCAACTGAAAAAATTCAAAGAGAGAAGGGAGATAACTGGGTTTTATTTTTTATTCATCAATTTGCAGGATTTTTATGATTGATAAGAGCAATCTTTCTTATTGATTAATCACTTACTTATTAATTATTCAATTTTCCACAACAAACCCATTAATTATTGCTTTAGCCAGTGCTACTCTAGCTAAACGAGAAAATGGTGTAAAAATGAGTCAAAATTAGCTCAGTTATTTTTCACGTTACCTATTGTACACGACCTTCAAAGCCAGTGGAATCGCACCCATTGAAGAACCAGTGGACGAAAAGCGAAAACTATAAAGTTCATATCACCTTGAGAAAGCCTTGTCAATGAGCGGCTGAAGTGGAAAATACCGGATCGAAAATCATTTCTGCATAAATTTTCGCAGCAATTTAATTTGCTGTCAGCGAAGGCAAATCGAATGGAAGCGTCGAGATGGTTATTTGATGTGGTGGGGATAGATCGATTATGTTTACGTCTGGCCAGACGGATGGAGACATGCTGGCGCGGATGTTGTGCTCTGCGTCGTGCCCAGTAGACACTCCATAGAGTGCACACATAGTGAGCAACCCTAAAACGCGGTACAACGGCGCGCGATAAAATGGTCGACGATAAAAACGAAAAAAGTACGACTGGTTTTTCCTGATTTTGGTAGAAAAGGATGTACGCACGAGTGGACGAGGACGACGATCCTCGACGACGTTTGTCGCGGCGCGACACATCGACGACCGACGGTCAATATTTGATGTCCTTCGTTTCCCTCCTGCAAAAACGTGTACCGGCCTGTTTTTCAGATTTTTCATTTAACCGTACCGCCGATTTATATGGGTTTGCACGCTGTCCTTTTGAAAGGTGGATAGATTGGGGTGGAGCGAAATGAGACCGACCGTGTGATAAAGAGCGCTCTACGCCTATGCGATGAAAAAAGAACGACAGAAATGTAGATGGATGGAAAAAGAGTGACGAAGAGACATCGATGCAGCGTGGAAAAAGAATGAAGCGAAGGAAGCAGAAAAAAGAGCCCAGTAAACGCTTAATTAAAATATCATGGACTCGTGTAAAATCTTGCCCTTTGATAATAATTTTACGAGGAAACGAGAGCTGCCAGCGGAAAAAAGAGAAAACGTTGAAAGCCATCTATTACGAAAAGGAGTTTCGCCTTTTATGGTTGTTACTGGCAGTTTTATCGCGCCTAATGAAAAAGAACCATTTTCTTCTTCGGCTGCGGCTGCGACGGCGGCGGGGCTGATGGTGCTCGTCCTCTATCCAGTCTTTTCTTCTTCTTTTTTTTTTTTTTTCCACAGTGTTCCTGTGTTTTTTTCTCCCCTTTCATTCACTTCTTATTTTTCTCTCCTTACAACTTTTTCTGTCTCTTTCGTCTTTTATTTTAGTTTATGGCAATACGAAAAATGAACTATGTACAATCTCTCCTTGTAAGAAAGAAACTATTTAATACTTGTCCGGACGAAGAGAAACAGTTTTTGAATTCACCCCTTTTTTTCACTCCGGCTGTTGTAGATCAATATGTGAGAGAGAGTGTATCTGTGTGTGTTTGTTGAATCGTTGCTTGCTTAATTTTCGGTGGAATTCTTCGATTTTAAGTGCTTATTACCGTACGCGTTCAAATTAATGTTGCCTATTCATTCTCCAACATTTTCGATTTTAATTACAAGAATGCTACGTTTTCGTGTAGTGCACTTCTCCGCTCAAATGGACGCGTTTGAAGACGTCAGCGAACGATTGTCTCTATGCATGTGTGAATAGGATAGGGAAATGGAAATCGAGACGAGGAATGTAAAGTCGTTTGTAGGTAAGTCTATTTTATGTGAAATTCAGAAGTTTCAAACCAAACTTGTTGGCAGAAATAGCCATGAGAAAACGAAAAATCCGAATGTATATACAGCTTGTTTGTGGTTTAGAGATTTTTCGACATCTTTTCTACCGAACTACCAACGATTTGTAGAGAGTAGGTTCAAGTATACGAAATGATGGGTCATTCGTTGCCTTTTAATTTTTCTCCCCTCCATTAATTACATCAAGTTAAATCCCGGGGGTCGTGCCACGGTGAAAAAAAAAAGGTTTTCACTTTTGACTCCGCCTAGATATATGAACGCTTAAACCAGGGCTTCCTCTTCTTTTCTTGGTATATGCCTCTTTTCCAGGGTCTCAAGTTCCCCATCCCCCCTGCACTTGGATAACTGCAAAATATGAACTAGGTATTTGTTTTACTCTTAGAACAGAAGGATTATCATGACTTCCGTGAATTTCAGTCGCTTCCTTATCGTCTCTTTTCTCTGCTTTACCCTCTTGCACATGGAAATTTAAGAAAGCCTGGATAAACAAAAGTCATGAAATAGGACTTTTCCCTGGGGCCTAAGGGGAATCCACTCCTCTCGACCTCGAATACCTTTCAGAAAACAAGGGGTTCAGAAATTCGTCCTCAATCACTGTGTGTCTTTTTTTTTAGGCGATTCCCTTTATCCCCTGTATTCCCATATAATTATCTGAATTCAAATTCAGGACTATCAGATAGAAAAATTTAGGTCGCTGAATAATTTTATTAATTTTCGCCTTAAAAATTATTTATCGTGGTTTTTTGAAATTTATTTCTTCGATAAAGATTTGAACTTACCTCTTTCATTTGATCCTGGAATTTTCAAGATGTAGGGCAGCACTGAATCGTTGGTGAAGAGGAGTCTCCACTGATTCTTTAAGAGACTATAGAAGTAAACAAGCTCGTGTACCCATCCTCTTTCCTTCTGTTAATGAGTTTTCGATGAAGATGTTTGTGGAAGTCATCGAATGAAAAAGGATTATAGTGTTTTCTGGCGAAGTGTACGCCTTTATAATATAAATATCTGAATTCAAGTTTGTTGGATGGTGGTCGCACGTCCGTGATAAATAATGTTTTCAAAAGTTCACTCTATAATTTAATTATATAGAATTTATTCAAAATTTTCGCATCATCTTGCGATTCGTGAGAAATATTCTGTGCACGTGTCCTACATATTTGGATAAATTATCTTTTTCGAAATAATTTTGACGATGTTCAGACTTAA
The DNA here is from genome assembly GCA_011428145.1 of Ericerus pela. Taxonomy (NCBI): domain Eukaryota; kingdom Metazoa; phylum Arthropoda; class Insecta; order Hemiptera; family Coccidae; genus Ericerus; species Ericerus pela. The sequence goes on from WOFM01000222.1 coordinate 588,759, forward strand.
TTCCATGTTTTTTTTTCAACAATTTACATGTATTTCAGGGAGAAATCACCAATCAGCCTTCTTTAAATAATAATTATCCTAATGGCTGCGTAGAGGACCTTGAACGTGTTTTCCTTGACATTGTGTACATAGATTGATAAGCAATGACAAAATTTTCTGACCTTTTTCTCAAATTCCCACCTATATTTATCTCTAATTATTAAGAAAACAATTGCGGAAATTGTCCGGTGAAGCATCGCCCCATGAATTCATCCTCCGAACAGTCCTTACAGGATTTTTGCGAAACATCTCAGTGTTAACCTAGATGAACATTGAACTTTTCCCAATAATTCGACGTTTTTGTTCAATAAAATTTTTGAAACTTCTTCTTATACGATTATGATAATATACCAACTTAAAATTTAACCCAGGAGACCATTTTACGCCTATTCCATGAGAGCAAATCCGGTTGGTAGCAAATTAAATTTCCAATCGCTCGAGAAACCGCTGTACCTACTCATCGAATATTGAAATCGTAGCTGAGGGCTCTTCTCGCATTCGAGTAGATTCGCTTTCGCATTTTGTTTTCATTTCGTCTTCCAGGGGTTAGACACCGCATCATCAACTGGGGAACGACCAACTGACCGGATAATTTTTGATTAGCGCACGTTACATCATGAAACGAGGGTTGTGTGTCGGCAAAAGGTGAAGTTCGATCGCATTCCATCGACACTGACGAACAGTTCTCACGAATCCGTTCCCCATGCACGAAATACGTATAACCTGTACCTATATATAATAAGAGACTGGAGAAGAGTGGGCGGCCGAAAAAAAAAAGGCAACTTAGAAAATATAAAAGAAAAGGGGCTAGATAAAGGTATAACGGGATCCCCCTGACTCCCTTGCGTCCATTTGTCGCTTCAGTTTATCCCTCAGTGAAAGGAGAGAAAATGAAAGCGTAAAAAAAAAGGAGAAAAAAATATCCTTAGTCTGGGAAAAAAATGAGAATGAGTGCGAGTAAGAACGATTGTGAAAGAGTCTGTTGAGGGAAAAAGAAAAGGATGCGTTCCTTTTCTGTTACCCTTATTTGATAATGGAAAAGTTAAGTACTTTCCAATCCGTTCGCTTTTCATCCGATCATTCATTCGATGTTTCAATCTTCATTTCTTCTCTTTTTTTTTCTTTTTTTTTGGCGATTTCGTTTTTGTGTTTTAACGCTGCTGCTTCGCTGCAAAATTGTTACTTGCTCTCATACGTTTTCTGTTCGTTTTTCTTCTTACTTTTTGCCTTTCTCTCACTCTCGTAACTTTTTAATTTTGTCGGATTTTCTACGATTTTCAGTTTGAAGCGATTTTCCTACGCTACTTTTTTCTATTTGTGTTTTTTTGGTCTTATTTCAACAAACTAGATCCATTCCTTCGTGTTTGTGATGACGGCGGATCGAACTTTCCCTATTATCGGTTGTTAGATGTGGATCCAATGTAATTGGGAGGTTGAGAGGAGCGACGTGATTCTAGAAAATTTTGTGTCTGATCAGATTTTCCAAGAGAAAAACCTGCCTCAACTCGAATACTATAACACTATTTGCAAAATGTCATGGAGGATATCTCCATCCAAAGTGCATGCAAGGTGTCTCTTACTGATACTTGACCTTCCTATTGTGATCAATCTATCAGTGACTTGATAGAGTATCAGTTTTTTGAGAAAATGAAAATTCAACCTTCAATAACGCCCACATTCGTTTAGATTTGGTTGAATATTGTTAAATATGATTAAAAAATTTGCTTCCGAGATAATATACGTATATAATCCGTATCGTGAGGGGAAAAAATGAATATTTTGAATTTTTCAACTGTTGTATTGGGAAATTTTACATAAAATTTTGGGTCCAAAATAACAAAGATAAAGCATGCCTTGAAAACAGTTGTTTGCATATGTTACAATTTTCAGCGCCACTATTTAGTCTGAAATGTATTGAAAAATATCTGAATGCCAATTCAGATGAAATTGTGTACTTAAAATCTGAAATCAATCTTCCCAGTGTAATAAAAATTTTTATAAAATAAAATTATCCCTCTGCAAAAAAAAAAATAAAAAATAAAAAAAAATAATAATAAACAAAAAAAGATTTTCTCCTCTTTAACATAGGTGTAAGTTCTTATTGTATGTACAACTTAGTAGGTCTACAAAACGTACGAGTTTATCTTTTTCATTGGTCGAAATAAAAAACTAAAAAAAGTTGATTTAGTAATAATATGCTCAATTTAATGAATTGCTGTCGCATAGGAAAATGAACTTTTGTCAACTGTCCAAGATTTGTGCAAGACTTCATAGTGTTAGCTCTTGATTTTCTCAAATGAACAGAAAAATTCGGTACCATTCATCCATCATGATTCCTTAATTTTCCTAATCTTATTAATAAGAGATGTTTGTGACCAGAATATATTCTCGTTTGAAACAGAGTGGCTAGTTCATGGGCAGATTCTGCAAAAGTGGGGACCATTTTGCCTCCAAAAATCATATCAAGATATTTTTAGTAACTCTTGTGCGTGGTTGTACATACTTACCAATCTTATGTTTTTAGGAAAACAACTCACCTTAACTACATATAGTTTTTAAAAGTCATTTCTCTTTCCCCACCCGAAAAAAAAAACAGAAATCCTTGAGCCGCACTTAGGCTAATTCACATCCTGCTGGAGTTTATAGAGAATGTATGCATCTGTATTTAATTTAGGCCTATTCAGTCAAGTATAGCTGTATAAACTCTAAAAGCAGAAGAGAAGGAAACTATTAACTGTGAAGACTGAGAATGTGTTAAAGCTGCAATGCATTACATTTCACATTGGATGTGCGGTTTGACGTAGGGTATGGTAGTGTATGAAAAAAGTTTGAGAGACACTTTTGAAAAATTTCCATGTCGGACAACTTTTTCATTCTTTGCTTTTGATTCACTCCATCAAGGAATCACTGTCAGACTTTTCAGTTTGTTATCGTAGAATTATCAACTTTTCATTAATCCTTTAGTTTTTCATTTATTTTTATAAACTTTACTCCGAAAGTCCTTTTGTGTAAATAATAAAAGGAATGCGGCAAATACCGGAATAATCCATGATTTGAGGGCGATAAAAGTTAATTTTGATCGATTGATAATGATGAAAGATCAATCAAACTGCATTCATCAATCTTGTAGCTCGATTAAGGCTCGATCTTTTTTGATCGATCGAATATTCGATATCACAAGAGTCTTTTGCGTAGAAAGCGATCGTTATCCTTTATCGATTAATATGGATTGAAGGGGATGGTCTGGATGCGGTGGCCAATGGTCTCTCAGTCTCAGCATGAATTTCCTAATCGCATAAGCGAACAGTAATTCAACCAAATCGAATACGTCGCCATTTTGGGTCTGGAATGCGACGACGGCAGCTGGTCTCAAACCCACATCCTCTCGATCACAAAGCTGAGCAACAAACAACTACGCCATGCTGACCACAGAAGGAACATCGAGTGCTTCTAAATCATTGTTAAAGCCTGGTGTACACTATGATGGTACTAGCACGGCAGTGTTGCTAGGTAGTAGCTACCACGTTAAAGTAATGTTATAGAGTACTCTCGTGCTAGTGACCGACGACACTGTGATAATTTATTATAATGAGATCGTGATAGACTACCATAGCGTACGCTGGGCTTAAACTGATGCGTTAAGTAAATTGCAACTAGCTGTCAACCTTTATTTGAAATAGATTGATACGGATCAGATGAATATCGTTGCAACACATGAAGTGCGAAACAGTTTAAATATGTTATCTAGGAACTCGATGAGGGTTTTGCCCAAAAGCTAGTTTATTCCACCTTTTTCGATTGAGGTGCCATCTTTTCATGTGACCGCCTTTCTTTTGTTCTCTCGGTCTAACATATGTCTACTGACTGAATGCCAGTAAGGTAAACCTTATCAGTAGTCGTAATATTTCAGAAATTTAAAAATAAAAAAAGGTATAAAAAATAACAAAGAGAAAAAGAAAGAAGATAAAACAGAAAATATAAAACTGCTTTATGACGTATCGGTTGCCGAACTGAACGTTAATAGGCAGGCATCACAAAGCGACATTCGTTAGATTTACCGCTCTGTAAAAACGTTTAGAAGTAAAAATAGGAAAAAAAAACAAAAACAAAAGAAAAAAACAAAAGTTGGAGGGACCATTTTTCCTCGCTTATATCGCAGTTCCAATATGACCTCGTAATTTATGACGGTTTAATACGGCGTGACTATTAAGGTAGGTTCCGGCCGTTTTTTTGATGGGTTTTGTTTTTACTTATTTTGTTTTTTAGTATTTTTAATATTTCTTGCACTGTCGGTTAAGCATCGTTTAAAAAATGCAGACATTAGCAACGCCACTCATACACATGCATGTGTATTAGTCATACACTTTTCCGAGTACCTTTCTTTTTATTTCTGTTTGTACTTGCACATGACTAAAATGTTTCCAAACTGGTAAATGACACGTTCACCCGGCCAGCTGAGAAATGATAATCGTCGACTATGTTGCAAAAATGTAGCAAAATATAAGCGAGAGTTAATTGTTTTTAACTGAAAATGCTAAGAATGAATTTTATTCGTTTAATGTGTTGTTGAGTAGTCATACTTCATTATCTGAAAATAAACCAAAATTTGTCATGTAGGTGGGTACTGGGTACCTATCTAGTGCCTGGTTTTTCGAGCTTTTCTCGAATGAGTTCACATAGTCGATAACTACCGTACACTAAAAACTGAAAAAATCTTTTGCACAGCAAGGTTCGCGAAAAAAAGTAGATTTTCTTTGTTTAAAAATCACCTCTATCACTAGTATTCTTCTAATAAAGTAATGTAAAATATTGAAATTTTTTGCAAAAAATTACCAATATCACACAAATACGATGCATGTGATAAAATATACTGATTCAGTATCATGTTTTCAAAATATTTTATGGATGAGTTTTTAATTTTGGTATGAAAAGTCATTCATTATATTGTGTTTTTTTTTTGTTTTTTTTTTAAATGAAAAACTATACCACGTTTTGACCTTTTGCTGAGATTGGGTTGTTTTTAGATTATAACGAGTGTTTTTCTCAATAAAGTCTAGAAAATGAACTTTTCAGGAGCATTATGAGAAAGGTAAAAGAGGGAAAATCACACTCAATTGCTAATAAGTTGGGAAAAAATTGACCAATCAAAACCAAAATTCATAGGTCTGGTCCTTGTCGTAAAACACATACGTATACCGAATTTTAGGCTTATCAATTGAATATTTTTCGATTAAAATAAGTGTGAGAACTTTCCTCCAAATGTGGACTTCGCTATTCTACACTGCGCATGTAAGTACCTATACCTCTGCTGTAGGTAACTTCTTCAATGACCATTTTTCACGCATCAAACTACTGTATCAGAAAACACAGATGAATAGTTCGATGGGTTAGCCGAAGGTAAATACTGTAAGTTAGTTTTGTTTTTGTTTTTCGTGTCTAACGAAGTGAAAATTCATGAAAACTTTTTGTCCCATCGAGTATTTGTTATCTGTTCTCCGTAGCGTCAAAGTTTCACAATCAGTTGCCCTTTCTACGTCGTTGAGATTTTTGTTTTTCCATAGGGGAAAAGTCGAGAATAGAGTAGAATGCCGTTTTGAACATGGTTTCACGTTTATGTGAGTTTTTCAGTGTGTTTAGGGTGGACATTACGACATTGATCAGAGATTTAGTTATAATTTTCAAGTATGAAAACATTACCTTGAAGTGCTCGAATCGAGTTAAAAAATTTTGGCAACGGAAGAAAATTATTAGTTGAGCTTTATTTTCTTCTTCTTTTTCTCCATATTTCAAAATATGAAAGATTGAGACTACTGCTTCCATTGCTTTCCATGGTAGCTTTGACATCCACTGGTGAAAGTGGAGGATGAGAATCTGCTGTTATATTCTTATACGTCAATATAATTATGACATCGTGTATCTTCGGTGCGTGTTCAACTAACTTTTTGTTTTTATAGTCACTAAAATCAGCAGATGCTGTTATGAGACCAACTGTCACCAGCAAATTAAGTGCCTTCCACGCTTCTCTATGTGGTTTTCCTTCTACCTTTGCAGTAAAAAGTCTAATAAATGAACTAAGAATGTCTTTTTCGAAAGTGTGGTCTGTATAGCCTAATTGTTAGGGATTTGAACCTGAGCCTAAATTTATAGGGGTTCAAATTCCACCGCTGCTACAAAACGTGATTAACCGATTCACAGAGATTACAGTCGACCGCTAAATGTACATCTACATACACATAGTATTGGGTTTGACTACGGCCGAGATGACAAGTTTCCCACTACTGTAGTATACAATCGACTGAATTAATGTATGCGTTCCATCTAACGATTTCTCCTCCCCTCCACCCGGGTACTTGAAGCCCATTTGCTGTTCATGGTAATGTTGAAGAAAAAAAAAGAAAGAATAAAAATGTTCGTTCAATTTTGATCCGACGATGACGAATAAAGATTGTGGTGCCAATAGTCTGCCCTTGAATAACGAACCATGAAATTTTTATGACCTCTTCAATTCTCCCCAGGAGGTCAATTTTATTGAACTCGGCTGATTGCCAAGAAATCATAATTTTAATTATGCTCGAATTTCAACCACTTTTCCGTCTTTTCGTGCACCCTTACAACGCAGCTTGCATCGCATCCCTCCTGTTGTGTATAGCAGACCCCATTAAAAGTATCATTTTAAATGCCAGTTTTTTGGTTTACGCGATTTGAAATACGTAAACGTACGAGCGAACTGCGAAAGTTTTGTGAACGCCGTCGAGTTTTAATATTGAGGGAAGCTTTCAGCGCGGTTGCCCAAGGAAAACGCACGCACCCTCTTCCACCCCGCGAACTGCGCTGCTTACTGGGTACCTTCTTGCCGGCGATCGTCGATGGGCAATCGTATTAAAACAATAACTGAAGATCGTCGAAAATGAGAACGACGACTTACGATCCTCCCCCTCGCCCCCTGTCCGTCTGCCTTCCCTCTCAGTCATCTCGCTTCTCCATCCTCCTGCCCCCGTCGTTGTGTTACACTATCATTTAATGTGTGCGTTATACGGGAATTTCGGCGATGTTTTCGCCCCTTCGGCGATGCCCAAAAATTTAGATAGAGGGTGTACCGATGACAATGTATTATATTCGCGACATTAAATATAATCCGAGCCGTAATGTAGTTGTTACCACTGTGTGGGGGTGCCAAAAAACGTTAAACGTTTAACCGTTCGAACTGAAGTATCGTTTCGGTTTCACTTATAGTCGTCGCAGCGCTCGGAGGGGGTGAAAAAAAATGGAGAAGAGCAAACGAAAGACGGGCGAAAAAAATGCGGAGAAAAAATGAGAAGGGACGTGTCTGATTTACTTTTGATCGTTTGCCAAAAAGCAGCCCTTGTTTGTTACTTTTGCGTGCCATCGTGCTGGTATCGTTTGTAATATTTTCTTCCTTCCTCTTCGTCTTACAACCCCTTTTTTTCTCACTTCATTTCGTGGGTCGCTACATGGTAGGTACTACCTAACTATTGGAATGATTTTCTTTCGTTTCCTCTTTTCCCTCCTCATACAAGCTCTTTGCCTTTTTTTTTTTTTTTCCGTTTTCTACAGATGTAAAGTTACGTACTTCATTATTTGGTGGCTTAGTTTAATGCAGCGTGTTTAAAAGGCGAACGGCGACGAATCAATGCCACGAGCGTTTGTGCTGTTCGAGTATAATATATGAACTGGGATTGTTTATAGGTGTATTTGGAGGGCGGGAGGCAAGGAAATGTGAAAAAAGTTAAACTGTTCGTGTTTTAGGAGTAGTTATTTCTATAACATGAGGGAATATAGGTACGAGATTCAGAACACTGTGAGAAATTTTGTCTGATGTTTGTGAGATCTCAAAAGTACCCAAAATGAAGTACCTAAGCAAATATTAAGTTATTTAAATAATGTTACGATCTTAGGAATTTTTTTATTTTTTTATCGTAATTTCCTGAAATAGAACCTCATTTTACCGTACGAATGTGAAGCCCTTGTGAATTATAACAACTTTCTTTCCAAAATTCTTCCATCAACTGTATAGGACTAGAATATGTGACGTCCATTAAAGCATGCGAGCATTTACAAAAATGTTGATTTTTGTAAGAATCATATTATTTGACACAATCCATCCACTAGGCCTACTTCGACTTACCATGTGTTGGAAAGTGCGAGTTTTGATGTACTTGAATTGTAGTTATTGTCAGTATTTTCCATATTTCCCGAGTCAGGTTTTTCAGTGGGAGACTTCTTAAACAGTCATATCTGGTTTTACCTTCGGTCTGTAAGTCGTCACTGCGCATTGTGAGTGGTTCTTGCAGATTTCGTAATGATTAAGATTGGAAATCGGTTGTGGCTATGATCATAGGTATAGTATGTTTTCTCTCAATAATGAGTCAATTTAGAGTTAAGTAAATGTTCCGGATCAGTATATTGGTTTGACATGAATTTTTTGCCACCACTATTAAACTTCTAGTGGTAAGTAATATTCTGTTGCTATTTGGCCTCCAGTATGTTCATCGTGGTTGGCTTTAAATACTCTTCACATATTTTCTCATGAAGGCATGATTTTGATGTGATTCATCCCAATTTCATAAATAATGTTATTTTCAATTTCAATCCACTAAAAACAAAAAACTTACTGAATGATTCAAATGTAGTAATTGACAATAAGACTAAATGGGAAGACCATTCAGTGACTTATGAAGACTAGTGACTATATCTTGGATACGACGGTTGAATTATTTTATTTTATTAGTTTTATTTCTGTTAGGTATATTTTATAATTTATTGGAGATATAAGAATCGTGGTGTGCTTATTAATCATCACTTGTCTGATGATACAACTTAGTGTTTCTGTTTTGAAGACTTGTTCCACAGAAAATGCTTAAATTTTATCATTCCAGTATTAAGGCATGTGGAATATCTTGTTGTGAGAGATATTCACATATAGAAGGTAATCTACAGCTTCGCATGTTCTGCCACTTCATACCTTTAAGTATGGGAGAGCCAAATCCAAGGCAGACACTGGAAATTTTGTAGCCAGTTTTGTGAGCTTATATACCAAATTTGACACATGCTCAAAGATACACATATGTACATATATGTATGTTAATATGTCATAAATTACGTTGTTTCCTGTCCCTGCAAGGTGATAAGAAACAACGTAGTGCATTTGGTACTAGTCCGTGACATTACCAAGATCCTTATCAGGTAATTCATCATGGTCTGTGCAATGTATCTTAGTATGAACATACAAACGTAAGTGCATGTATTTGGTTTAACATCATAGAGACAAAATATGCCAGCCTTTTGGCGGTAACAATTGTCAAGGGGTATGAGCCCCTATACCTCATACGATTATTGTCCCCACAAGGCATTTCAAATTTTTATTCTGATTAGTAGTTTATTTTGACTTTTATGTAAAGGTACCTAAATTTAAGAAAATACTATTTTTTATTGTGTTTCCCAGTTCAGCGGTTTAATGTTTGGCAATATAAAAAATGACTAAAACTTTTGTTAATCTGTTTGGAACAGTTCAAAAATATAGATGCTGGGTAGGCTTATTTAATTTTCTATTATTTAAATATTCCTTTATTATAATTCGCACATACCTGAATGATATTTAAATGGAAGTACATTTTCTTCGTATAAGTTGCATTGAGGCCTAATTAGATTCTTAGTTATTTATAAGGATGACATACAATAAGTAAGCCGGACTATTTTTAATGTAGTTAGAGCAATCATGAACCCAGGTGAAATGTGTCAAAAATTTAATAGAATTGGTAAAAGAAAAATAGTTTTCTTAATTTTTGAAATTTTCTTTTAAAATTATTTAATTTTTGAGTATTTGTAACAATTGAAGACAAAAAGAAAATCGTCTCTTGGCCCTTCCTTTCCATGAGGGGAGATAAAAAATTAGTATACGATTCTCTTTCATGTGTAATATCCTGTAAGATTATGTCAATTTTGATTATGTACTTTCGCAGCAATATTTAGAAACTTACGAACCAAAATTGACTGGTGACCACAACGCTGGCTGTTTATTCTCGTTTTTTCTATTAAGGCGTTGTACTTATACAAACCATGAACATAAACTCTTCCCCAGTTGCAAAACCATCGTGAATAAAGTTTTGTGTAGTAATTAAATCGAAGCAAGACAGTATAAATGATCGTATACTGGACAAAAATGGTCTTCATCTGCTCCAACGTTTTTTTTTTTCCACCCAAAGCTTTATTAGTAAATCCTTACGCCTACAGCTGTATCTGAAAAACTGATTACCGTAACTAAACTGCTCCGATAGTCGCTGGATGGCCTATTAGCTTAAATCTCCGGCGATAATGTGCATTTATGCAACTGCCTAAATTTCATTTTCAACCGCAACCCTTGAATGAGTGCGGAAAGAAAGAAAAAAAAAACAGTCTTCACGGTTAGGTACAAAGCCGTACTATTCTCGAAAACGCATTTCCATCGACCCATCTCGTCCAGACGTCTACCGCCGCCGTACCATAGGTACTTGGAATTCCAGCGTTGGGCACTCTCGACGCATAGACGTGAAATTTTCATTAAACGCTATAAACCATACATATCGTTCTCCCTCTTCCAGCCAGTAAAGTAATTGGTTTAAAAAACCGGTAATGAAATTTCGTATAAAGACCTCAAACGGCTATTAATTGTGATATCGTTTTTCGGTTATTGCTGGTGCTATAAAACAACGAGAATTAATTTTCATTTTCATTTTTTCCCCTTCTCTTGTATTTTTTTTTTTTGTTTTGCTGTGCTGCCCCTTCGTGAGAAAGAGAAGAGAACGCCTGAAAATGGTTTCCTCACCCGCTCTCTGACCTCCCCCAATTGTTTTAAAAACTATTTTAACTGGTAGCTCACAGCCCTGTAACCCATAGTGTTTTTACAGCCTCGCAAAAGAAGTGCTAAAGCAATAATTCACGTTCTCGTTTCGTTTGTATGCGCCTTGTGCCACTTCCACGCAATATCGTTGTTGCTGCTGCTGCTAAACAGTGAGCAGCGGTCAGTTTTGGTATGGAACGATGAGGGGTGGAGGTGGTTGGCATCCCTATTCAAGTTTTTTTTTTCCTCATCCCTTTTTCCTAGTGTTCTCTCTATAGGATACGATGGTACGCATGCTGCGTACAAACGTTCGTTTTATTTCTTCCCAATAATTAATATGCGAGCGATAAAAATCTACAAAAGCGCGAATTTCGTTGTTGTTGGTGTAGGTGGTGGTAATAGAGTTAGTAGTGATTGTTTTTTTTGTTTTTTTTGGGTACGTAAAGGGTCGGTTGTGACCCCATGTAGTGCAGCTTGCACGAGAAAAAGGACAAGAACTAGTGTAGCTTTTGCATGCTATCGACTAATTAGTGGGCGTCACATACTCGTATCTTTTCGATGACTCCACTGAAACTTGCAGAATTGCACTCTTGAAAAACTATAGCGCCGCAAAAATCTTTGCTAAAATAGTAACCTCTCTCTTCCCCATCCCAAAATTCTTTCGTAGAAGACATTTGCGTAGAAACTGCTTTTCAAGTACCCAGGTTTACAACGTGGCGTATTTTAACGAATCTTGCTACTGCTAGAATCCAGAATCCTGAATTCGGTCATCATGAAAAAAACATGTTTTGGTCCTGTCGCTTCATGGTACGAGATGAAACTGCCTAATATATGTATATCATGATAGAAATAATTAACTCCGTCTAATAATCTGGGTAGTCTGCATTAAGTGTCCCACGGGCTTAGAGTTTATATGGAAACTCGAAATGGAAAATGTTCACTGTCCAGTAAGTTCCTATCTGTTAAACTGAGGTTACTCCTGGACCTTAAACGTGTAAAATTGGTGTAATAATTCGTTAAGAACATGTACTGTTTTCAAAAAGGTCACTATACATTGTTAAATGAACTGTATATGAGCTTGAGAAATGGGACTTGAATTAATGGGAAGGAAAAATCATGCATGTTACAAAACAGTATATTATGTAACAAGTGCAGAAATTAGGCAGTTCCACAATGAGTGAATGAGTGTGAAGTTCACGCAAGGCTGCGGTAATTAAGTCCTCCAAACATCATGCGATTAAGGACTGCTGTTCAGCACTTGTTACAGGATATATTTTGTTGTAATAAGTGCTCATGTAGAGTTTGTCATAAAAAAATTTTTTGCAGTGTGTGTATTAGTTGTATAGGGTCAAGTTATTTGTACACATTGATCTTAAATTTTCCACTTTGTATCAGCTATATATGACTCAAAAATTGTGCGTTCCAAGTATCCTTGTGTTACAATAATAATAATAATAATAATAATAATAATAATAATAACATTTTTAGGTGTTCAGGCGGCACGGGGATTTGAACCCGTACTGACTGAACACCTAAAATCTCCCTCGTCACCGCCACCAAAAGTCAGCACCATATTCACTCGGCCACGGTGTTGGGTGATGGTGTTCGAGGGAGAAGCAGCAATTATAGCCGACGTAGTGTGGTGGTAGCCGCCACACCACTCCCCCTCAGTATAGCAGAGCGTAATACAATTGCCAGTGCGGAGGCGCCTTGCGGGTAGGGATGTACACCGGTGTGTGGTGATGCCCGCCCTCATCACCGCACCGTGGCACACACCCTACAGCGCCATCAAATTCCAGCAGTGGTGGTGTGACGTACCACCATGGCTACCAGTTTCTGCTTGTGTCCAAGAGATGGCATTACCATCTCCCGCATCACATCGGGGTCACCACTTTAGGTGTTCAGGCAGCACAGGGATTCGAACCTGTACCGACTAAACACCCAAAGTCTCCCTTGTCACCGCCACCAAAAGTCAGCACCGTATTCACTCGGCTATGGTGCCGGGTGACGGTGTTCGAGGGAGAAGCAGCAATTATAGCCGATGTAGTGTGGTGGTAGCCGCCACAATATTAATGGTTTTTAGTAGTATTAAACAAAAACCTTTACTCACCTCTTTGTTAAATTTTGTCTTGAATTTTAACATAGTAGTTAAACTATTTCTTGTCTCTAAACAGCTATTCAAGTTAAAAAGATGGGACTTCAATGTTTAAGAATTGATTGATAAAAAATTCATAGTTGAATTTTTACTGATGTTAGGATTTATCACCGTTTGGAAGTAGGTACCAAGCATAGACCCTGTCAATAGACGGATCCGGTGTATTAGTAGATCTAAACAATTTGTGCTTCGCTCGTTAAACAAATACTTCGTTGTTCGTATGAACTCATAGAGATGATGTGTAATAAAGTACAAATTAATATGTAATTAGAGTTCCGTGATATCTAGTTCCTAGGTTTCTCACAGATGAGTAATGTGACGCCATTAACATAGTCTTATGGCATAAGTATATTCGTTCAGTCACCAATATTCGTAAGTAAACATTGAAGAGTTGGCTGACCTAGTTGGGAAACGATTGGGGTGGAGTTAGTTGAACGCGGTAATTAAAACTGATAGTTCACACATTGCACCTACAACAGAGAATCAAGATTTAGTGATTAAAACGATTCCTAAATTGTAATAAGAAAATTTTCGGTAATTTACCTCAAAATGTTGATTCCAAGAAAAGTTTTATACAAATACATCAAGGATTACCTTCTTATAAAAGTTGATTAATATTTTTTTTAACGTTATATAAAAATTCTAACGAACCGAAAAGAGAAAATGCCAAGTTGCTGTAAATTTTCAACCATGGTCAAATTAAATCCAAAGAAAATTTAAATAGTCAAAATGAAACCTTGTTTATGGTATTTCTGGTGTGTTCGAAGGTGAAGTCAAGAAGCTGCGAAAATAAAAAACCAGTCTCGAGTGTGATTTGAATTATGATTTAAATTAAAATTTTATTCTTACAGTACCCTCTTTTGAGAATATACTTGCGTGATATTTAAACGTGAAATTTATTTCTTCTAAATGATTAATACGAGAACGATAAAAAATCAACAAATGCGTGAATTTTTTTCTCACTGGTTTTTTGCCCACCAGAAGGGTTTTTCCGGATGCACTCAAACCCTGCGAGCATTATGCATAAGGAGGGCTGTAGGAAACTATCGCATCTAATGACGTCGTGTCACATACACATATCTCTCGATGATGACTCCTCCGAGACCGTAGCTAATAGCTGCACGCTAAACAGAGGATTATAAAAAATGAGAAACGTATAAAAGATGCACTGGCAATGCATGTAGCAGCCATTCATTTTTACAGATTGTAATTTTTAATCGACGGCGAACGTAATTTTTCAATAATTTCGCTGAGCCTTTGCAACGCGGGTGAACGCATCCGTCGTTGTTTGTGTTGTTTTTTTCGGTGCTGTTGCCGACGCTGCCTTTTGTTTTTTCCTGTCGCTAACGCACCTCGCACGTGGACCAGATTAATATCTGTTTATCGCGAGAGGGTAACACGTCTGCGTTGTAATTTGGGTGTACGCGAGCACACCCCTAGTGGGGCAGGTTTGTCCGCTAGAGAAATGCGAATTTCGCAGCCAGGCGTGGGCCACTCTATACGTATAGGTACTTGGAGAGTAGGCGCCTTCGTTGTTAAAAATAGTGTTTTCGTGTACGGCTGCGAATTACGTAATGTGGAGTCGGTACGGCTGAAATATCCGTCAGCCCTAACGATCGGCCCTCTTCCACTTGAAAGATTAATGAAGTTTACACGGGGCTAGGTTTGCAACAATCTCGTACTTTGAGCACGCAAAATTGTCGAACGTGCAATGTAGGAGGTGAATATAAAAAACTCTTGCGCAGCAAGCTTCGCAAGAAAAAGTAGATTTTCTTTGTTTAAAAATCACCTCTATCACCGACATACTTCTAACAATGTAATATAATATAAAATATTGATATTTTTTACAAAAAATTACTAATATCAAACAAATACAAAGCATGCGATAAAATGTACTGATTCAGTATCATGTTTTCAAAATATTTTATGGATGAATTTTTTATTTTTGTGTCAAAAATCATTTTTCTGTGAAATGAAAAATTATTCCAAGTTTTTATTACCACGAGTTTTGGAAATAATTGGATGGTTTTTTTTCCTGCAGCGACGAGAATTGTGGATTATATAAAAAAAAGAAACCAAAAAAAAACAACGATTATTTGCGAAAAAAATCTCGCATATTGCAAAACGAAGTGTATTGCAGCTGTCTACTTGTTGTTTACGAAAATATTAGCGGAGATTTTCGTGTCCGTGTTCAAATCTAGTGACCGTAGTCGGTCGCGGCGTGGCCGAAAATCGAACTTTTGCTGAAATCGGATTGTTTTAAATGTAAAACGAGTGTTTTTCTCGATGAAGCCTAGAAAATGAATTTTTCAAGACCATTATGAGGAGGGTAAAAGAGGGAAAATCACACTAAATAGCTATTAAGTTGGGAACAAATTAACCAATGTAAACCAAAAATGGTAAATCTAGTCCTTGTATAAATAAGAGGTACTGTTTTGACCAAATTTATTACAACTTTTATCGAAATAACATGAAAAATTAGCACCTCCAATAGCCCCAGGGAATGAACCATTATACCAATAGGAACCAAATTTGGAATCATGTTAAATATACTTGAAGTCATCGCTTGTACTAAATTTTGTGAATATAGCTTGAAAATTACTCGTTTTAGAGCCATTAGTTTTCCAAAAATTTAACAATGTCGCCGCCATCAGACGTACTGTAAGACTCACCCGCATCAAAATTAGTAGGTACGGTCCTTGACTGTAAGCACGTATGTATATCAAATTTCAGGTCTATCGATTGAAAATTGTGACCTGTACGCTGTTCAATAAAAAATTCATATAAACTGACCTACCGGACAAACTATGCGCCCAATCCGGACCAAAAACAATATAATTCTTCCTTAAATAAATCCAAATAAGTGTTTCGAATTTCGCAACCATCCGATTAAAATTACACCTGGAAATGGACTCAACGCTAAGGTGGATACATATTTAAAAAAATATTAATTCTCAAAAATATTGTTGAAATGCTCAGAATATCATGAAACAAAAAACGTACCCACTCCCATCTTTGGGTCCGAATACTAGGGAAATTTTAATAAGTAGATTTTTGAAAAAATCTACTTAAAAAGTGAAGGAAAAAAGTTGCTAATGGGTGTGTTTCACATTTTGACGCTTGTACGATGAGAAGTAGCTATAGAGGGTTTGATGTGGGAAAACTGAAGATGAAAGAATTCGGTTTGGTTTTCTAGCCGAAGTCTAGGTTCGTGGTGATGAGCGTATATACATTAATCGTTCCATAGAGATGTTTGATATCAGATAATAAATGATTTGAATCAGAATTACGAATCACTTTGTGGCATCCCATACCTATAAAAATCACATTTGTGACGCGCGAAGGCCTTGTATCATTGTAAATATTGTGACAACAGTCTCGGTTTTTGATTCGGCCATATAAAATTGTTGATAGCGCGGTAGAAGTGACGGGTGTTTCTTTGGAGAGCCCTGTGATCTATTGGAAATTATGCTTACCAAAATTTAGTCAAATTTCAGCCATCAAAGGGTCACAGTGAAATTGAATTCGCAGGAACAAATTGTGTTTGTTGCCCTTTTGAAAAACTTGGCGTTATTGCTTTTTCCATGCGCATGAAAAAGCACGAGAATATCGAGAGTATC
This sequence comes from Ericerus pela, assembly GCA_011428145.1. Classification (NCBI taxonomy): domain Eukaryota; kingdom Metazoa; phylum Arthropoda; class Insecta; order Hemiptera; family Coccidae; genus Ericerus; species Ericerus pela. Next base: position 605,410 of record WOFM01000222.1, read on the forward strand.
GTGTGAGTAGCACATTATGATTAAAATGCTAAATTATCTTGCTGTAATGAGAACAAATCTTTGATGAATCCGAATGGCAAGTATAATATTCCAGAAGTAGTTCTCATTCTCGCAAATGATCAACCTCGAGCAGGCGTTCAATTTATTTATCACCATTAGAATGTTTTCGCTTTCTATTCCCTCCCCTCCCCTCCCCTCGTCAAGAATAAATTTTTTTTTATTTCAACGACTTTATAACGAGCTAGCAACCGGCAGTGTCATGATCCATTAACAGCAGTTTTTCTTTACCTTTGTTGAAATTTCGTACCACAGGTATACCTAGGTAAATTACACTCGTGTGCACGAACATCGAGCCGATCATCAAAATTTGAATATCACAAAGCCGACAGCGTAATAATCTTTAAACCGTGTTACTTTTTAATTGCCGCTCAAAGCTAGCCTATTTTCTGCTCTTCACCGAACAATTTTTGACGTGAGCACTTTTATATGCTCGACCACAAAGTTGTGAAAAGCGATCTGAAAGCATGACGTGCGAAAAAAGCGTTTTCCAACTTTTCTCATAAAAGTTTTGAAGATCGATTTAATAATGGTTAAAGTTCACCTGCAACGAACAAACCGTTTATCAACTCATTGTGAAATTATTTTTTTTTGGTTCGACCTGATTGACTTTAGCAAAATGCATTACGTACTGTGCACTGTGTGTATTGGTGTGTGGAAAATAATTTTTATTGGGTAAATAATTGAAGATATTTGTGTGAGTGTTGTTCGTCAAGTGTTGGGTTAAGACGTTTAGAGAATTGTGTGGAGTTGGTTGTTTCATGTAAATGATCTGAATTGAACGAAAATTGTTATTCTTAGGAAGGTAATCTTTTTCCTTATCATTTTGAACCTTCCTGTCTGGATGTTTTGTCCAGTAGTGTAATAAATGTATACAGATTTGTTCATAATCGAGCGTAGCTTTAAAAATGTAAATTGATTCATCGAACCATAGAGCATAAGCAAAAAACTTAAAGCAGTGATGTTGAAGAAGTGGAAATTTACCTCGTTTTGGGAATAATAATCTTTAAGTTGGTAAGTATTCATTCAGTATGATCATTTTCACATTACTGATTACCAAAACATTGAAATGTATAGACCGAATCTAGTCTGAATTATTTCATTCCATTTAATTCAGAAAGATTCTACCAATCTGTCTTAAATTTTGATGAATATAACGTTGGTAACGATGTAAATTAATATACCGAATTTTCCTATAAGTATGTTGAGTAACCTTTAATATTTCACTCTTAATCCCATTATGTATTATCTTTTAATTATAGTTTTATATATATTTTTTTCTATCATGTCTTTTAAATAATGCTGAGTTCAGGTTTTCGCCTCCAGAATCAGTTAGTGTTCCTATTTTGTTCATTCGACGCTAGAATATATGTGTATTGTTGTCTGTAACAACCAGTATTTCATAATTTTCAATAAAACCCATGAATCATTCATTACAAATTGTTGGCTAATCTTTCAAACCCTCTGTGTCTTCGATTTGTTTCCGAAGTTCCGACTCTTATAATCTGGAAAAACATTGTTGTAGCCTTACTCAGATTCTCTTCGGTCACAGCTCACAGGAAAATAAAATATAAAATAATTACACGTCACAAATTAGCCCCAAGCCATAAAAAAATTCGAATGTACTCACATTCGGACATATCATGTGATCATTGATGGTTTAATCATTGAATGGTATAACGGACATGATTCCTTGAAAATGGGAACCTCCTTCAAAAACTCATAGAAAACAATTCGAAAGAAAAGAGTTTGTGGGTTCTCTTTCTGTAAAGGATTTATGGTGTGGTATGCAAGTGTGTCGGACACGTCCACAGTTTCACACGTAACGGAACACCAATACGTATCCCACCCAAGCGAGTCCCAAGTAAACCAAGTGAGTTTCTCCACTCTCATACGTTTTCATGAAATCCCCTTGACGTACAAATATTGACTAATGCAGGTTCCGAGCGGACGTCCATTGAATGTCTTCGGTTACATTCATTTTTTATTCTTAAAGATGAATAAGAAGAGTTCTGTTTTAAAGTGTCACATTAGATTCACATTTATGTGCGTTTTTATTTTTATTGCTGTGTATTTATTTGTACTAGAAATCGAAGAAAATAGAAAAAGAAAGTAATTTTCGTTTCAAGAAGATGAATGAAGAGAAAATACGTTTATTTTCTTTGGTGTTCTCTATGTGAAAATTTCTTCTTCTTCTTTTTATTTTGCGAACGTAGCCGGAAATTTACAGCGAGCTTGTATATACAGTATATGATGGCAAAGAAAAGGTGGGGAGGGTCGTAGTATTGTAAATGTTCACTTTTTTTTGTTTTGAAAACGTTATTTTTTTGCAGACAGAATTCGTTAAATTTTTTATGTGCTTCCATGTGTTTTTTTCGTTTCTTTCTTTGTTCGCCATTTGCTCTGGGAGAGAGAACAGTCGTAGTTATTTTTTGACTGTCGTTTTTCTTGCTGGCACAAACCCATTAATATCCGAGACAGCATTTGGAATGCTTTTGAGTTCGGACTTCGCACGGACACGGTGGTGAATGAGCTTTCCATGGGATGATAATTCAGTTTCTTCCGGCGGTGGTGTGGGCTAAAGGTAATGGCGATACTCTGGATGGTGAATGGATTGGGTAGTACCTGCACGTTGAACTGAACGTTGCTTGCAAACTGAAAGAAAATGGGTGCTAGTCTTATTTGAAATGGTAATTCGTTGTTCGACCGGGGTTAGATGTATGATATCAATTCATTTCCATTGGAAAAAATCGCTCAAGCAAAAGACCCGGTCCTTCGTTTCGGCCATTTCTTGTTGGTTTCTGGATTATTAGCCGAAGTTTTGTTTGTTGAAACAGTCTGTAGTCATTTTGAGACTGAGTATTCTCATTTTTGAAATTTTAACTTCTCTGTAGTCTATAGAGTTTTGTTTTGTTCACTTCGTTTATGTTTCTGAATTGTTATTAATAAGTTCATATTTAGCCAATTTTATCCATTCATCATCTTTTGAACATTTTTTCTCCCTCCAATTAATTTCTCCTTCTAACTAATTTTTCATTCCACTTACACTGCTGTTTTATATCTCCTCCATGGCAGTGGCTGTACCATCCATCTTCATAAACCTTTGGTACCATCTTCTATTGTAAGCCATTTCCATCTCTTTAATTTTTTCACATAGCAGCTAATGCGTATACTTTGATGTGAACTTTTTTTTGTTGCTCCATTCAACCAGCATTTGTCTCTCGACTAGGGAACACCATTTTTATTTTCATGATTTTTTCTATTACCATTTCTTCATATTACATGATGTATTTTATAATCATGTGCTAATTGTTCACTGGCTGAGAGTCACCTACGACAAAACCTTGGTAAAGTAGGTTTAATTTCTTTATTATGAACATCACCTCGGATGCATGGTCTTCTAGAATATTTTTCAATGTATAGTATAAAGTGGTAAAATGAAAACCTGCCAACTGCAGGTTTAGGCAAGGATTTTGTGCAGTCACCATCTGTAGTTGATGATTTGTATTCTCAGTTCCCTAATTAATTGTGTTGTGGGTAAAATTATGGATGTGTTTTTAGTTGGTTTTTACCTACCCAGGGTCACATATTATATTGGGAAATAGAATAATCTCTCTCCACCTTTTGAGCTACATAAAAGTAAAAAATATTATATCTCTTCGCCATTTTCAACAAGGTCAAAGAAAATATTTGATTGTAGAATTAATTGCTCCTAAATTATTTTATTTATTCACTTAAATATTTTGGACAATATCTTTTGTAAGGGATCTTTCCTGTAGCTTCATGACCACTCACCTCATAATGTCAAGAAAAAGTTTTATTAAATTTTTTGGTAAATTTGAACTGATAAAAAACACTAAAAATTAACTTTGATAATAGGAACTGACTTTTGTCTACTGCAGCAGCTTGTATCTCATCACAAAATAAGCTTGTCACTGTTTTTGGAAAGGATTTGCATTCAGACTAAAATATATTTTTATTTACGTTATCATAGGTTATCATAGATGGTTTTACAGTGGTGTTCTATATAGTGATATTTGAAGAGGCAGTTTTGCAAGCTTCTCTATAGCACCTTGCCATGAGGCATAGACTACCAATCTGGCAACTCGTGTTAGAATCTATATAATAAAAATAATTAAAAATTTTTTTTTCAAACGGTGGTATGTAATGAACAAAATCAGAAACAGGTGAAACACGTTTTGGTTCTTCCCCCAAAATTAAGTTCGGTTCTACAATTCATCATTTTTAGAAAGACCCTGGTTTGATGTTTTTCTGTTTATAATAGACTGATGTAGAAGTTTTTGAGTGAATTCGTTTGCCTATTTTTGTGTAATTTAATCGGTGTCTTACAGGTTCAGAAAATTTGGCCACAGACTGCGCTGATGACTCGAAAATAAAGAACCACCAACGTGGGTACAGAAAGGGTTAAAACCACCTAATACACTTTACTGCATTTTGAAACTGAACAACAACAACAGAAATTACAATTAATAAGAATATCTGCCCTTCTCATCACTTTCCTTACTCTGTTTTCGATGGGCTGAAAACCTTACCGACACAAAACCACAACCCCATTCACTTACATGCTGTTGTCATTTACAAAGGGTGAACTAAATCCACGTAAACCAGCACATAATGGCCATCATTCTGTAGATTGTGATCGTTCGTTTAACGGTGAAAAAAACATATACAAAAAAAAGAAAAAAAAACGTACTATCTTTAGCCGATAAAGTATTTAAAAAATAATTTCCGAGCTGTATGAGACCCCATTTTCAATAAATCACGATAAAAGTTTGTTGTTGCAGCCGAATTTGGTGTCGTCCGTTTCTCGATCTGCTGTTTCCTCTTTCTAGTCGCCCCTTCCCAAGGGATGGCGATATTTGTACGATTATTGTTTTTAGAAGTTTTACTAGGTCTCCTTTCTTGTGGTTAGCATATTATACCTACCTACTAGTATATATACCTATAAAATATAGTTGGCAGAAGAAAGGAAGAGTAGAAAAACTTGATGACCCCAGAAGTACCTACCGTAAACACGCACCCATAATCCATCCCCTCTCCCTTCCATGTTGTAATAATTTAGCGCAATGGCGAAGCCCTTTTTTCAGTGGTAGCAATAATCGTCAATGATAAATACGAATATTTCGAATCGTTTTACTTTACCCATTTCTGGATTCTCCAGCGAATATATTATCATTAGTAGTCTGTACGGATTGTGAACGCGAAATGTGTGTTTTTTGTCGCCTTATCAGCTGAAACTTTTAACGCATCGGTAAATTTTATTGTTTTGTCATTAGCTCCGCATTTTCATTTTTTTGTTTGTTTTTTTCCCTCCTATTCACCGAATCCATTAAAATATTGGAGCTTGGCCATTATTATCGGTTTTTTGGTGGCTTTAAAAATTCAGTAATAGCTAACGTTTGCGAATTATGTTTGCTACGAGTGAACCAAACCGTATAAGATGGTGTGGAAAGGGTGAAATCTGGCTTACTACATATAAGGGAAAGTTCTGTTTAAAAGGGTTATAGAAATTAATGGCCATCAGTGGAAATGTACGTTGGCTTGTTTTGCAACTATGGAGTGAAAACTATTTTTTTATTTTTTTACTGTTTAAAAAAATCCTTGGCACTTTCTTTTGCTCTATAAATAGGTAACGCTCATTAAAAATTCATTTATTATTTCGTGCTCTATTCTGTAGGTTTTGTCATAGCTTTGGGTTTAGTAACGAGCAAAATTGGTTCTAGTCGTGCAGTAAGTGCAACTGCAGCAAAAGTCTTTTTACAAAACAGTAGATTTTATTGCATGTAATGGTCTAATAGTAGCTCATCGTCAAAAAAAAAAAAAAAAAAAAAACCTGTTGAAATTACTCTCTTTGGTGAAGATGTTTAACCATAGTCGAAAAAAGAAGGTAATTATTTCTTCAAAGGTAATATTTTTTATCAGAATTTTAGAAATTCTTGAGCTAATGGCTGTAATAATTGCTGTAATTTTTTTTCATTGATTTAAAAATACCTTTCTTATACCTTTAGGTATAGCTTATTGGTCCTTGAAAATAAGAAAATAATGTTCCAAGAATGTTTTGAAATTTGAAATAGGTATGAAAATTTTCCTAGTTCTATGGTTTGCAGTTTGCACTTCGTTGTGACATTTTTATTCTTTTCAAAATTTTATCGACGTAAAAATTTAATTTTTCTTTATGGCTAAACGTTTTACTGTTTAAAATCATTCTCAATTCGATACTCTTTTTTTTTTAAACTTTCTAACAACGTACGCAGTACTTTTTTGTTTTTGAAAATAAGATCTTTTCTGTTAACACAAATATTTTTTGCGATTTATTTATTTATTTATTTTGTGCTAATGCAATTTACTGTCAAATAATTTCAAACGGTTACAAGAAAGAGGGCTGTATAATGTGTACAGGCTCCACTTTTGGAATACGCATTTGTTTCATCTCGTTTACTCGCTCTTCACGTCGTCGCTGGATTTAATAGTTGCAATAAATTATAATTTACATTAAAACCAAATAAACCATATCCATTTCCACGTGATGGAGAGAACAGAAAAATGTTTAAAGCGCTCGTTCCATTTAAAATCAGCGACTGTATACACGTTCGATTAAATTTAGAAATAATTTAGCTAAGCTGCCGGATGCTGCTGTACCGATGAAAGAAAGCGGTCGTTATCTTCGGTAGAGAAAATGAGAAAAAAAAAAAAGAGGAGAAAAAAATTCGAATCTTCTTCCAAAGGATTCGAGTGGTTCATCGTGAAAAGCTCGGTGCAAAAGATGAACGAGAGTATCGTATTTTAGGAAATGACTGGACATCAGTCATGGTCGAGGAAAAAGCGTTATCCATCCATTCGTCCATATTTCTGGCTGGTTGGTTGGCTTGGTGGCTCGTTCATTCGCTCGCTTATGAATAATTCAGTCGTTTGCGAAAATGATTTTCACCGAAAACAACTTCATACTGGCGGAAACGTGGAAGGAAGAAGAAAAAATAAAGAAAAAAGGAGAAAAGTTGGGTGAGAAAAATAAAAAGTGTAGGTGAAAAAAATTGTATGAAGTGTGTTTTTCTCGCACCCTATATGTATACTTCATTTGGACAGATTTCCGCGTATTTAGTACCTAACTGTATGGTACGAAGCATTGGTGAAGTATAGTATGTTACAAAAGGTTCAAGAAATAATCTTAGTTTGTATAATTCGTGTGAAAAATAAATCAAGCAGCACATATAAATTGTTGCATATTAGACAGATTAGGACCGAACTACCAGCTTGTGATGAGTGAAATCAAGATCATGGAAATTTAAGTGTTGCAGGTTCTTGGTCTTCTGGCCTCGTCGATCTTGGGCTTGGTCTTCCTGAATCAAGTCTTGGTGTGAGGTCTTGCACTGACTCAAGTCTTAGTCGCGGTCTTACATGATTTTTACCCGAAATTATGGCAAGTAGAACTAACCATTCTTGTCCTTTCAAAATGTCCAACCATCTGGCTGTGAGTCATCATCACCTATTAATCAGATTTGGAGACAGAAAACAATTGAACAATAAATATAAGAAAAAATTATGTGAGTAGCAAGACTAAACGATATTTCACAGTTTGTCCATATTTTGTCTGCGTTAAGTTTTGCCTTTGGTCTTTATCTGTTTATTACAGGTATGACGTTGTCTTAGTATTATAATGTTGGATTGTTATTTTTTATTATCATCGAGGAATTATTGAGTAAAAGCAAAAAAAAAGGGGGGGTACTCACGAAGAACTTGTGAGGAAATTCAATTAGGTATCCACAAAATTAGGTAAAATATTATTCTTCAAAATGTCGACGACTCGTGAAAAGTGATATTAAGATATGGTTGGATGGTAGAATCGTCAAAAATTATGAGCCCAGTATAGGTACCAACTCCGTGTATTAGCCTAAGTAATGGCTTTTGTGGCATTTAATAATTTCTCGTATGTAGAGCGGAACGTATGCGAAAATAAAATTCGAGACATTTACAGTTCTTACCATTATACCCGTAGTTGATGAAAGAGAAGGTTGAAATATGAATCTGGGAAAGTTCATTTTGTTAAAATGATTTTACACTATGACCTGTTAGTTTGCCCAGTCAAAGTCTGCCAAAATTTCGAGTTGGTAGTTGTCTGTTTTGTTTTGTTTACGTTGTTTTTTTTTTTTTTTTATTTCAATGATTTTCTTTATGTTATCGAAGGTAAAGGTTGTTCAGTATAGTCTATGCTTGAGTGATTCACCGTCATCTAACCCTTTAGTGTATCATTAATTACATTGAAACAAAAATATCACTCCTGAATATGCCTAGAAAATATACATACTTACCATAAATTTGTCAATTGAAAAAGAATTGGTTATTAATCTGTTTCGTACCCTTTGGCATGGCTTTCACGTAAGCTCTGATTTATTGTGGGTTCTGCGAGGAAAAATCTCTGATAGACAACCTGTACACTTTCTTGAACTATACGTCAACTGGTTCTGAATTCCAGCTATGTAGTACATCTTGCGGGATGAAAAGTGAATCCAATTCAGTTCACAAAGAATTCTGAAGTTTGTAAATGTAAATTACAACACTAGATGGAATAGAAGCTAAGAATCGTTACCGGGGATGGTGTGTCGTATAGCTCGTTAAAGAGAGACTGTGGCTAAAATAAAATTAAAAAAAAATTTCTATCGTCAGAAAAAAACAGACCTCACGGATGAAAGTTATACCTAAGCTCGCATTTATGCAAGAATACTTATATGAAGACAAAATGTTTCCCATTCTGCCGTTCATTTCACCGGATAGAATAATAAATTCCATTCATATTTTGGGGCATAAAATTTGAATAAGTTGGGATTGATAAAATATTCGTATTTCTTGTGTGCCTGAATTTTCTTGTAATGTCATGACCTTTATCTCTCTTGAAGGAATTTTTTTTTTCGTTGAATATTATCAAAAAATTAAATGAACAGAATAGGTATGTAGTACTTAACCTGGTATTCTGTTTAAATACATTTCACAGTTAAAATTTTCAGAATAAGCTTATAAAAATAGGAGAATCTTCTCGATGTAATATTTGTACTCGTTTCTGTTGTACGACTCTTGTTAACGAGCATCAAATATACATCAACATTGAATGGTGGCGTTGGTTTTCAACTTCTCCACATACTTGCTCACATTCTTTAGAAAAGTGTGAAAAATTAATCATTTTTTTAATTCAAAAACTATTTCGTTTGGCCGAGACTGCGCCTACGTAACCAACAGTAAACAGTAGTAACTTCAAACCAGTGCAAACAAAAATATATGTGCCTCTAAACTGCATACCAAAATGCTGGTGAAGAACAAATTTATTGTGATCATCAAACGGTAGAAACAAAATATTTTGTTTTTACTGTTTTCTGTGAAATATGAATATAAGTATTTTGGAGTTGGTAGGACTATTTTTCGTATTTTTATCACAACTATTTTATATGAAATCGCCAAAAGTTTATTGCTGTTTGCTATCGGTTATGTACCCTTTTGTTTTTCTCCTCGTGTGCATAATAATTGGCGTTGGGAATTGAAGCTGTCCTTTTCTTCGAAGTCAATTCGTACGTCCTTCATATTTTTATTCGCTTTATTTTTCATTTACGTTTACGTGACAAATGGCAAGTGAGGTAATTCTTACAAAAAAAAATTTTAATTTTTTCTGCAGAAAAGAATAAAGTGCTTGGTTTCCTGCTTAATAAAAAGTTTTGAATAGTATAGAGACGTCTGGATCAACGTGGAATAAAAGAGTGAGAGAATAAATTGGAGAACTCTTGCGCGTGACATAAAGTGAACTTGATTCATTTAATTACAAAATTTAGGACATCAGAAATCCAATATTATGCCATTTTTACGATGAAAATTGGGAAAAAATACGATTCCTAGTTCAAAAATATGAATTTTATGAAACTTTTTGGTAACGTTTCGCTCGGCTTTTTATTAGATTAACATGAAAAATAAGTTAATTTATGATAAATTTTAATTCGCTCAGAACTTACGGAAGGTATGACGTTAAGAAGGAGCAAGGATATGATAAAAGAAGTTCATAAATATTTTTGAATTTCGAATATCAAAAATCGCATACGTTCGGTGGAAGAAGTCCTAAAAAACCGCAATCTGTCTTTTGTAATCCCTACTTGTTGGGAAAGAAATAAATAAATGAATAAATAATGGATAAAAAGATGAAATAAAGTGGAAACTTTGACGAGACAAATGCATTAAAAGGAAGAGTAAAAAACGAAGAAAAATTGTGGAAAAAAATCTTTTGAAGACGGTTGTTGGGGCCTAGGCGTTGTATTTTTAAATAATTTATGACGATACTGTGCTATAACTTAAACCCTCTTTTTTCTTTCCGTTTTTTTTCCCGTTTCGTGGTAGGTACTGTCGATACTTTTTTTTTGTTTTTCTAGCGAGTTGCGAATGAACTGATAAGTCGAGCATATAAAAAAAATTAAATTAAATTAAATAAAAAAGAGGAAAAGAAGAAAATGGAAAAAAGTGAGCATCTAATATTAGCGTTTCCGCCGAATTAATTTCTTCTACTGGAGTAGGTACGCAATTTTTCCTTTGGTAGGTGAAAAGAAAAGAAAGAAAAAATAGATAAATGAAAAAGAAGGTAAACAATTCCTGTTTTCTTGTTTTATGTTTCAGTTTTTTTTTCTTTGAGTTTCTATTCAGAAGCTACTATAAAGTTGAGTGTCATTTTTTTTTCTTGTTTGCTAACAAATTCATAATTTGATAAAGAAAATCTTTGAATCTTGTCGTCAAAGAAAGTTTTGTCAAAATATTTATGCTGATTTGTCCAGTGAAATTTTGTGCATACTTAAGTCGTTTTAATCAACCTTTCCACGCTTATTCAACATTTTTTCACCTTTGAAGAGTTGATAGAGAATACAAGTACCTAACTTTACAGATTGTTCAGCAAAAAAACTCTTAATTGAATGGCTCCTGGAATTATTGTTATACGTTATTTTAACTGTATAGGTAAATCGTAGGAAAATCTGTAATATTTTGATCAAATTTACAGGGATAAACTATTTTCATGTTCTAAGCTTACCGTTTTCCGACAGATTTTGTTCAAAAAGAACCTATTCGCTGATTTATCCCGATAGTTTCTAAATTTGGTTTTTCTATTGAATTTTTTTAGTCTTGAAAACATTTGGCTTCATGTTGTAGTTAATACCTGTCGTGAGCACAACTTTCAGATGAATGGTGATGAGTTCTACATTGTCTAACTAAATGTGTGTTACATTCACTGACTTAGTGCTTTAACCAGGTAGTTATTTTTATGAAAAATGAAATTCTGATCGAATCCTTTATATGTGGTGTTAGAAATAATTTTTCTGAATCACCAACCATCGCTGAAATTTAAGGATTGATTCTTGAATATTTGGCAATATTTTCAAACTATCAAATCTACTATAATTTTGTAGAATCTCAGTTTACATTTCATAGTTCGTAAACTAATCAATGATAAATCGATGTCAAACTTGTATACCGATGAAGCTGACAATACCTGTACAATATTATATGTAGTTCCATAACTTTACGAACACATACTGTTCAATTTTATTTTAGAGTTATCTACAAGATAATTGTCTGAATATTTTCCCTCTAGCACATTTAATACGGAACGAAAGTACGTGATTAATACCTCAGTCGAAGGATTATGAGCCCAGATTTAGCAGACGTTTTTACTTTTTAATCTGATTATTCATTCGAGCTGAATGGATCTTTTGAAAATATTTTGGGATAGGCCTAGATCAAGCAGAGGATATGATGAGTAAAATAATGTGTGTGGCAAAAATGCACTCAGTTTTTTACGATCCACCTACCTTACCAACAGCAAACAGCAACATTAAACCACTGTAACTAAATATAGGACAATATAAACCTTTAAGAAAAATGCTGTTAGAATAAATTTCATTTTTGTTTTCGCCTTAAAAGTAAGAAAAATTCAACCACTTGTGCATTAAGTTGTTGCGAATTTATTCGCATCACGAGAGCATCTTATTCCATTCTTAATTTAGCAGTCATGTGCAGGGGTCTAAATAAGGCAAATATAAATTCGTGAACCTTGACATAACCAAAAAGTAAAAACATATGTATCAGATACTCGTGTTTACAAAAATGAGCTGAAATATGTTTTGTAGCATCAACCGTGATCCGGGTGTTGGTGATTTATCTTATGCTGATTCTTAAAATAATAGCCAAATGTGATGGAGAATGAGTTTAGTCCTGTTAGATAAAGAACATATTCATAGCCAGGGAAAACTTATAGTTTGGAGTTGGGATGTAAGTTACTTTCAATATAGGAATGACTACCGTATGGTCTACTTACTGGGAATGAGTACGAAACATAATTATAAATTTCATTTTCATATCTGTTACGAGGGATTATGTTGTTGGTTGAGAAATGAATGAATGATCCTTTTGCAGAGGTATAACTTGTTGGAAGATAAATTTTATGTTGTCATAGGGTATGTGGAGATTCTAGATTCATTACCAGAAAGATGCATTTTCTCGAATTTGAAAAAAGGCTCAAGAGTGGGTAAGGTGTAATCACCAATGACTAAATGCAAGTGATTATAATAGGCCTGATATAGAATATCTACTGCTGTTTGTTCGAATATCTGTCCTTCGTTTCTATCAAAACGAAAGGGTGAGGTGATCATTCAAGGTATGGTTGCAAAATGCGAAGCGAATGAAAGAATTAAATCTAAATTCAGTTGTATGTTTCATTATTGTTGTGTTAATGACCATGCAGGGGTGACTACCATGCATCAAACTCGTCGTATCCTAAGCAGTTTACTGCATGGATGTAGGAGCTGTACGATTTTGAGAATTTGGTGATAGACATGAACTCGCACAAAATTGTGTGGTTGTGGGTGTAACCTCACAGGTCTACATAAAGAGTGCTCGACGCGTATAGTACTGATCACCCAGATAATATTCAAGGAGTGATTTGCGAGAGATCTGACTGAAATTTTAGTATAGTTATTGAAACTAAATCGTGTCGATACTTGGTCAATTTTTGTTTTCCCAATCAATAACCACCGCCGAACTTGTTCTTTTGTTGTATGATTTGCTACATCCTATTCATTCTAACGTCATGCTTATGTGATTCCCCGAGATAATGAAGATGTTTCCACTTCATTATTTTCAGTTTTCAACCATCGGTATTCGAAATAGGTGTATCTATTTGTTTTGTACGTGTTGCATATGTTTACCTTTCTATTACGACTATAATGTCAACAAAGAAATTTCGGCGTCTGAGTGATAAATAATAATAATAATAATACGATGGCACGAATCAGGGATGTAAAGGGTGAGATGTTTGATGAGCACACCATTTAGATATATGTTGTACCTACACACTGTTGCTTACGTTCTCACGGATGAAAACGTCTTCTTACGAAGTGTTGTAATTTCTTCGTCAGTCAGCAAAATGTGTGCGAAAACATTTATGGCTGAACTGCGAGTTGGAGTGTGTGCGAGGAAAATCTGCTAAATGTTTACTATGGTTATATAAAACGTATTATTGTACCTACGTAAATATTAACTCGCAAAATTAGCGTACGATATTCGTAAGTTCTTCTTTCGAGAAGACGTATGAAGTGAAAAATTGTTGAGAATAAATGATCGTTGGCCAGAGCTTTGATCTTTTAACTTTATTTACGAACACAGAAAGAAAGACTGAACTGAAGGAAAAACAAAAAACTTCAGCGCAGTCATACTTCGCTCGAAAACATAGTTTTGTCAATTTCTATCTACCTACTGTGTAACAAAAAAAGAACGAAGAATAAATAAAACCCACATTAATGCAATGCAGAAAATATGCTCGTGACTCTGCGCCGTAAATGAGAAAATAATACTTCACGCAATACAATCGACTTGCTTTTCTCCAGCAATTGTTTATTTTTGTTTTAGATTTTAATCGGAAACTAATGAACCAATAGGCAACAAACGCTTATCGGACCTGGTCCTGTATAAAACTACATTACATTAAAAATTCATCCCTATCTCTTTCATAGTTATTTTAAAACCGTGAACTCAAAGTTTTCTTCTGAAATTTTTCCTTTTCCAGTCTTCTCGGACAGTTCTGAATTAATAGGCACTAAACTTCTATCAGATTTGCAACTACGGAAGGAAAATGTATGGTGAAAATTTCAGTCTGATTCCATTTGTAGTTTCCTCAAAATCTTGAAAGAACCACTTTTCTAGGAATTTTTTGTTCTTTAATTTTCTCGGAAATGGCTGAACCAATAGGCAATCAACTCCTATCATATCTGGTCCTATATAAAGACTATCTTTCAGCTCTATCCCTTTGGCAGTTTTCTTAAAACCGTGAACATAAATTTTGGGTGATAAATTTTTATATATATGTACATCTGTCTATCTATCTATCAATCTATCTATCTGTCAATCTATCTGTCTACAATCTTTCTATTTATCTATCTATCTATTAGGTGAAAATGAGAAAATGGTACCTACCCTCTAATCTTTTTACGAGATCAATTTTAATACCCTGTTTTCAAGCAAACTGAGAAGAAAGCGAGTCGGTGTTTAATTTTCGTTTTCATTCTTTTCGCCCACAATTTGTTTATACTGTTATTTTCGTTTTGTTTTTTTCTAAACGGCTTTGAAACTATTGAAAAAATGCGATGAGCTGACTTGGCTGATGTTTATTTTTGAAATTGAACGCAACATAATATTATTCAATTTTCTGAATTTCGCGTTCGTATGATCATATCTTTACTTATTGTAATTTCCTTCTAATTAGTGATGTATCTCGTCCACGTTGCACGTACAGACTGATATTATATATTACATATTTAGGAATACGTGTCAGTGGCGTGAATGATGAAGATATCGAACAACTTGTACCTCTCGAAGTGCTATTTTGTAGAAATTGTCAAAAGTTCATAAATTGATTTTTAATCGACGCTGATTGTACTTCCAGCTCTCTATAGATTTCGCATATCGTTTCAAAGTGCCGCAAATTTATTTGGTTAAAAGTTTTCGAGCTTTGCCGAACCAAGTTTATTTCATTCGATAATAAGTAATAACATTATTTGTATCCCAAATGTCTGATAAAGTAACTGTGGAGAAGAAGGGGCGGGTGGGGCCCTAACTCATTTCACAAAAAAAATTGTTGACCTTCTGGGGAAAATTTCATCTTGAAAGAACACTAACTTAATGGTGGGTCCACATTTGCGCATTTTACTCCAAACGAACCAAACGCGTCAAACAACCCGAACAAACAAACATTCAGTGTATTTGACCTTTGTCGAATAGGTTCTTTGTACATTTTCGTTTACCGAAAATGCTCGGAAAACGTTTGTCGCGTTTAGTTCGGTCGTCGAAATGATTCTCGCCAGCGAATTCTTTCCTGCGCATTTGGCGCGGATAGTTTGTTCGTCGTAAAATGCGAAGAGTGGATCCACCGTAATGTGCGACGTAATCATTATTCAAGAAAAAAAGTACGAATTTAGTGTTTTTGGCCTTGTAGGTGTCTGCAAAACCGCATTCCAGTTAGAACCTTGTCGGCTTTCATTCTTTATTTGTGTAAAAACCTCTTAAATCCCTCACTTATAAGGAAAATAGCTACGCCGCTGGTTCGAAAAAATGAATAATCGTAATTTGAAAATCTAATTGGATGTTCCTTATAACTTTTGACATCGGACTTGTTTGGAAAATATGAAATTGAAAAAGTATTGAGCTATGTTCTCTCAAGATGGGATGTGAAAATGCATTCAGTTATTATGAACTGTATTACAGGCATCCGTGCTTCCATCAATTTTATTTGAATTAAGCCTTGTTTACTTATCCTCAGACAAAATATAAATTTTCTTTAATTTAGGTCTCTGTTCATTCGGACTTGAAAATGAATTAGCTTATGAATTAGCTTTAGAAACTATTATCTACGTATGAGTACGATAAATCGTGTTTGTTTCTCCAATTAAAAAAATAATTCGAGATGGTTGAAATTATCAGCTATGAAGAGTAGGAAAAATAATTTTCATAATCATTTGACTTAACACAATGGGCTATATGGTGGTTTATTCAGAAAAAAAAACCAGGATGCTTTAACCAATAGCAATCTAGAAGGTGCCTGCGTTGGCCAATGAAAACGCTGCCACTGTTTGGCGGTTCGTTTAAAAACGAATTTGGTGATATAAAATGTATCCAGATACATCGATTTGAGTGTGAAGAAGTGAGGAATATGGTAAGAATCGCAATCGATGTTCATATATCGATATATATCGATATTTGTTGATGAATGTTGAGACCACCAATCCTTCTCCCCTCTCACTCCTACGAACACACGATCACATATCGAACACATTTATAATATCTACTCGCGGCTACACTGATATACCACTTCCGCCGCTCACTCGTTCATTTCCGTTACCGTTCGTTCATTACTCTAAAAATGTACTTTGCTTAAATTATGTAACTTATGAAATAAACATTCGCTTCTTGGACGTAACTTCAATCAAATCTCTCTTTTTGTTACACCTCTAGTCCTCAACCTCTATAATGAATAGCGGTTATGCTTCTTTTGATAGTATATTTAATTTCAAAATAGTAGGAAAAAAAGATTACATTTACATTCACTCAGAATAACTACTCTCAAACTTCACTCTCCCGAACTCATTATTTTTGAGGAAAATAGAAGAATAATGTTCTTAAAATTTTCTGTTTATAATTTTTGCTAAATCTGACGAGAGGGGTGGCTGGCTGAAGTATCCGCTTCAGCGTCTGGCATTCGTCCAGGTCCTGAGAAAATTTGTAAACTAAGGAAAAATTAAAAAGAAGAAATATTATAAAGTATCCCTCTTTTTTTCCTTACAATTTGTTATTTGAACTGCTAAAGAAAAAAAAAGAACACGAAAAATTGCTAGCATTAGATTCCCCGCCTCCATTTTGATGACCATGCAAAAATGAATGTATCGTAAGTAGGTTGTGTCACCATAAGTTGAAGTTATTGCGTCAATATAGCAACCGTACTCGTGCTATCAGTGCTCAATAAAAAGGTACCATCTTCGAGTTCATTTGGCATACGGGAGGAGAGCATTAAAAGATCAAAATTGATATAACCTTTTTTGAGAGAAAATTTAGTGCCAACCATTTTCATACTGTACTACTTTTTCGAAAAAATCATTATTCGTTGATTTAAACGTGAAAGAACCATTTTGAGGGGCATATTCTCCTCCATATCTGTGGACACTCGCAGCGGGAGGAATATGATTTTTAGTAGACGCCCAAACCGATCTATTAGTGAAGAAATCAAAACTATTCTAATTTGTCCGAATCAAAGTCTTTTTTTGTTCTCATTTGAATGGACTGTACCTAGTAGCCAAGCTTAAGCCGGGTAGAGAAAAATGCATTTAATTGAAAAAGATTCAAAAAATTTTAATTCATCGTTGACAATGAAAAAAAAATTTAATGTGAACTTGATCTAATTCGTGTGTGGTTCAGAGAAAATCATCTCGATCATGCGGTTTAATTTAGATACGGTGCACTTTGCTGACCTCTGTTTTTACGGCGCACGATTATGCAACATGCCTCTCACCAACGATTCATTCGTTCATACGAAATCGCACGGAAGCAAACTTGAACTCCTTTTTCAGCAGATTTTTTTGTCGCAATTTGGAACGATTTGAAGTCGACAATGGGTTCAGACGACTCGGTTTATCCTCTCTCCTCCCTGTCCCGCTGTGCATTATTGTTAATCCTTTGCCACAGTAAATTTTGTTGCTGTATTTTTTTTTTTTTTTTTTTTTTTTATTCTGTTTATATTTGTCGACCTTCGTGTTGTCTGGTTGATGTGTGCAGTGTGTTGAAAAAGTTAATGTCGTGTAACTCCGTAAACTTAATCCATCAGCCAGTATGAATACTGAAACAAAGGAGAACGCTTGTCACCAGAGCTTTAATTCGTGTGAAAAATCTAAAAAAATAAAAGTTTAAAAAAAAGTCACCGAAAGTTTGAGAGTGAGAAAACCGCAAAAAAAAAGAAGAAAATAGAGGAAGTATTATTTTTACGAGCGTATTTTGTGTAAAATCCTCAGTGGTGAATACGGGAAGGGTATGGAAAGGGAATGGTAGCGAAAATCCCATAAAACGAGCACGGATTTTTGTAGACGATTATATGCGCTCATACATACGTACGCACGTTTAGAGGGTCGAAAATACGCCGCCGAAAGATGATAGAAGACAGAATTTGTTGTTGTTGTTGCTGCTGCTGGCGATTTTTTTCTCGGTTTTATGATTTTTTTTTTCTTATTTTTATTTTCCTCTTTCACCAAACGCACATAGACTGGTTGAATAATATGGTTGTTGGCGGATTATGGTGTACTTTTTTATTGACAAAATGTATTGTGTGTTTGTTCATCCCTCGCTTTACTTTCATGGTGAAATGACACCATACCAGCTACTGCTCTCAGCTTACGTAGAGCTGTATGTTTCACGATTTAGTTGCCTTAGTGTGCTTTTGTTGTATTAACATATTTATCTTTTTTATTGGAAGTAACAGTTGAATTAGTGGATGGAGTACGTGTATCTGTAGGTGTAGGGGAAATAAGGAATGGAAATGTAGCCTTCATTATCTCGAAATATAAATAAAATTTTCTTGTTTCTTTCTTGCTCGGTTATTGAAAAAAAATTGTACAGTGTCTAGGTACCCATTTGTTAAAAGTAAGTTAGAGTGTGAACCTAATTTGAGTAAAATAGATTATTTGCAATTCCTCCCAAATAAAATAGAGATGGGGTTTGTACTGAATGATCAGTGGTGGATCAAGGATTTTATTAAGGTAAGAGGACAAAACTTTTGTCTCTAATCGTATATACCATATTACCTCTTCATCTTTACGACAATTCATTACAATAACATAAACGTATTAGCTACTCAGTTTTTTATTTTTATTTTTGGAATTTCTCCTGAGATTCACCACTGTGAATGAATAACTTGTCTAAGTTTAGTTTATTCTTCAAAGCGAAGACAATATTCACTGAAGTGATTAGAGGAAGCACAGAAATTTTGTTCTTACATTGATCGACGATTCATAAGATAATTTAGTCGTTTGTATGCGTAGGAGACCTGAAGGAACTGCCATTCCTCTTTGATTTTTTGTTTTTTTGGGAGAGAAAGGAATAATAATTCAAAAATGTCAATTGTTTTTCGTCCTCCACGTATTTTTTCAGGCTCCCATCACTAAACTGGAATGAAGAATTTGTTTCCTTTAATGTTTCGATGGAAATTTAAAAAATGTTTCATATATTTTATTGGAAATAATTGAGACGTAAGTTATTCGGTGAATTAAAAGGGAAGACTTTTTATCTTCTTTGATATTGTCGTGGTATTAAGTACGAAATATTGGTTCATCGGTGGAATTTTGATGAAGTTTTGTTTCTTCGAGTTTATTTACCAATTATAACTTCCTCTTCTTTGAACTCATTCAAATTAAAAATGATGACCCATCGTAGTAGTTCATTATTTACTTGAAAGAGAACTATTTGAACTGTAAAAAATGCATTGTGAAATATCAGTGATTAGCAAAGGAAAGACTACATGATGCTACTGAAGGGTTGAATGAAGGATGAATCATTCAACGTGGTGTATTTCTTGAAACATTTTTGATCGAAATCGTGCATTCTTTTTTATTTGTTTTTTAGAAGACTTCATCTCCATAGGCGTATTCATGAGATTGTGAATGGTTCCGATGAATGAGTAAATTCAAACGATTTAATACCTGAAACTGATATACTTCATATGCTACAGTTGCGAGGACCCTGTTGTAATATGCGAATTTCTGACAAGAAGTTTCAAAAAGTTTCTGTCTGACGGATTGGGTATCATATTCGTTTCCTCTATTTTGAATATAATTAAGATCAGTGGTTCCATTCTTGACTCTATAATTGAAAGGTTGTAGATTTGAGACTAGCCATAGTCGTATTTCGGTGACTTGAAATGAAGGTGTTTTGAGTTTGGTTCAATTAATACTCAAAACATGTGAGATTGGAGGAACATTCATACCGAGATATCATTGACCATTGCACCGTCCTTCCCGAAAGAGATTTCAAATAATCACTTGACATTCGATATAAGTAAATGGTTTTATTTTTTAAGCAAAAAAAAAAAATTATTTTGTGTTATTTACCTACGTAAGTATGGTTCAATGTTTCTGTGATGAAAGAATTGTAGCTGTATATTTTCATCGATGGAGCCAAATTGTTTTTGAATTCAATTTTTGAGAATAACGATTTTTCTCTCCAATTTCTCCTAAAAAAAAATAAAACCCTCGGCTATTTCACACGTTTTACCCTCTTTGCTGTTGCTAATATTAGAATTTTTTATTTTTACGACCGATTATCCACATTAACCCCTCGACTTATCGTTGTCGAAAATCGTACTTTCATCTTCACTCAACAAGGTTATCGTAAAAAAAAAGAAGAGAAGTGGGAACATTCTCTCAGAGAGGGTGGGAAACGTTCAAAAAAGGGGTTAATGAAATTTTCAAACTCTGTTCGTAATTACATTGCGTAGGCACTGGCATCTGGTAACGTATTTTAACCGTCACCGACACAATGGCGCTTGAAATTTTAATGATTCTCTGCTAATTGGCGCCGTGAAATTCACACGTGAACACAGAGAATCCCTCTTAACGGATGCTTAGTCAGTAAGGGTTAATGGAGTGAGTGGATCTAACGTAGGACGTCGTAATGGACACACCGTTATTGACGGTCAAATGTTTTTCTTGTTGGTACATTTTTTCCTCGGCTATATCGATGTGGAGATGGTTTACTAGCGAGTTTAGTCGAGAGAGTATTCAATGGGATCTCATTTGAACCCTATACATATGAAAAGCGCATACCCATGAATGAAATTCGGTTCTTTTTATTGTATATCAGCGAACTAATATGGAGAGGATCGTTTTTAATTTTTTCATGGGCAGATAAATGTAATTGGTAATTATTTCGAAATTTTGGTATGTTGATTAAAAGAACAGTCTTTGCTAACTACCAGTCTGGTTAATTGAAAGTTCGCATTTCTCAAAACACTTGCGTTCGTTTTTGAAAAAGTAGAATTGAATGCAGAGATGGGATAAATATCAGAGATTCTCAACCCTCTCCAGTTCTACGATTTGATAGTCGAAAAATTTTTAAGAAAACCACAACTGAAACAATTCAGAAAGCAGAGAATCAAATTATTGACGATTTTTTCGTTTGTTGGAGGCGTGTTGAGTTCACTCCAAGCGAATTGCTAATAAAATCTCAAGTGGAAATTGTGTCATGTTTCGACTGTTTGTATCCCGATGTTTATCTGTAGATATTCAAGAGCCTCTCTGTTATTGATGAGTTTCTATGTAGAATGACTTCAATAAATGAACGTCAATTAAAAAAATTAAGTTGAAATTTTTCTTATACTTCGCATAAGGAGTTAATTATGTTCTTTTTCAATGGCAACTTGACTTTGTCGTTAAACGTTTTAAGTTTTAAGTTACTCGCCGTCATTGAAAATCCATATTGAAGCTTAGTTATTTCTTCATGAAATTTAAAAGCAGTCGACCAGTCTTCTGATGAAAAAAGATTGAAAAATTTTAATTTTCGACCGAATATATAATAATGAATTCTAACCTCAATTTTTTCATTATGGAAAAGAATGAAATTATGATGACTCGATGGACTGTTTGGTAACTTTCAAGTTGTATTTTGGCAACTCTTCAGTTTTTTATTGAAAATTTCTACTGCTTATGATCATCAATTAGTAAAATTGTCTTTTAGCTCGATTCAAGAAATTAGCATCTATTCACTTTGCAATTGATTAAATAAAATTATTTGAAATGAAATGTTATCGAGCCTAACTGACACATGAAAACTTGTTTTTGATTGCAGATCGCGTTGACTACGGAAATCGGGCTGATCATATCAATCGAGATAATTATGCCAATCGAATTGATTACGCAGACCGTGAAACTGAAGATGAAGGTGAGTTTTTTACTCCCTATATTCCAGTATATTTTTTATATTTTATTTACTATGTTTCGACTAAGTTTATAGAGAGAGGAAACGAACTCATTTTTCGACTTATGTCGATTACAATTTGTAATTCCGTCAATTTGAGTAGTGACATCAGAATTTTTCAAATGAGAATTTTATTCATGTACGTGAAAAAATTCGTGATCATGTACTATTGTAGTCTAGGGCATATGAAATCAACTTTAAATTATTGCTCTGCAAATTTTTCACCAAAGTCATAATGTTGAGAAAAACCTGCTTCTAATAAAATTTCCGGCTTTGAACTATTTTAAAATTGTTATTTTTGAGAAACTTCGACCTATAGGCTATCTAAAATGTGTGTAGTTGGATTTCTGAAGGTCAAGTTGTTTAACGAAACTAATTATGCTTGGATTTTTTTTGAAGGATTCTTTAATTATAATTTATGTAATTTACTCTTAATTCGACTGACTTGATGTAGGTAGGCATGCGGAAAAAGTGAGTGAATTTTTGTAAACATTGAAGAAATTGGTAAATTGATTTGAGCAATTAAAATGTATTTTTCCCACCTATTCTTGAAATGCCAGGAGTTGGTATTTAATAAATTATCAGTATAATTAGCCCTTAGGGACTTACCTCAACTTGTCCACTTATAAAATATATTCGCCAGCTACAAGTTGGAA
This sequence comes from Ericerus pela, assembly GCA_011428145.1. Taxonomy (NCBI): domain Eukaryota; kingdom Metazoa; phylum Arthropoda; class Insecta; order Hemiptera; family Coccidae; genus Ericerus; species Ericerus pela. The sequence goes on from WOFM01000222.1 coordinate 628,161, forward strand.
GTGAAATGACTATATGATTTAGTTCACTGATTTTAGACTATGAGTTTGTAGGATGTCGGTTCAAATCCCCGAGCCTGTAGACCTACACGTGGTGACTTTTTAGGTCTTCTGAACATAAATGTACCCTAGCAGTGTGCAGTAAAACTTATCTCTCCCCTTCCTTCTGTAAGTTGCCGATAGATGCCGCCCTATATTTGAGACACTGTATGGTTAAGATGGTATAAGTCTGTGTGCGAAGTGCCATCTACGTGCACATGCTTTACCTCAAGCTTACCTGTGTAAATAGGTTTGTGTAAGTAAGCTCGTGCGTTTGGTCAGCAAAACAGTGGCACATACAATCTCAAAAGTGTGGCTTGTGTAAACTTTAGATTGTCGAAGAATTTTTGTACAAACTTGGTGAGCTGGTTAAAGGTTGCATGTGTAGACAGAATTCAAGCCTATCAAGTATTAGAGACAAAATTACTTGTACTGAAATTTACACAAGTTTACTTGGGGTATAGACCCTGTCAAGTGTTTCATTTTGTTGGGTAAACTGTACTGCACAAGTAAACTTGTTGTAAAGTTATGCATGGATGACGCTTAACGTGTAGGTGGCATGCTATTCACATCCAACCTCCCACAGCATCTAACGATGCATATCATTTGACTCATGTTAAGTCTCTCTGGAGGAAAATGTGTTTGGACCCACAATACCTCGTCAATATATAAAATATATTCACCACTTATAGCGGGCAGTCAAATAGCTGTCGTTATGTTCACCACTTTTGGCTAGTAAATATGTACGATGACAATTCAAATACCGAGCGAGCAGAACTATATTGCCAAACAAATTTTACAAATTTAGACTGAATGTTACGTCGCTAAATAATGCTTATTGACTTTTTGAATAGGATATTTTATAAATCCACATTTCACTGTTGAATTAGATAGTATATACGAAAACTGTCAGAAATTAATGAAAGTGCATTCCTTTTTGATAATAATTGGAAAGTTACCATATTAGAAGGTTTTTATTTATTGAAGTTTTTAATGAGAATTAGGCTAGGTCAGGTTTAATATATTGATTGTCCCTAAACGAGTTTATTTTTCATGAAATTTATTGAAAGAATTGCATCACTTGGGACCACATCATTAATCATTATTGATGTAATTGTGTAGAATTTAATCGAAGAACTAAATGATCTGTTTTTTACGTCATGCCACGAGTCCTTGTTCCCTTAATTTGAAATATATCGTTTGAATAATTTTTTCTATGAATAGCATTGTACATAGACATGTAGGTATACGCATAATAATTTTTATGGTAATTTTTGAGATTTAGCAAATAAGGGATGCATTTAGTTCTTAAGTTCTTTGAAAGTTGTATCGAAAATTAGTTCAATCGTCTCGTTTCATTTCAGCGTAGTGAAAGGATTGGTATTTTTAAATCGAACAAGTAGATCAAAGTTTTTGATACTGAGTGTTGGGACTACCATTCCTCCTCTCTTCACACCGTGCCATATTCCATTTTACATATTCATGGCTGATTCGTTTCCATATGTGAACACACGGTATCGGTTCCGTGAACTTGAACTAGATTATTCCGAGTGTTACGTCATTTCATACGATATATTAATCATATCATAGGAACCTCTTCGTATTTTTTATTTTCAATCATTACGTATATGTTCGATTTGATTTGATGTTGTTGTCTATTGTTCTCTTCAACATACCCTCGTACCTCTACAAGAAAGGTATGCGATACAAATTTGATAATTTCTTTAGAACAGAACTCTCTTGTTAAAACCTACTAACCGGGTCGAGTCATGAAGTTTAAAATCCTTTGAGATCCAAAGTTCTTCTCGAATTCTAGTTTGACAAATGCGACCGTCTCTTCAGAAAACTAGTTCGGTACTTTCAGATAAAAGAGCCAATTGTTGAGGTCGCGGTGTTGTTGTGGAGAAAAATAACAAATCGATGTACTTGATCGAGAGTAAAACGTACATTAACAACAGAAGTAAAAGTGACAAGATAGTGGTCGACGAATCGGATTATAAAGTGGATGAATATGATATTGTAAATCATGTGTTACCTTACGAGCGAGTGGCAGTCAGTGTGGGCTTGTGGTGAGGTGCAGGGAATTGGATCATAACCCAACACCCGTTATTACAGAAGTGCTACGAGTTTCGCACTTGTTTCCACATTGAACATAGCTCATATAATTATCTGGAATGAAAAGAACGTTGGTTATGATATTATCGCCATCGAATATTCGCATCGACTGCGGCCTTTTCGATGTTCTCGGTTATTCCGTTAAGATGTTACGGATTTCTAGCTAGCCCCCTTTCAAACCTTTAAAGAATCGTCTCTCCGGCTGGTATGCAAACCGTGTCTCAATCACCTTGTTTCCTCGATAGAGGCCCTCTTCCATTCGTTGTCTTGTCTCCTTCAGGAGCTACGTTCTGCACGATCCAAGTTCAAATAAACTCTGCCCACCCTTTCGACGTACAACCCGCTGCTGCACCCTCTCTCCAGCGTTTGTTCGTCTCTAATGGAATTTTAGTTTCTGTTATTATCGCATTCCTCGAAATGATAATCTTCGGCGGTTTGGCCCGCGAACACACGTTAAGAAAATTAAATTTCAAACCACGATCGTAAATTTCAGCGCCTATGCGGTATTTGAAACGCGTATTAAATCCAGCCGCCGTCGACGACGTGCTTACGAAAAAATTTATTTTCATATTTTTTTGATGGCACGCAAAATTTTCACGTGATAAATGTTTGAGTGTACTGTGAAGACGAGGGAGAGGAGTATGATGGTTTGAATGGATGGTACTTCGAAGGAGAGGGGCGGGTAGAAAAGTAAATCTGCGTTCGATTGGATTTTCAACAAAAGTTTTTCGCCTTTTGTCGCCCATAGAATGATGACGAAGCCGACAAGAGTGCAAGCGTGAAAAAAGCAAAAGAATGAAAGAAATAAAAAATGCCAAGCAAAAAAAAAAAGGATGCCACGTGAGAAAATGCACGACGCCAGTCAAAAGGAAGTATAAATAAAAAAATAAAAAAAATAAAAAAAATAAAAAGGTTGATGGCGTTATTACGCGGACGAAAATTTTCATTATTTAAATGGATATTAAAGCTGTTGTCCGACTTCGTCGACGTTAAATGGCGGAAGAATACGTGAGTGTGGCCGGAAGAAGAGGGGAATGGGGGAAGAGATGGAAGCTGATGCTGCGCTGGAAACGCATCGAGTCGTGTGTAAGCGTTTTGAAGAGAGCAGAAAATCAAGGAACTATCAGTTTACGCGCCGTGAATAATAAAGTGTGCATAAGCTGCTGTATATGCAAGTGCACTGCTTGTGGGCTTGTGCGTGTGCGTAAATATATATACACTTTCGGGTGCTTTTGTGTGTCCAGGAAAAAGGATCCACAATGTTGCACACGGTCGCGTTTAAATACATTGACAGGCGTACCTACGCGACGACGACGGGGTTCGTACTTACTTCGTAGGTAGATATCCTTTTTTACCGGTGGCTGGCTGCCTTTTCCCTCCTTCGACCCCCTCATCGAATTGTGAAACTGGTGTGTTTCAAAAAGAAAGGCTCTCGTGTATGGGCGCGTATTAATGAAAAGCGAAAAGAGCGTTCGCACGTTTTCAAATTGCTACGCATCTATATATGCTCCCTCCTCCTTCCCCCCATAACTTGGTCCGTTTTTTTTGTCCCATTATCTTTTTTCCCGTCGTGCTTTTCCTCACTACGTTCCCGCCAAAAAAGGCCATTTATCTCGAAATTATTTCGGTTCCATTTGTTCCTTTGCGGAAATTTTCGCGAAAGAGACCGAAATGCTGCTACCTTAGGATGCGTTACGTTGATTTGTGTCTTGACGCGTGGCACTGCTGGAGAACCGCGTGTGGGGAGACGCACTTTCATCGCCGTATCAAACTTTTTGTGACTACTTTCGAAGCTCGAATCGAGGGAATTCGTTAATTTGCATTAATTTTGCTGACTGTGAGGGTAGTGATTCTGTCTGCGGCAATTCCGAAGAGTCTATTAGGTGGGATGAATTATTCTGAGAAACGCCTAAAATTCCTAAATCTGATCCAAAACTCACATTAACCCCATCTTGTTCCAGTTTTTGTTTTACCAAACTACAGGCCCTTTAAAAATCAGTTGAATTCACACGGGTGCCCTCAAAAAGTGGGCTGACCAAATAGCCATAATGTCAAGTTCCTTGGGTCCTTTCAAAGTGATTCGTTGCTCAACTACCTTACTTTTACTCCTCAGGAATACATTTGCTTTTATCTGAATTACTGGTGTTAATGGGATCGAAGAAAATAAACTTTTTGAATATGGGGTTGGACGTCATATTAAAATTACATTACTGATACCTACATATTGGGTATTATTACTAATTGTAGGAACTCGGGCTTTGTCAGCAAAATGTTTGCAGGGTATTCATCCGAGTTTCGAGACTGGTTTGATTTTTAAGTAAGTTTTCTTTAGAAAATCTACTTATTACGCTTGATGCGGTATTAGCCCCCAGGGTTGGGGGTGAGTAAGTTTTTCGTTTCACGATCTCAGGAAAATTTTGGCACTAATAACTCAAATTGATATACATAATATATGTTTAATTATATATATTCCATTTTCTTGTTCCTACGGTACAGTTCGCAATTTTTGTTTGATAATTACGAAATTCTGTACGAACATTTGTACTCAAAAAAGGATCGGATCTGTTAATTTTGGTGTGGATCGGCCGGACGGTATTTCCTTTGCCGCTATTTGTTTTATATTGGTCATAAAATGCCAAATTTTGGAACAATATGTGCGAAATTAGAAACAAATATTTATTATAATTTATTATAGCATGCTACCAATTTTAGTGCAGATCGACCGGTCGGTACTTCCGGTAAAGCTTTCTTTCTCTTTTTTGTTCTAATTTGCATGAGCTTTTCTTTTTACAAAAATTAACTACATGTTCATGTTTTCTTCTTTTTTTTTTTTTTTTAAACTTTATGGTATTTCTTTGATGTTATTTCAAATTTTATGATTATTTACCATAATTTATCATCTTAATTAACTTTAGATATAATGCTTTTAAATTTCATATCGTCTAATATTTCGTCAGAAGCTAAAAAATTTCATACACTGATAACGTACCATTTACGCGTATGAATTTACAGACAATGAATGTGACCATCAAAATTCGTAATTCTTTTTTCTCGAAACCTGCTATTTATAGCGAGGCTTGCTGCGCTAGTGTTTTTAATTATCATTACGATGTATTTTGGAGACTACAACTGATGGTGACGTATGTAGGTTTGAAATAAAAATTTGGCTGAGACATTGAAATATATTCGCTGAACATTCTGTCTTTGAAGGGGTGAGTGACTCCCGTCCTTGGCTAAATCTTATTTGCGTTATTTTGAATCGAATTCTGGGTTATTTGGGTGTAAATTGCATTTCTCCATGAACCGAATTGGAATGACTGTCTTTTTAAAATGTTTTAGTCTGAAATTTCGACCTCCGCCCGAATGAATTTATTGTGTAACTCTTTCATACGGCTGGAGAAGTTAGTTTGTCAATAGAATATTATAATAAGGGGTTTGCTCTATTTACCGCATCGTCGAAAGATTAAACATTACCCGCCTACTTGAATTTCCTTCTTTCTTGAAATGCCTTCGTACAGCAGTTTTTTATTATTTATTTTATCGTGCCTCTACTTCGTCTCTACTGTACCTACTTGTCGTCTTCTTGTGAGATAGCTCCGATGTAAAAGCACAGCCAAACAGCGAACAAATGCGTCGTAAATATCGCTATAGTACGTGGGGTACCGCAGTGCAAATGCTACCGGATCCGGCTTCAGATCGTTTCATACTAATATAATGGTCTAATTTGAATACAAAGCATACCCAAGTTGTTCTTCTTCTTTTTTTTCTCTTTTTCTCTCTTGTGTTTCCACCTTGCCTTCTGTCGTTTCGCGTTATTAAACCGCGATGCACTGAATACAAAATGTCATCTTAAATGGTCGCGAATTACAAAAGAATATTTTAATTGATACGTCGTCGTCGTCGTTGGCGGTAATTATTTTTATGGTAATAACACGAATAGTCTTCGGGAGAAAGAATTAAAATGATCAGGTAGAGCCGTCTACTTGTGACGTAAAATATCGTCACCGCTCTCATCCTGTATACGAAGGGTCCAGTCGCATCTCCGCATTAAAAAATTCATCCGCAATGACAATGAGTTGGAAGTTTTATGAAAATATTTTTGAAATTAAGGGTTATGTAGAGCTGCTAATAGCGTTTGTGTCGTAGTCAATGGCTTTAATTTCGTCGCATCGTCGTATTTTCAGTTTTGGAAAATTGTTTGATGGGGTTCGACGTTTTTGGAAAGCCTAAATGATTGAAAGTTGAAGTGGGTAAAGATGTGCTAATTGAACGTTTATCGTTTTTGATGGGTCGGTAGCTAATGAAATTGATAGTCTGGTAGAAGGTTGCCTGCGTTTCACAGCTCACTGTTGATGATTCACGCTGGTTGAATTCGAGTCGTTTATTATATTATCCAATAAATGTAAAACTTGGTTAAACACCCAAATGTTTGAGTTACTCATAGGTAGGCAATTTTTACACTAATGATACTATTTCAATAATAACTCCATCAGTTAGACATGTGGGAGAGAATACTATTAAGATACAGTGAACTCCAACTGATTATTACAGAAAAAAGAAAAATTCTGTGATCTGTGATCTGGTGGACAGGTTTTCAACTTCTTTGCAGTATGTAGCCAGTTAAATTCAGCTCGGAAAAGCTAATTTGAACTTGTTCGTTGATGAATGCGGTGTGAAATGTGAATGCGAATGGTTTGCTGGTGTAGCCGCCAGGAATTTCGAATTTTTATCGAACCAACCAGCAGGAGGATTTTCTGTTTGTCAATGTCGTATTTAGGTATCACGTAGCTAACCGCTGGGGTCAAAGATGTTTCTGCCATCTGTTCTGTAAGTTTCAGTGTAAAGTTTGAGGTCGTCTCCGTATTTCCCCCTTATCTGCTTTTTTAACTGAAAATTTTCCGCTGGGAGAGGTGAGCCCCTATCCTGTTGCGGTAAAATGGAGTCAGCAGTTTGTTAAAATATGAAAAGACAGTTTTTCTTGAGAATTTCTAAGATATTGCTTACTCAACTTCTCAAACCTAATGCCAGCTAGTTTAGACAATCTACATAAACACTTGGTTGTAGAGTGACACTTTTGCAAAGGCCTAAAAAACGATTTAAACTCACTGTTTTATTCTATTTGAGATAATTCCTGAAAAGCTGATTATAAGGAAAAACTGTGCTATGGTTTATACTGTTTCTCTTGATTTATTCTCTAAAAGTTAATATTTTCATACTTTACTAATTACAAATTAGGATAAGAGAATAGAGAAATTGAGTTTAAATCGTCATTAAAAAAGATTACTTCTTGAGCTGCTGAGAATGAATGATATAGATACAGAAAATATTTTTATTGTTTGTGAAATTTATTTTAGGAATTTTCAAAGTGTTCCGTCACCTTTTTGCAGATGGTTCAGTTCACCTACAAAAACGTGATGAACAAAATATAGACAACCATTATTCCTAATTCTTGGAATAATAGCTGTCTATATGATACCTACTTCTCACGGATGAACACCAAATATGCTGATAATGAAGAGTCATTGTATTTGGCAGATGTTCCAATGTCACGCCACCCATTTTAGGCCGGCCATTTTGGAGACATGACAATGAAATTACAGGCAATGTATTCTCTTCTTTTGAAGACAAATTCATTCCTGTATCACCAGCCAAACAATAAAGTTAAGTTACATACTAGTTGTTATGGAAGTACCAGGTTTCAATAGGGTACCGGACGTGATTTTCAGTAAACATATTTTCAAATTCTTTAAAAAAAATAAAAAATATCAATTAAAACCGCATTAAAATTGGTTGGATAGAATGGGAGAAAATGAATGGTAAAGTTGAGTTGTCAAAAAACGTGATATTTTTGAGCAGTGGGTGTGATGTCATAGAATTGACACATCAGCAAACTTTTCACCTCTTTCACAGGTTTCTCATTCATTCATTCCTCAATATCCTGTGTTTGTACATTAGTTTAGTTAAGCTCATCAATTTGGAAAGTTTATGGTGACTGTGAGGGAGGGGATTAAAGGATGTGCACTAGCACCTCCCACCCCCTTATTTATAGACAAATTCAAAACATTGAAAAACAATAAAAACTAAGAAAATCAAAAACCAATTATTCCTTATTTGTTTTTATATTAGAGCACAGACTTGGAAAAAATTTTTGGTGGTGTTTGGGGAGTTATTTACTTTGAGGGCTGAGTTCATATTTGCAACCCATTTTTAGATTTAAGCCTTCATTTAGCCCCCTGTAGCCCAAGAAATGGAATTATGATAATATTTTTGGATGTTATTGAGTGATACATCGATAATATTGTTTTTTTAGGCTCTGAGTTTACATTTATAATCCATTTTTAGATTGAACTTCTCCTTGACCCCCTGTGACCCCAAACAGGGGGTTAAGATAATATTTATTGATATTATTGAGTGATATATCGTTAATGTTTTTTGAGGCGCTGGGTTTAGATTTGCAATATATTTTTAAATCAAACACCTCATTGACCCCCTGTGACCCTAAACAGGGGGTTCAAATAAAATTCTTGGATATTATTGAGTGATACACTACAAATAATGTTTCTTGAGGCACTGAGATTATATTTACAATCCATTTTTAGATTGAACCACTTTTTTTCTTCCTGTGGCCCCAAAAAAGGGATTGCAATTATATCTTCACTTATTATTGAGTAATTTATTAGGTATTGGATGCCCATGTTTTTTGAGACCAACAAAAACAACAAAATTCCGTAAAACCACTTGCCCAGCTTACTTGTAAGGAAAATAAGATTTTTGTATTTGTACTCAGAAACTTGTAAAACATTATAAACAATATAACACACAATAAAATGTGAAAAGTCAAAATCAGCTAGTTATATCTGAACCACTTTGGATCACATTATAAGGAGTTGAATGAAGAAATACATGTCAAAATAAAACTTTAAGTCTAAAAAAATTACCAATAATGTATCACACAATATAATACGGAGATTCAAAATTAGCCCCTTTCAGAGCCCCTGTGGGATCACATAATAGGTAAAATTAAGGAATTGCATCAAATTCAATATCAGCAGCTAAAAAACTATTTCCAATGATGTATTACACTACAAAATATGAAAAGTCAAAATTTCCCCTCATTTTTTAAGCCTTGGGGTCAAAAATGATTCAAATGAATAAAATAATGTCAAATTTGAACTTGGTGCCTCAAGAAACATTACAAATGATGTATTTCATAATAATATGTAAAAAAACAAAATTGGGCCCTTTTATGAGTCCTTTGGGGTCAAAAAATTGATCAAATTAAAAAATTATAGACAAATTTGAACTCAGCACCTCAATAAGCATTACAAATGATGTATTACATACTAAAATGTAAAAAAACAAAATTGGGCCCTTTTTTAAGTCCCTTTGAGTCAAAAATTGATCAAATTAAAAAACTTAAGGTCCAATTTGAACTCAGTACCTCAAAAAATATTTTTTGAAGGCATAAACGAACAATATTATACCACCTTTGTGTTGAGTTGGATAATTTCAGCGTATATATGTTGAAAGTTCCAAGAAAATGAATTTTTGGCTCATATCTGCTGCCCCTTTCTTATTTTTGGGATTTCAAAAAAAAAAAAAAATTAGATGTGATACTCAAGCACCTTCATACCAATTTTCAAGCTTTTACCTCAGTGGGAAGTACAAAAAATAAATGCAGATAGAAACCCAAACTTATTGAATCCTATTTACTTAGGTGATAATTTAAACTTTGAGCTTTCTGTGACAAAAGTTTTCTTGGGTCCTGAAATGAAATGTGCGCCCACCCTTGCTTCAAAGTCATTTTTTAAAGTCAGTTTTGTTCAGTAAATTTTTACCAAAAATCTACTTAAAAAGGAAGCATTAATGAGATGTATTGAAACCAGCAACCTCTGATAATGCAAAATACAAAAATGTCAATTCTATGACATCACAACAACAGGGTGCGCATCAAGGTACCGTTTTTGGTGCAGCGCAACTTTGACATCTTATATCTTCCTTTCTATTTAATATTTTTCAAAAAAAATTTCAGAACCTTCATTCATAGGCTTTAGACTATATCTCCCATTAATTTCAGGTAATTCTGAGAGTCATGTCCGGTACCCTATTATTTTAAGTAAAACGTATAGTGATTATTAAAAACGTAATGCAGTATTTTGAATTGAATTAGAGATAAAACAGAAGAATTACCTCATTTATTGAAATATTCTAAACATAGAATATCTTCCGCAACACAAAGACATTCATTTGAAATAAATTGTAAAAATTATTATGACTTGGCATGAAGGGAAGAAATTTTGAATGTTACAAAGAAAATTAAAGATCTGGCTATGAAAACGAGAGAATAAAATGATTCTGCTCTGTGTTTTTGCGCCATTTTTACTAACATCCACACCAAAAGCCTGTTAATTAAAATTAGCAGGCCACCATAGTCATTAAATTTGTAGAACTACGAGAGAGAAAGTCTGAAGTATAACAGAATTTGTTGACCATTTTTACATTTTAGATCCTAATCAGTACGAAAACTAACAGCTTCAACTCAAATTTAGCGAAAATGAAGATGGTGTTCTTGTAAAAATAAAGTTGAGGATAATGTCAAGTGGGGTACAAAATAGTGCTGGATGGGACTCTAGTGAATTAAAAGCACTGATCAAGAAAACGTGATGAATTAATTTTCTCATGTTTAAAACAAAATCAATAGGTTTTGTTTTTTTTTTGCTTGAAACCTATTAAAAATTTGGCTCCAAAACATTATATGTCTCTACAAATGGACTTGCTGTTTCACCCAAACGTACTGAAACCACCTTGTTTGGATTCATTTGTTTTCGTTTTTTCTAATTTTGTCTCACATAAACGTCTCTTGTCTCCCTTATCAGAAGTATCTCCTAGGCGACTTCCACTGTAATTCACGTGTGGTCGAGGCCATAATTAAAAAATTTAATATTAATTTACAAGAAGTGTTCTTGCTCACTTAAAGTACTAGAGAGAAAACTTAACGTTTGTCAGATGGTAAGAGGAGGAGCTAGAAGAGCTGCAAGTGCCTGTGGTTATCGAATTATGATATAATATGTAGTCTGGATCTTGAATCGACCGTCCGAGGAGGAAAAAAAAACATTTAATCTGATCTGTCTCGATTATTTTGCAGTTCGAGGGCATTAAAAATCTGATGGAAAACCTCGTAAATTGTCACGGCCTAATTTTTCATATCTGTCAGTGGTACGAAGTTGAACGACCAAACTTTTTTTTTTCGCATTTAATTTCTGCCAGAAGCGAGTGTATAATATTTCGTCGGAGCAGCCATGTAAAAACGACGCTACATCCGCATGAACGTTTAAAATAAGTTAAACTTTTCAACGAACAAAAAAAAAAGAAGAAAAGTTGGTTTTTAGACGAGGACTGTTGTTAGGAGTACGTCGTTATTTCCTTCATCCTTCGCACGCCACCAGTGTAGACCTCCCGCTCATATGTGGCAAGTTAACGGCAGTCTTTTCGCATTACATTCTCTCGCGAAATAATTGCTCTTTTTTCAATAAAATTCCTCCCTTTCCACCACCTCCCGCACCATCGCTTACGCTTCCACCTACTACAATCCTCACCAAAATCCGCCGTTTTGTGCGTCTTTTATATGCTTTTATTAGGCGAATAATTCATTCCGCCGAGGTAAGCCGGTTCGCTTTCAGCTAACTTCCTATTCAAGAGATTTTTCCCAACTCGCATCCCTCACCCAGGACCAGCAGAAAGCATATTTTTCCTCTTTCGCAGGGAATAAAGAATTAAAAAGCGTCGCGTCCCTTCTCCATGTATACGGTGATATTGGTGATAGTGGGGCTGGTATTGGCGCGAAAAGTGGGAAAGAATCGAGGAAGATTCGTCGTCAGCTCCGGTGGTGCACAGCTACTATATCCACGTAGGTATACCGAAGAAAAGACGAAAAATCGTCGAAAGAAGGGTCGGAATGTGCGTTATCTCATCTTGGAGATGAGGTGAAGAGACAGAATAGGGGTGAAAAGTTTCTTTCATCGAGCATTCAATGCTCCACTGTGTTTTTTCTTCTCTCGTTCTTGGATAGGCCTGCGTGTAAAACGGCGTATCACGCTTTGTGGATAGGCCTATTGTCTGTGCATCCGAGCCATTCTGCTGCCATCGAACAAAATGGTGCAAAGGTCGTTGCGGGTTCGAAAAAAGAAGACACAAACCTTTCTGTGTGGTGGTTTTATATATTTTGCACTTTTTCATTTTGTTGTTGAACTTTTTCTGCAACAATGGTCGCAAAAATCAAGAGCTTACGCGAAGCAGTACTTTTATACGAAGACGTATGGTTACTGCAAAGGTGCCATCGCAGTTTTCATGCGTTTTGTTCGCCTCATTAATGAATGAATGCGACCAACATGCTGTGTATAGAAATTTTACCCCTTTTTTCGGCTTCATGCCGATGTTACTTACCTAATGTGTATGCTAAACTCTTGCAGCAAGCGTTGCTTAAAAAGATTTGCTATTAATTTTGCCCTTTTTTGGGGGTGTTACTTTTGGCTGGTTGCTGTCTTTCGAAAACTTTGTCTTTTTACTAGTATTTTATGAGGTGAAGAAAGAAAAATTGCCAAAGACGAAAGGAGGAGAAAAAGCTATACATTTTAATATTGCTGGAAGGAGGCGGTTCTCGAAAACAACAAAAATAACGACGACGAAAATGTCGTCTTATTTCTATGGTACATAGGCGTTATTATTCTTAGTGAAAATATTAATCTGAAAAACCATCGATTGATTTACGAGTACGTGTAGGGCAACCCAAAGATTTTTTTTTTTATGTGATGAGAATACATTATTTTCTACTCGGTCGCTTCTGTATTGTATGGTATCGGATACTTGGTGTCCATTCTTCTCCTCCCCTCCTTTCCGAATCTTACAGCAACGCCTTCTCATTGATAGCGATTATTACGATCTCTTAACATAGGCTTACCTATGTTTTAGTGCTTTTGTTTAGTGATTTTTATTTTAATTCGGTTTCGATGAAGTGTATTTGTGTTTTGGAAGATAGATGGGTACTTTCGTTTTGTTCATGAGAAAGAGGACCGCAGTCTTATGGACTCGGGTGGTGTTGAGCAAACGTCCGTTGTAATTGTGAAACAAATTGTCGTGGGAATGGTATTCGAAAAGAATAAATTCATTATTAGTCGACCCGAATCTGTACAGGTGAAAAGTCAAATTTGAAATGCATTTGTGAATTTTTGGAATTACCTGTGGCATTTTGTAGAGTTGAGTGTTTTGGAAAGTATTATAGTTTCCTGAATTGTGCTTGAAGGTACCGATACTTGTCATCGTTTGTCAGAAACGATTCAAATTAAGTCTCATCACCTATTAATGATCGAGGTTAAAATTACTATGTTCAAGAGAACAGGTAGATAAAAACTTTATATAATTCGAGCTGAAGAAACTGATCTGGGGATCAAAAATATCAGGACTAGTCTGAATTCTATGCTTTGAAAGAGAAGTTCGAGAATAGTATTGAACGTTGACTAAATATTCTGGGTAAGCTGGAGATTTTCGAGACGTTTAGGCTGTACCCTCAGCACTATTTGCTCACCTTGTTCGGTTTTTTCGATTCTGTCTTTTTAATATCATCTACGAAATAGTTATCGTCGTTGAAGTCCTACAAAACTGTTGGAATTTTCAGTGCGCCCAATTTTTTAATCCACCCTATTCTGCGTATGCACTCCATCTCTTTCTTCCTCCCTTTCACACACATTACAACGTGTGAACTTTTTTTTGCTGTGATTATCACAAGCTGATAAGAGCTTTTTGTTGTTGTTTTTTGGTGAAAACAGATATATTTTTCGTTACGAGAAGAACGCGCCGTATAAATTAAACGTAAAGGAAGTGTAAAACTGTCGAATAAAGTAGTCGGGGCGTAAAAAAAAGAGGAAATGTTTTACTCGCGTGCTCAACGGCAGTAACAATTCCCAACGACCAATTTCTTCCACACAATTGCACCCCATCCCCTGCACGTTCATTCTCTCCCCTGACAACCCTTACACACACATTCATATCCTATACCTACTCTCCTCGTTCACCTTACCAACAAACAACAAAAAAAAAAAAAAGATTTTTATTTATTTATTTTGGACTTTTTTTCTTTTTTGTGAACTTCGTAATTCTTAACTTTTTTCTCGCCTTCCACAAACACTTTTTTCTCCTTTTAGAATAGTTCACCTACAGAGAATGTTATAGCATGTGATCACGATTCATTGGCGTATTTTGTCTGTGAGTTAATGAAAAAGAAGTCGATAAAGAAAGTAAGTGCAAGACGGTTGTAGTGAACCACAAAAAAAAAAACAAATTCTAGCGCAGCCAAGATCCGCTAAAAAAGCAAGGCTCAATATTATTATGAGAATTTTGGTAAAAAAATTGGCTGGTTGTTCGAGAAACCAGACATAATAAAAAACACTGATAGTTTTTGTACGAAGTGCCAGTAAGTACATTTTCGTTTGTATGATTTCCTGGAGATTCCACTCTTTGGACCTTCACCTCACGGGATTCTGCGTATTTCAGTGTTAAAAAACAAAAATCCTGCAGAAATGAAATGAAAAAAAAAATGTGGACGTTTTTTCTGAATAATAACACAAAATAGCTAATCCAGTCAATTAATCATTTCATACATATGAGGTCACACCCATAAAATTTTGTGATTGCCCTTTGGTCTCTGATTCAACCTTGTATTCTTCAATTAGTCGGCCCAAAAAGTAAAACAGCAATCAAAATAGTAAATGAGACACGAGATGTCATGTTCCACTGAAGTCTCGCAATACATGATAGTTCACTACTTGCACGAATCATCGTGCAGCGATATCATTATTCAACCGATTCTCTGATTATGACGTCATGACATTGATTTATGTTTTTTCGGTCGGTTATCGTTTACTTCAGGTTAAAAATTTATTTCATTTGAATTTACGTGATCATTTTCCCATTGTTATCTGGAAGACGATGTACGAATTTTATTACCCATAAATACATGTTTCACGTCATTCTAATTTCTTCAGTTCAGATATCGGTACAGGCATTTTATATATTCTAGTGCCAGATTAGCTTCTGTTGCCGCTGTTAAAATTTTTAATTGCTACCCATAGCCATTAGCCCATATAACATTATGTGTGATATAATTATTTTCTTTTATATTTTTTGAAAAGAAAAAAGAAAATAAATTCCCGTGGCAAACAATTTGCCACCTCAAAAATTTGCCGCTCAATCAGCGCATTGTGCAAATCTGGTACTGATTTACTCTCAATCTTAGCCTGTCAAATATGCTTGAATGCCTTACAAACCTTCTGGTGAACAGCTCGCAAGTCCCAATGTAGCTCCATCGTGCTCAAGCAAAAAAGTATGAAATTAAGTTCTAGGTTTTCGAAAAGTTTTGTGAAGACTTAAAATTCGATTCAACCCAAAATTTTTAGAACGAGTTCTTCACGAAACTATTTTCATACTTTTTTAAGTAGAACAGCTATTGTCTGAAAAAAAAAGGAAAAAGGAAAAAAGTGGAGCACATAGTTCGAAACAAAATTCATTTATGATGATTGCGATTGAATCGTGGTGCCAAATTGGTAGAATTCTGCACTCAACTGGTGGTTACTAGAAAATTCTATGTACAAATCAGTTATAATACAAGAGGGAAATATAGAATTTGACTTCTTTTTAGAGTATTCTCTCAGCGAAAAACTAAGAAAATTACCTATGTATATCCACCTAAGCTTCGACTATAAGATTTATTTTAATAGGTGGCACTTTTTTGTTTTTTTGAAAACCTGCTAAAAACCAAAGAATAGGGTTAGCCTTTCAGTGACTTTATCGAATATAAATTTTACATGCACGTTTTGTTTGTTTTCAATTTGATTGCCATCCCATCGCCGTTTAACGACGCGAAGGCGTTTATATTTCCTTGGAACTGTACTCTCAGTGTAAGTCTTCGCGTTAAGGGAAGGAAAGAGGAGCGTAACGTACGTGATTTGATAAATGTCGTTTTAACATTGATTAACGTAATTCGAATTCGAACTTCTCATCGAGTGAAAATGATGAAAAATTGAAAGTGGCACGTGGATGTTGTTTGAACGAGTGACCAACTTAAAGTTTGATAACAGTTGTTCAATAGAAAGAGGAAGCACAGTAATCCTCCTCTGCTGGAGGAATTCAATTGTGTTAGAACGTGAACCCATCAGTTTTTCTGCTCACCAGAACCTATATTTGGGTAGTTTGAAGTTCTGGCTTGGGAGTCGATTGGGGAGAGGGTTTTTAGTGTTTGGTTGTTTTTGATTCTTCCAATTCGATCTCTTACTGCGGCGTTTTGCGATTGGTCAAGATTCTCATCCATTTTGAAAAGGACGTAAATATTAAGTTTAATTCAACCTCAGATCTTCTTCTTTATTAACAAAACTCAATGTAAGTCTGTTTCTTCGCCCATAACTTCAGAACTGCTGAACAAAACGAAAGGAAATTTTTAGGATTAATTTGTATTGTTCCAAGAAATGTTTGAAGCCATCGTCGAACTCTCTAACTTCTTCGTGAGCAGAGTTGTTAATTTTCAACAAAATTGATCGTTCAAATTTTTTCATGGCACTATGAAGATGAACAAAGACGAACGAAAACGAATAAAAGAGAAGGAAAAAACTAATTTCTCATTTACCCTCTCTGTATACTTACATATCTGATCTTTTATCAAAGTCGCTATACATAATTCGTCGTTTTTGCTGTATACCGTGTTTCGCAATTTTGTTGGCGAGGGGAGAAATGCGAAAGCCTAAATCAAATGACAAAACAGGAACTGGGAATCACGGGTGCAGGCAAAGCTGTGGGTGACATTTAGTAATAGTGTAAGTCTTCTACGCAACATCACCCTAGACTTAATTGAACAACACCAAAACCAAAGTACAGACCAAATGTGCCAGACCTCTCAGATCACCGTAGTCCTCTTCTTGCTTTTGATCATCACCAACCTTTCGTAACTAAGACCAACAATACGACCTCCTCCTAAGCACGTTATCTCTTCATACGTTATTTAGGTACGAGTCGTTTTATGATCGAAAACTATTTTGAAGTCTGAAACAAAAAAATAAAAAATAAAAAATAAAATATAACACCCATTAACTGTTATCATTCTGGTCGAAGGGCTGTCAAAAATCATTTTTCATGCGCGATAATGCTTTCAATCGAAATTTTCCTAGTACTTTGTACGTCAAACATTCAAATATGCGATAAACTATGATTGGATTGCCAAAAATAACGAGGAAAGCTCCCGTCAGACAACACAAATTGTCGCCATAAAAATCAGTCATTAGTCATTTTCTAGGTTGTTTTTCAATTGTACCCGCATATTTTGTAACTCACACGTTCGTCATGTCATAGTGGCTGCGCAATTTTGAAGTAATCCTCCGCTCACCTGAGCCAAAAAAATTCAACACACACCAAAGCTGCGTCAAACTTCAATGAAAGTAATAATTTTTTTTCGTTCGGTTTTCTCTTTTCTTTTCTTTTCTTTACTTTTATTTTATTTTATTTTTATTTTTATTTTTTGTTATCAATTTCGCTCGCCATTGGAAGCTTCATTTTTTACCGATGCTACTGCAGCTGTTGTTATTTTTTCAAAAATATTCGTTCTCATTGTGGCAAATAATAAATAATAAATCCGCAGGAGCCCAGGACTGACAACCACGAACGTCATCGTTTAAGCGCTCATTTTCGTGCTTCGAATGCAATTTCTTTGAAATGGAGGAAAAAAAATGAGTGTGGCGGGAGTGAAGACAGAAAATAAGAAAAACTTTTACCGAGAAAAAAATTGAAAATGGATTATTTTCACGTTCACACGCTCTTGTAAAGGTGTTTTTATGGGCGAGAGGATTGCAGAGAGGGTATACGATAATGGGGGCTCGAGTCGTAATAAAGAATACGTCACGATAATTTGATCGATTGTTACCTATAAATTTGCACCGATTTCAGTCGTAGTTGATGTGATTTTCGGAACGGTGGTAAAAGAACAAATCCACACAATTATGAAATAGAGAAACAGGTAGGTACGTAGGTGCTGTATTGCAAAAAAATGTTGAATGTGTAAAATTTTATTCTTTTTTGGGAGTATGTTCTCTTCAAATTATGCTGGAGCTATAACGAATCAATTGGCCATCATTTGGTCGGTTGTGAAAAATATTGTTCGACAAAGAAGTTGTTCATGTACGTATATTATGTGTGAAGCTATTTCAGCAACTGAATTAACAGCTTATAATTTTTTTTTTATGTTACATTCCGCTAATAGCTCTATGTTTGGATAAACAGTCAAATTATGTAAGAAGATCCTTTGTACATTTTGAGGCTGGTCTGTTTGGAAAATTCTTTTATACAATTTTATTCTTTAAGTAATACTGAAGGGTTAATACGCGTAGTTGGATGGGAGTGGTTGGTTTGGGTCAGGTGGTCAGTGGCCTCTCAACATGAATTTTTCTATTGCTTATGAGAGAACACAGACGAACAATAACACAGCGCTTTGCTGGAATATGACAGCAGCTGATCTCAAACTTACGACTTAGCAGTTTTAATCACTAACATGCAGATTGTATACCCGTACTGATAGACGGCGTTCGTCGCCTTTTTCTCTTCAACTCCCTTAACTTTCTCCATCAATCTGTTTAATTTACTCTCCCTCCTGGCAACCTATTGCATCCTTTCCTCCTTACAAATGTCCTATGGAAAATGAACTTTTTTTCCCTCTTCGAGTCTGTGCATTCTTCTTCAGTCTTGTGATATGACGCTTTTTCGTACGGTATCTGTTAGTCTACATGAGTAGGTACCTACATATGTAATTCATAAATATTACATTTTATGTTAGTGTTTTTCTTTGTCTTTCTTTTTAGTGGGTAATTCATACGAGGACCAGTTCACATCTCTCGATTCCTTATATCGCAAATACGTATATTAATCGATAATATTGTAGGATAAATTAAACTATGTTTATCGTTGTGGGTATTGGCTAACATCCAGCGCCGGATAAACACTCGAGGCACGTACCCCAGGATTTCGATTTCATACCTTCCCTGTTATTAGTTTCGGGTTACCTTGGAGGGAGTTTACTGTAGACATTATGTGTTATCCTGATGAATTTTAACAGACTTTTGGAAAGCTCTAAGAAAATGTAAAATTTGAAAATTTCTAAAAATATTTTCTTTTACAGGTTAGTTTTAATTTCCTATTTGATTTTTAGAAAATATTTTTATATTGATGTTGTATTAATAGTAAGTAGTTCTTCAGCTTCTCTTCCGAAGTTTTGTGACTTTACTAGTAGAAATATGAAAGACCTAAAAGGGTGAATGAAAAAATTTTGAGGTTGATACGATTTTAAGGGGCCCATTTAGGGATGTGCCCCGGGGCCACTGAATTTTAATCAGGTCCTGCTAACCTTTACTCATATTCGAATTGCCAAGTTAGATAGCTAACTAGGTGTAAACCTAACGTCAAAACTCTTGGTTTTCCATATGAGTTAAATTGTGACTATTTGTACTGGAAATTACGTTTTATTACTTTCCTGATCAGTATTTATGATCAAAACCAATCAAAAAAGCACACGTCACTATGGTGCAAAACACAGTATCTTTGAAAAAGTGTTCCGTGAATTCAGCACGTTACTTGAGTAAGGTGTAAAATGGGTATAGATAGTGTGTACAGTTATAATCGTTTGTGAAAATACAGGTTTGGTAGGTAAACAACCATTTGTTAACAGCGGCTCTTTTCATGTAGGTTCCTAATTACATTTCATTGTCTTATCTTGGCTTCTCAAGCTGTAAAATATAATAAGGACCACTGTTAGTTGATCGGAACCCTCGAAAAAACTAGTGGATATAAGTTAACCTTCTTCTAATCGCTTTCTCCAGAAAGCATAAAATCGTATAAATTTACACAAAATATTGCACCTCTTACTTAGCTCATCGACTAGCTTAAGGGATTTAGAGAATTTGACTGAGTTATTATTTGAATAATCCATACGATACAAACGAAAGGTAATGGTCAAAACTTCAAGACCATCCCTCTCATAAAGTGAAAAGTCAAAGCCATCGTACTCAAGAAACCAGTCAAGGCATTCATGGTGAGTTAAGGTAGGTCAGAACTCTTCCAGCAACCTACCCTGATACTTTGTATTCCAATATTATGATCTAACATGACCTTTTCTTCGTCGTCTTCTTAATTGTTGGACCATCTGTTTTTAAATTTCCATCTAGCCCAATAATTGCTTTACTCCTTTTATCAAACATGGTGTTAGAATACAAGTTAGAATGACAGGTAGTTGTTCTGTTGGCTGACTGTTTTGGACTGTTGGCATATCGTGGCTACTTCACTTCTGATGTCTCAGTCCTTTTTGCTACACTCTTGACTAGTTAATGGTTGTGTTCGATTTAGCATTAATTCTTTTCTCTCCCAAGATGATGAATTTCATTCGCTGACCGTGAATATTCATGATTTTGCGCCTACATTATTCCCAATACACGTCTTCAAGTAGGTATTGTAACTTTAACATGCAGGTGATCAGTGGAAAACAACATTTTTGTAAATGGTCCACGTTTGTGCTGGACGTCTGCGCTCACCACTAGAATTGGCATTTCACATTTCGCGTATCTAATTCCCGACGACAGTGTAGTTATCCAGCCGAGCACAAAGAAGGAGAAATTTTGTAGAAAGTGATTAAAATTTGGTTAATTCGATATAAACGACACCATAAACATTCGTTTCACGTTTCTAAATGGACAAAAATTTTTTTACGAACTCACTCTTTCATTCTTCACCTTCGTGTTCACCCCATCACAAAAAATAAAACAATAAAAGATGTAAATGTCAATGGAGACGTCTGTGTGGAGCGAAGTAATGAAAAGAGGGGAAAGAAAAGGGTGCGTTTAAAATTTCTCTAAATCGCGTTAGATGTAGCGGTTTGAATTTTAATTAACGAAGATCGACGTAATCCTTCTATTTTCCTTATTCGACATCTTTGAGTGAGACAACAAAAATCAACATCAGGGTCAAAAATACGAAAAATAGAGCGGCGTAGAGGAGGAGCAAGAGAGAGAGAGTGAGAGAGAGAGTGAGAGAGAGAGAGAGAGAGAGAGAGTAAGAGTGATGGGAGAGAGAAAATGAGGAGAAAACTTTTTTTCCTCTTCGTTTTTCATTATGAAGAATAATGAAAGGGCGAAACATTTTATAAAATTATTTTCCCTTTTTCGTTTTTTTTTCGTCGAGGGCGACGAGTTTTTTGGCGTGTGCTCGCCGCGAAATAACAGGCTGCGAAAACAATTAAAGAAATGAATAATCGTGGCTATTATGGAAAAAAAAAAAAAAAATGATAACAACAAAAACAACAAGAACAACAAATAAGTAAGAAAAGAGGAAGGATGAGAAAATACTGTTAGAGGTAAGATAAAATATTTCAAAAAAATAGAGAAAGAGAAAAAAAAAGAGACAGAGGAGTGAAAATGAAAACCGTTCGCCTTCGTTGGTTTATTTATGTTTTCAAAAAACAATAAAATAAAATGCGGAAGAGTTGCAAAAAAAAAAAACAAAAAAAAACCAACGAATAAGGAGGAAAAAAAAGGGAAAATTTTCACGTCCGTTCCAATGAAAATACTATTCAGAAATATGGATAAAAAATATTTTTCATAGCATGGTCTATAACTGAGCGTGAAATATCTTTTCCTACCGCCAACTATTATTTTATTATACTGTTTTATTTGACTTTTTTATTTTGACATTTCTTTTTTGTGTTGGTCACGTCTATATTTTTTTTTGCTTCGAGAAAGAGAAAATATAATCGCAAGGAAACAATTTTCAAAACAACGTAACTTAAATCACTTCAAATCGAAAAAAATCAAATAGAATACAATGTGTGGGATCCAATCCATTAAATATTTATGTAAATTCTGACCCTGTGTCATAATCTCCAATTGTATAGCTAGGGGACCAATCCCCTCCAAAAATCCACGAGTTGATGTGGGCATATATATATGTACATATTCTCTCATTAAAACGGTGATCCGCTATCTTTAAATTACAGGTAATATCACTCAACGATGAGCCACTATTGAGTAATCATTCTTGAGCCATGGTGTGACCAATATTTGATATTGAAGAAACTTTTTTAAAATTAACTGACCAAAATAATAGAACACATTTAAATAAGTTCCTATTTACTGAAATTTTTATTACTGCAAATAGAATCACCGCAGACTCGAACAATCGAGCCCCTTAATATCCAGTGGTTACATGAGAACTGACATTAGACTATTCTAAGGGTACAAGGGTTAATGTAAAAAAGTCGTGCGGATTAATATATAATTAAAAATGACTAATGAGGTGACAGGATACGCAATATTATTTGTAATTAGCTGGTGATGACAGCGAAAAGAGTTGATATAAAAAATGAAACATGCGAAATGGTTTGTATATGAAATTATTGAAATGGAATGACCATAGGTGTGCGTAGGTATTTATTACTTACAACTATTATTTTTATCCACATGTTTGGTGACTTAATCCTTTGTAGGTGCGGGGAGCCAATCCACTTCAAAGCTTGCATGAAGCTCGGGCAACTGTGGGTAGATTGCTGGTGACTACATGTCAGCCATGACATGCATTCTACCAGCGAGTACCTAAGTACATAGGCCTTAAATTAGCTCTACATATAATGTGAAATGCATCATCTGTGTGAGTGCACACAGATGGTGTATCTTTTATTTAATGTGCGGAGCACTTTATTTATGGTCGTGGAGATAGTCCCTGACCTATCTGTTGACGTAATGGGCTAAGCCCATAAGGAGTGAGAAGGAGGAAAGTCCCCACAATGTGTGTATTTAAGACATTTTCCTATATTTAATGAAAACGAGATAGATAAGTGTGAGACATTAGTAAAGTATGAATATCTTTTGGTGCCTGATACGTATGCCACATATTTGAAAGTGAGAATTCCTCAGTAGCTGACTAAGATAAAAATATGTAAATATGATACGGATGTGTGATGACTGTTTGTTCTTGGTACTAAATACCAGGTATTGTCTATACTCTGTGGTAGCAGTTCTCAACCTTTTTACCTGGGCAACACACCAAAAGGGATTTCTCTAATATGCGACGCAACATTTACATCAGGTTTCATGAAAAGCTAATGAAAAATAAAAATGAACATCAGGGACAAGGAAGTGTATATATTTTTTTAAGAGAGAAAATAACCGTTCAATTATAAAACATCTACCAAAACACGCTATTTCCAAATTTTTTTTTTTTTCCTGCAAATGTGTTTGAAATGCTGTATTTTTGAGGCATGTATGACATGGTGAAAGTGGCCAATTTCAGAAATCTTTCTTTTCTCACGCTCAATTAGTTCCTCAGTTTCCTTCCACCTTTAAATGTCTTATTTTCTGTCATTTAATTTTTTATTTTCCCTATAAAATTGTTTCTGTCATAATGAGAATTTGACCCAGCAACCCTCAGATTGTATTGCACCTGGCTCAAATACACCATTCGTACATTCGTTTAAAAAGATATTGTATGTAACTTGAACGGAGTGAGCAGTTTATCAACTAATGAAATTACAGCATTCGCCTGTGTCACATGTTTGCAAACATTGCACTCGATAAATTGATCACTTTCCTCTATAGTTTCTTAATATACTATCTCGCAATCTATGCCATAAAATATGCAACTATGTCTTTATTTTCGCCAAAAGTGTGGAGCTTCAGACCAGTGAGGAAAAATTATGAAAGTGTTTGGTTCCTCCCATCAACTAATCAGATGTCTTTCAGCCAACATTACCAGTAGTTGTTTTCAAAATACATCGAGACTCGTCAATGTATAGAATCTGCCAACTATTAGACAGAAAAAATTATTATAACATTTTTTTTTTCGACGTTATTGCATTCAGTTAATTTTTCGTGAAAGTTCATCGAAAAAGAAAATAGCTAGTAAGCAATTTTACTACCTTATTCTGAACGCTCACATTTCCATAACCTTATTCACAATATTAGAGACTTGACATTTTAGGAGATAAAACGAGTAATCGGATTAACTTTCTTGGGAAATGTACGACTGTAGGATCAACATTTCTTCACTTTAGATGAATACTGTGTAAAATGGGATGGAGTCGAGGGAGGAAATAAACTTGAATGAGAAATTACTATACCTACGCATTCGACTGACATTCAGCAGTATGGTGTTGAACTCACACCCCATTTAGAAAATTTCCAACTTTATGAACAAATCTTTACTACAAATTTGAAAAGTTAAGAATTCTCGAATTAACGTGATAACTTACTCAATTTTAAAACGAAGTGCCTCTCTAATTTTATACGGTATTTTTTAGCAAGAATTATTTTGTGAGGGATGTTTCTACTTGTGTAGCATCTTAGAGATTAAACCAGTAATTTGGCTTCTTATTTTTAATTTCGCACCCATTCCTATCTCGGTTGAATTTTTCTGATTTTTTTGTTTCTTCCCAAATCGTTATAAGAAGTTTACTATTACCTATTTTGTTTCATTTATGTAAACTCTGATTTTGTGTTACAAGTATGTGAGCTAGAATAAGGTTTTCTGTAATATCACAAAAACTATATCAAATTATGATTTGTTTTTTTTGAATGAGTGTCGATGTAGGTTTTTGTGGGGTTTGTTCAAGGTCTGCCGGTGAAATTTTCTCAGTCATAGGTGGAAAAACATAATGATTCAGTCGAAAAAGTTTTCGTTGGTGAAAGGTTTAAATTTTGGCGATGACATCTATTCATCTTGCAAACCTTCGGCTGCAATGCTGGCCAAATATTCTATGGCCTTAATCAGATTACTCATACTCAAATATAACTGAATTGATAGATAAGAGATGTTGTGATTATGATAGAAAGTTATAAGGAGATTTGATGGAGATTGTAGGTGTTTCCACCTCTGGGGTTTGAACCTGACACCCTCACATGAGATCAAGTTGGAAAAATCAGCAGTCTTATGCATGTGGTCACGGTTTCTGCCTACTTTTCTCTAGTTAATTCAGGTTAATGTGTTTGAAATTATATACATTCCCTATAGCACTCCCCTTAGTTTGTTCAAGTTGAATAGATGATACATCAACTGTGGTTGTTGGGAATGATATAAAGGGAGCAAAGTGAGTTGATATGCAGAGCATAGGGGAGCTTTAGAGTGTATCATTACAGCTGCTACAATGTTGCCAAGTTGCATCAATCCATCTTCAACTCTTTGTACACACTAGTGAAGCCTACTAGTTATCAATAAACTGCAACAGTGATTTACCTTTATTGGTTTAGGTTTTGGGGGGAGGATGAATTACAGTGTAGCTTTTTTGCTGATAGATGGTGTGGATTTGCCTGAATCCATTTCTGAATTAACATAGACATTTTTAGGTAGATTATATACACTATTTTTGCATGCTATTCATCTACACAGACCTATTTTTAATCTTTATTTAGTACTTGGTCAACCTCTTTGTGGGGTATATAGGCTCTAGTGCATTTTAAACGCGATTTTTAGTCTGTCAGAAGAATATTACTATATTAATAGAAATTTTTTCCCCCTTTGGTGCATTAAACGGCCAACAGAAGTACATGTTAATACATATGAAACAAAAGATCATGATTTGCAGATATGGAAAAACTACCTATGTTTTTAATTTGAACTTAATTGAAATTTAAAAACATTTTCAAGAAGGGCTAAATCTCACAGGAAATTTTAATACTGAAGAGCAGAAAAGAGAAATGTTTGGCAACTGCGCATTCTGTTCTCACAAATTTATTTGTAACCAGTGCATCCCGTATGTTCTTAAAAGTTGGAGGTTATCAGTATGTATGTTTTGCTGTTTCTGGGGTTTAGAGTTTGACTTTGGCGCATCTATATAAGATCAGATAGGAAAATCTCATTGCACCGTACCTACATTTAAAAAATGACCTTTTTCTGATGAAAAAAATCGAATCAAATAATATAGATAGTTTTAATTAATTTAATAAAAGGATCAAAACAATTTGGATTTTTTTGTTTTCAAGATTAGCCGCCTAGGGCTGGAGCCCATTCAACCAATTTTTTAATATAGCGCTATATATATCTGTAGGTTTTTTTTCGTCGTAATTGAGAGTATTTTGCCAATTGCTTGGAATGAGTTTAAACAAGTTCAACGAACTAATATTTATTTTAAACTGTACACAAGAAATTGGAAAATTAAAGTATTTTCATCAATCGAAAAAACGAGTAATAAATCTGAATAAATCTGGATATAAAATATCCGACAAATATATCTGAATCGAACCAGGTTCAAGAAACGAATGTCGATCAAGTTCAAGCAAAGAAAGAATATTAGGCTAAATAAGATAAGACGAGAATGTAGGTAACCAGTTAATTGTAACAATGACGAGTGAGCAATAATTGACAAAGATTCAGCAAGATGACATGTATAGTGAAATTAATTTGAGGCTAAGTTTAGGTGAAAATTAAATTTTAAAATCACAATGAAAATATACGAAAGTATATGTGGTGATTTTACATCCCCACACTCTGAAAATTGAAATGAGTAAACATAGTTAGTTGAATTGCTGTATGTAAGGATAGAGCTTTGTCACGTGGTAGATATTCGATTCCCTTTTTTGGAATCCTGAGTCTACCTTGAAGATTGAGGGGGAATTAATTCTCAAAATTTTTTACGGGCCACTCCGTATTTCATCTAATTTATTTTTATTCAAAGAATTTCCATGCTGTACATAGACAAAATCATTTACTTTAAAGTCTGCAGGTTTTTTATTTTTGTCAAATAATTTTTTATTAGCCTGATGAGCCTTACAGGAGTTTTCAGTAGCTAATTTCCGGTCTTTATCTAAATCTGTTTTTATATTGAAATTTAATTCAGGAAAAAGAGAAAGTTTTATGTTATTCATTAAATAGTTAGGTGAAAATTAAGTTACTGTATGAATCGTGTTATTGTATTTGGAAACGCATTCTTCTAATAAAACTGACCAAGGTTTTTTTCTATTTACTTTATTTTCATTAATCTTACACCTTAGTCTGTTCACGAGAGTTTGATTAAGCTTCTTGTTTAATCCATTGGATGAGGGACAATCAACGGATGTTAAAACTAATTTAATATCATTTTCTTTTAAAAACTTTTTAAATTCGATAGAGTTAATGCCGGTGTATTGACCTGCTAATAAGAATTTTACTTTATTATTTTCCTGCAAAACTAAATTGATTAATTTAATAAAATCCGTGGCTTTTTGATTTTTTGATGTTAAACAGTATGCAAATCTTGTAAAGTGATCTACCAAAAAATGAAAATATTTTTTTGTTGAATTATTTCCCCCAAAGCCACCAATGGTGTCTAAGGACATGTATTCAAAAGGCATAGTGGCCGGACCTAACTGAGAGAGCGAACCAAAGTGAAAAGGAATTCTTGACTTATTTTTGATGCAAATGGAACAGTTCTGACAAAAAGTCTTTATTAGTTTTCGAAAGTTTGAATTATAAAAATAAGGAAATATAGTTAGTTCCATTTGTTTGGGGCCTATATGACCCATCTTAAAGTGTACCATTTTGATCAAATCTTTTGCCAAATCATCAGAAACAATAGATATAGCTGCTGATTTTGCGATAAACATTTAAATGAAAAGAATTCAGTATTAACATGTTACTGTCAAATATTTACACTTTCAACTTAGGTATGAGAAAAATTTTTGAGATAAAGCTGCAAAATCGATTATTCCAAGATCAAAATGTTTATAAAAAAGGCTGGTCGCTGGTCAGCAAGACATATTCTTTTAATTTTAGTCTGATTTAGCAGCACATTGTAAACATGTTCCTGAGTAGCTGATTATGGTCGTTCAGTTTTCAGTAATTCTTTCGAATACTTACGTCTTTTATTTTCTGATTCTTGGAGAGCTTAATTTCAGACTAAATATAGCTGTCAGTCATATTATATTAACGTTACATAATCCCATAGCTATAGGTAAAAAAGTTCGGTAAATGAAATCGATGAAAATAATGAAAACTAAAAATCGAACCTAAATGGGTTCTACGAATTACGTTCAAACCCTTACTGCTCGTTCAAAAATTTACCTAACATATCGTACTCGCCCCAGTCTGTTAAGCTTTTAATCCTTAGTTTTTCCTCTTTTTTTCTCTCTCTCTCACTCTCTCCTTCTTGTTTTCCTCATGCAAGCAAATTGTAATCCTATGATTCGATGTAAAAGAAAAAAAAGTTGCTTATATAGCGGATATAAATGAACTCCCTTCTGATTTAGTTTTATTTTTATACCGTATGGAATCCATACAGTTGGTGGTGTAGGTAGTTTTTTCTCCTTTATTTCTCTTTTTTGTTTCGTTTTTCTAATTATTCAGGAAATAAAGTTGGAGTCGTTGTGTGTGCATAATTTTTTGTATCGTACCTCTCTTTTACTTTTTTATTCTTTTTTTTTTTTTTCGCTGTAATCCCTTCCCATAATTTTCGCATCGATTTACAATGCAAATGGCGAAAAAATCTGAATTAAAAAATAACGAACATGTTCCATAGCCTCCAATGGAGTAGAGCGAAGATAAAAATGCGAGGAAAAAAATGAAGATGTGGTTTGTGTTAAATGAAGATGCTTTCGACAGTTTTGATACCTTGTTTATGTGACTCATTAATAAATTTCGTTTTTTTGTAGTTTTTATTTGCAGAATATTGCTATTTTTCGAGTGGTTTACGATGGTTTATTAGTTATTGAGAGTGTGTAGCTATGGTAATGTGTTGATGGTGGCTGCTGAAATTGAAGTGTATTGAGGCTTTAAGGCCTGGTAGTGGTGACTGGTTCAGACAAACCCGGCTTAGGTGAAATCTGAGATCATTTCTCTTTTTTTTGGTGCTGTATTAAATTTTTGTATTTCTAATTTAAAGTTTTTCCGAAGTAAAAATATTGTTAATTTATCATTTTAATATCTTATTTTACTGGATTATGCTTGAATCAGACAGACATGTGCATTTTTGTGTTAAATTATATTTGGTTGGATTCTCATATTTCAGTGATTGACGCGTATTCTGATGAGAAACACTTTACTGAATCAATTTTCTTTTTCTTTTAAAATTTGAGATTCGTGAATGCTTTTCTTAAAAAGGAACTCTCTTTGAGTTTCTTTAATTTTTTATGCATCTTTATCGCTAAACCATCTTTGTAGAGGGAAATACCCTAGTACCCGATGAAGCCAATGCAGATGTTATCACTGTTGATTTTTGTGTTATCAGAATCCGTTTGAAAAATGTGTTTCATCAGATGGTATGAAATTTGGAGGTCCTCTTTTCTATTTTCACTTCCGTAATAATAATAGTTCACAACAGAATAATGCAAATTCAAAAACTACGTTTCAACATCAATGTAACTAAATAAATTAAAAAGAAAAATCAATACCCCTTTTCCTCAAATTGAAAAATGTAATGTGAAAGTACTAATGAATGTTTCCTGTTTGTTTAATTGGTACCAGATGAGTCAAACTGCTTCTCACTTTAGTCTTTTTTCAGACTTAAGTGATGTCTAGTTGAACTCGAATTTAGGATTGACTGGTAAAACGAGCCCTTTTTTTGTTGTGGAATTCGCTTCATGAGTATTAGTACCACTGGTGGTTAAGGGTATGGGCTTCTAGTTTCCCATGTCGTGGGAGCAAACACACAGATTTAAGGGATTTGTATTTATAAATTACTCCAAAAATACGAGTAACACAGGTTAGGGGGAATTTATTGAGGAATTGAATCCATAATGTAACATTGCTTGTGCATCAACTGGGAGAAAAGACCTCAAGTGTTGTCGAGTATGTTTTTTGCTCTTATCCTATTGGCTCTTCAGTCCCTCAACTACAACAACAATTTTTTTATCTTTAGCCGGTGAACATTAACGTGTCTCTGCTTTTTCGAGTTTACCACAGCCATAAATTAATCATGAATATTTTCCATTCATGCGGAGCGTAATTCCGTCGAGATGTGACCCGAAAAAGTTGGAATAACTTTGTTTGGTGGGACTTACAAATACATTACGATTGAGAGCGAAGGATAAAAGAGGATTTTAGAGGGGAGGAGAGTACAAAAAATTATTTCAGACGTAGGTAGGTGTAAGTTAGCGTATTTTAACTGCGAATAAATTACGAAGCGATGGAATAGTCTGTGAAAAAAGGACAATTTACTTTTCAGTTTGAGTGAGAGAATAACAGTATAGCAGGAGAAAATTGGGGGTTGAAATGAAGGGGCAAAAAAGGGTATAAGATGCAGTAAAAAGTAGAAGGCATTGAATTGAAATGTGTGCGCTAAATACGCTAATATTGAGTTTCAAAAGGTAGACTATATTGTAGGTACTAATGTATATATATGTAGGTCTAGGTACACATATATAAAATATACAGTCAGTACCTATCCTGTTATAAGAACGTCTGTTGCCTGTACCTACCGTAATCCTTTGTGATTATCTCCAAATACGACGCTCGACTGGTTTAATTTTCATTAATTAAGAACGTATAACAGACGAGAAAAAAAGGAGAAAATAAAATGAAGAAAAAAAGGGACATTAAAAACGTCGCGATACATTTTCCCATTCTTGCGACTGTAGGTACCGTTTTACGCGCATTTACCGTACATCCTTTATCCTTTTGTCTTCTGCCTCATTTTCGTCCTTTTTTTTCGCTTTTTTTCATTCGTCTTTTTTCCTGTCGTCGTCAAATTTTGTCGCATTCGCTGACTATATCGTTTTATTTTGGCGGACGAATCGAAAAATTGGATTCACAGCGAGTGAAAAAAAAAAAAAATCAGAAAAAATAAAAATCAGAAAGAGGAAAATTAATTCGGTCCTAGACAGAAGTAGGGAGAGGGAGCGGCGGAAAGGATTAACCTGCCAGCTTTTAACCGGATTTAATAGCTATGGTGTGGACGAATGTTGCTGTGATGCTTAAATTTCGACTTGAGGTTTTGATGCTGAAATCTCTATCCTATAGTATTGGCTGGCAATGAAATTAATAACACATCAGCTGGGCTTCGAATCGAATTTCATTTCTGTTTGGCAGTAGTAATGACAAAAATTAAGACCGTCGATACCATCGAGACCGAAATGAGTAGTCACTGTTTTGATCTTAGTCTTGCATATTCGGTCTTGGTATTGATCAGTCAAGCTTGGTCGTAATCTGTGTCTAGCATAGAAGATTTTCATTAATTAAACCGACCATTTGTATCCTTCCAAAATTTATATGTACCTACTAAAACCTTGACGTTACTATCGACGCTAGTAAATGATCAGATTGCGAGAACCAAAATATTAAGTCCCAAATATTGACAGGGTTGCGAACATTTTCTCTGTTTTCGTATTTTTTCGTAAGTCTTATATTTGGTTTGGGTCTGACCTAGTCGAGTTTTGGTTTTGGTCTTACACCCGTATTATAGAAGGTTTCTTATACCCGAGTCAGACTTAAGCACTCGTTTAACTTGGTTTATCCTATACTCATACATGGCAGTCATAGATAAAACATTGCTTGAGTATCGGATCTCCACTTACGTACCGTTCTAGAATACGTGTGTCAGTCATGCATAGCCATCTTCTTCTCAGTCTTGCTGCGGTAGAAATGGTCTTGGTCTGGGTTTTGGTATGACGTTTTTGGAAAGACAGAACAAGAGTGTGAGTTCTAGACCAATTTTGCATTGACTATAAATTTCCATTGGTTTATTCTCAGCTATACTTCCGAGAATGTAAAATTATGTTTGGAGTTATATTTTTGTGGTGGAAATTTATAGTCAGAATTGAGCAGGCGATATTGTGCAGAAGTAATTTCACCTGTAGGCACTCTCAAGCGAAGTTGTTTTAATTTGAAATTTGAAATTTCATTTGAAGCATAATCGCAGGCTTTGTTGTACATAATATGATAAGCTGACTTTCTTCAAGATAAAAATACATTTTTTTTTAAGGTGAGAAAAACAATTTTCTCGCAGTTCAATATCAAAATTGTGTTCATATGTAGATTCCATAATGGAGATTTTAATTTCAGATAATTTAGTCGATTCATTTTGGTTCAATTTCAGCTTGCATCAGTAATTATAGTATTTATGAAATCAGTATTTTCCTCCCATTCTTTCTAGTAGTGTTATTCCTCTATGATTGACACACTCATTTTTTTTTCACAGTCAACGTTCATTATAGGGCTTGTCAGACTATCACTACTATCGCACAAACATATTTTACTAAGATGTACGTTTGTGGGTACCTACCTACATGATTGAAATCATAAATAATAAAAGTTTTAATTCGTGATTTTGATACAAAAATTAT
Organism: Ericerus pela; assembly: GCA_011428145.1. Classification (NCBI taxonomy): domain Eukaryota; kingdom Metazoa; phylum Arthropoda; class Insecta; order Hemiptera; family Coccidae; genus Ericerus; species Ericerus pela. The sequence continues at coordinate 660,626 of WOFM01000222.1, forward strand.
GACTTATAATTTGCATTGAAATTATAGTGATTTTTCTCATGCCTGTATCTTATATCCGTTTACACAGTATTACGTACTGTTACATCGATGTTGAAACATCGTTTTTCCTCCATTTCTCCCAAACAAAATTTTGTCTGGGTGAGAGCTAATACCCATGTTTACTCATCAAGAAGAACGATAAATTATTCATATCCGATCACTAGAGCATAGGCTCGTCAAAAATCGTCTAATGGTGTCGTATCTCTTTGTTGCAGCTTCACGTTCAGATGTTCGCACCAACGTACCCCTGTATGTAGGACTGGCCGTTGCTTTTTCCATGTTCAGCGTCGTCATCGTGCTCGTCATCCGACTGTTGAAGAGAAAGGATCGTGACCACAGCATGTACAACGTCGCTAATTCCGGTAAGTTTATCGTTTCAACTATCGAAATTACCAAAATTATTGCGAAGCCCGTCTACAGGCGGGTGGGGCTGTAACAGTTTCACTCATCTAGGGCACCGTTCAGCTCACTATATGTCCACTTACCTTCGTTAACAATCTGTACGGCCCTCAGAAGGTTCAGGAAGTATACGTTCTCAGGTGAAAATGATGTTGCTGTGACGATTAATTTCACCGTGCTGAGTGTAGGTAACATCGCACCATTCCATGGTACTTCAATATCAGAGTAAAACCCATTCGAGAATAGTATAACCTAGGAGTTGTGCTTGCTCCCAAATATCAAACCTTTAACATTTTGTTGAGTCTAGTAAGCGCAGGGACGCAATTAGGGAGGCAAGAAGGGCATATTGTCCCCCCTGGGATGTCGGTAAGATGGATATTTTTGCTCATCAGTTGGACAGTTGGGATAGTTGGCAATTCGTGAAACTCAATCACTTTTTTTTAGGCAATTTTGGCAATTTAGGAGTTTGCAAAAATAATTAGCAGTAGTATACATACACCTATACTAATTGGAAATCATGTCAGTTGACTTTTTTAAATTTTAGTTGGCAGTTCTTATTTTTCTATCCTTCCTCCTATAAAATAGCCTTTCGCTACATTCGTAAATAAGTGCTGAAATTAATTCGCATTATTTTTGCCATTTGTTTATGCAGCAACCGCCATATTTTTACTAATTAGACGTAATTTGCTAAAATTCGATGCAATTTGCTCTTTCGCATAATATATGGTGGACCGGAAGGCACTCGATGACAAGTACATCGAAAATTAACGGTTTCTTGAGTTAATCACTGGCTCTGTCGTGTAATTTCTTTCTTTTTTTTGTCAGCATAAAGCTGTAGGGATTACCGGTATGGAGGCAAATTGGCATGAACATGCATTATTTGTGCATTTTCAGTGTGTGATGTGAGATGAGAGTAGGTACGAGTGATGGTTTTCTGTGCGGAATTCGTATCAATTAACAAGGTGGTAATGTATTTATTGTGCTCGCAGCAACGGGTGCCAGAAAATTATTTTATCACTCGGTGTGTTATATGGTGGCCAAAAGATGACATTATTTGTAGCGACGAAAAATACGATCAAAAGAAGTTCGTTGCTGTGATGAGATTGGTGTTGGTGTTGAAGACGTAGAAATGCTTTATTGGTTCTTACTCGAATTACGTAGCTCCATATTAGAGAGGTTGGTGTTCAACTGTTCAACGATAGAGAAAAAAAAAAATCTTGGCTCGTGATTTTCGTTCTGTTTGAAATCTTTTCGAAAATTCGGAATACATATTTTTTGTCTGTTATCAGAGTCTCTAGCTTTCTTGAAGAAGTAAAACACAATGTTGAAATTAAGGCTTTGGTCGTAAAAATAGTGGCACATATATATCACCGATAGTTGCAATGGATCAAAATGTGCGCCTGTATATTCCTTTATATAATAAAATCAATAAAAAAATATTAGAAACCTGATTTTTTTAACCTTTTTAGTGCAGAGAAAATATTAGGTAGTATTTGTGAACGAATGTTGCTGTTTCTTAACATATGAGAATTCGATGAGAATACTTGCTATTTTCCTGTTTGAATACCGTTTTGTCATTCGTTTGGTTGAAATTTATTAGTTAATTTTGGTGTAATAATTACACCCTTAGTTCGAGAGTAATTTGATTTATCGATAACCTACTCATTAGCGGGGTGTGTACAATTTTCAAGAATGTATGTATAATTATTCTTTTGTAGAAAGTCTATATATTGGAATAAACTCACTATTTGATCTTTATTGTTTCATTTGTGTCTATAATAATATGAAAGTAACCTGCGAAACTTCATTCCCTTAATTGTTATCACCCGCATTTCATAGTCTTTTGTTATCAAAAATTTTAAATAAACTGTTATAGCCTACAGGATCATGAGGCTAATGACAATGACTTAGCTTTTTATTAATCTCGTATCAGTATCTTAAACTTGAGAAAAAATGAATGGTCCACCTACTTAACAGTTAACCCACGTAGGAATTTCCACGACCCATTATTTTCTCGTTCATTTTCCTTTATGAATTTCTCTCTTATCAAACATGACAATAGCTTAGTGGAAATAATGCAGAAAAACATGCTGCATGAACTCTCCCCCACTGGGTTTGTGTCGCTTAAAAAGTTTTGTTATAAAATTAGACTGAACTGACGTAGAGGGCTACCCACCTACATGATGAAGGAAAAGATCGCCGAAGTCCAGTGTAAAAATTAACCCAAAATTCGAAGTCGATTTTCCACAAAATGACCGCCCTGAACTGTACAGTATGTGGGGATAGAAGTCTAACGGTGTATATATTTTTTTTTCACTTTTGAGGTATACATAGGTACGTACCTACATATAGTTGGTGAAGTAAATATTCTTTTTTGATGTCGCAGACTTTCATCCGGAATTCTTTAGCGACGACGACAAAAAAAGTTACCATTGCCTGCAGCAACAAACACCCGAGCACCAGTCCGCCCAGACTCCCATCCACACGGGCAGCACTGCCGTTGTCGCCCCCCTCACCATACCGTCGTGCTACGAGTACCCGTTTTGCGACCAAACCAAGTACAATTTGGTCAAAAGCTGCAGCGAGCACCACTACGACGTGCCGTACCTGAACACTGTGATCGAAAACTCACCGAGTACGTCCTCGACGGCATCCGTGCACGCCGACACCCACGCCACCTCCAAATCATCCGAGTCGAATCGTAGCCTCAGCAGTTTTACATGTTCGTGTTAGTATAAATCCCAGCCAAGCCTCGTCATTCTAAACTAAGTGCATTTACATTCCTGTCGGCAAGGACGCGTAGCCGTCTAAGCCTGTGTAAGACAGCACCTATACAGGCACTCTGGCGAAACCCCTTGGAAACTTCAGATACCGATGTAACCGGGTACCACTAGGAAAAAATTTCATGCACATATAATTGCATAACTTCATTTTGAAGGCAAGTGCACTAGGCGAAATTTCAAGGTTGGTAAAAAGAAAATCTCAAAAAAATTAACGGAACAAAATTTTTGTGAGGATATTCCAGCTTATCTTTTCGCGCAGAGCAAAAACATTTATGTACATTTTTTGTCAATCATTAATACTGAAGGAGCTACGGAGTCTTTTATGACCAGGTTTTTCGAAAGTCTCGCAAAGGTTTTAATTGTTGACATACATAAGACTCTGTAGGTCGGTCATTATTAAAGATAAGCAAAAAATGTACATAACTTTATTTTTTTTCTATGAAATGTTGAGATGGAATACCTACCCTTACTCAAAAATTTTGTTCCTGTAATTTTTTAAAAATTTCGGTTTTATACGAAACTTTGCACGATGCATTTGCCTTCAAATGAAGTTATGAAGTTATGTGTGCATAATAGTTTTTCCTAGTGGTACCCGTTTATAGTGATATTTTTAGTTTCCGAAGGGTTTTGTCAGAGTCCCTGTATGTATAAGTTGTGATGATATTAACTGTTATAAGTCAGAATACGTGCGCACGCACCACCGTTGTGAGGTGTCTCTAAAATGGTCACCTTTGGGATGGGACAACATTATCTGGAGGATTCCATTTTCTGTGGCTCTGGGTTTCTGTTCGTCGTGTGTTTTGTGTGTATTTTATGGTATAAACAAAAACAGCCCCGCTCACTGACTTTCTAGATAATTTTCAGCTCCTTCAAGGAGTAAATCATGGACTTTTTTGTTGCTTCGTGAACTGTAATTCTTGTACCTTTGCGTAGGTAGTTTTCTCTTCTAACCAACAGTCATCGTACCCAGTGACGATCAAAATTGGTCTTGATCACGCAGCCTCCAAAATCAAAGTCGCCCATGATTTGATGCTTAACAGTTCTGTCATGAAATAGGAAAGCTTTTTTTCCCTGTTGCTTTCGCTCACACTTTTTCCCCCTTCTTTTGAACAGGGAGCAATCACCCCATTCCAGCCCTCGTATTTGGCTATGAAGACCAAGACTGACTATAAAAAAAAAAAAAAAAAGAATGATGAAAAGCCAATCGAGTGTATGATAAAATTTTCTGTCCTATATGATATATCTGATGGTGGTAAATATATGGACAACAGCCGGAAAATCGTATCTGGAAAAGAAAAAGTTTATAACATTTTCTTTTGCTCTATAAGTTCTTTTTTTTTAACTGTCACATACAAAAAATAACCTTATTACCATTGACCGTGGTATCACATGGACTCATAATTTTGAACACGAATTAGATTTTGAGAGAAACAAGGAGTACATTCAGGCTACTCAGCAGGTACTAACAGAAATACATATTTTTGATTAATACAAAATCGTTGTTCTGTAACTTACGTAAGTGTGTACTGTGGAATAGTACCTATCTTTGAAATTTTCGAGCTATTGAAAGTAGTCCTAAACCTATAATTTTGCAGCGTGCGAACTTTTGGAAATAAACTTGTTACACAGTCAGCGTGCGCTTATATTCGATTGAAATTTCGACGTCTCATTGCCGACAGGATACTCAATTAAAATATCTTCAGTAGCGAGAGAGCTAACCTTATATTTCGTGTGTGCGCGTTTTGTTTTGTACAGCTCCTTCCCGACAGGATTCGTGTTACGACCTATCCAACAGCAGTAAAAGTTGTTCAACAGTGCATACGCATTCTTGCCACCACTGTGACACCATCGAATATTGCAATTTCAGCGCCTCAGCCGTTGTATCGTTCGCTGGAGCTCGTCTGAGCCTACCTGAACTGAATGTATACCTGACAATACCGGAAGGAGCCATACCAAGGAGCCATAAGCAGGAGATAACGTTATCGGTGCTGCAAGAGGATAAACATAGGCCAAGGCTATCAGGTACCTACGTCTAACGTTGTGTTTTGTTTTTTTTTTGTTTTTTTTTTCATTTTTACAAAACCTTTCTTCATCCGTCGACCTAAATCACATTTCGTAATTCGGGTGCTACCACATAAATTTTCAGACAAGCAAACGCAGTTGAGTCCAATCGTAATGTGCTCTCCAGCTGGATACACGTTCCGACGGCCAGTCATTTTGAGTTTCCAGCATTGTGCCAGCCTAAAGTACGGTCCTTGGAATATTTCGGTCCTGCGGAGCGATTGTCCGGTAAAAAACACGGCCCCAGTGTGGCAGGTTTGTACGGCACTTGTAATATAGCAGTTTGGTGGTCGCATGACTACCTGGAGGAAATTGTAGGCGAAAGGTGTTATTTGGTGTGAAGCTCACAGTGACGAATCCGATAATGAAGCTTGTTAAATTCTTACAATGTCTCTAAAAAATAATGCCATTGAGATATTACTTTTTGGATCTTGTGCGTAAATTCTGCCAAGGAAGTATATTTGTCACAATTTTGTCATTTTCATGTAAGGAGTCATTCATGCCGCAAATTAGTGATATCTCAAGTCATTATTGACCATTATTTTTAATTTCTGGAAAATTGATTTGCGATCGTTAAACTTCTACAGAGCGATATTTTTGTTAAAGGTATCGATAACCATCCTTAGTTTTTCGTAATTTTTTTTATCAGAAACTTACAATGAATTATCGTGAGGTCGATATGTTTGTCAGATATCAACAACTATCGATAGTTTTTCGTGATATAAATTAATTTATTAACACAGGTATGAAATATTATGTGACTTCGAAAAAGTCACATTACCACAAAACAAAACAAGCCAACAGAAAGGCAAAGTAAGAGAAAGGTAAAATTACCTGCATGGCCAAGTGTAGGAAACAACGTTTTGGGAGGGAAGAGGGAAGACATCACAACCAACAAGACACCAAATCACCAGCAAAACCAACCACCCCCCTCCCACCACATGCTTATTAAATTAGGCTATCATTATAGTAAATTTCGATTCCCGGTAAATAAAGAACAAGAAAAAAAAACAAATAAATAAAAAGTCCTATAATACTGAACCAAGATCCACAGCATTGCAGCAGCGTGGAAACGATGCAATGTCCTGTTGTAGTGATTCTGGAGTCGCCCCATGTTAATTTGGCTGAAAGAGCCCGCTGACGAGCAAATAGCAGACTGGAAACAGCTAAAGTTGGAAAACTCACAACTGACGGCACTTTTAAGCACTTGCTCCCACTGCTCAAATTGGTTCTAGATGTAGAATCAAGGAGAAAACGTGGTTTCTGTGTCCCTCAGTGATTGTTTTCGAATTTTGTTTTCACTAAAATTTTAATTTGATCAAGATAATCAAATTGTATTTGCGAATTTACGAAATAACAGTATGGGCTTACAAATGAGATGCCTATTGTGGATTAAAAAGGAGAAGTGTATTTTAAAGTCACAATTTTAGCCAAATTCCACAATCCGACATGAAACCTTGAAAACAAGGAAACAAGGGCATTTTAAATACACGATTTGCAATGTTTTTTAATTACATTAAACGAATCGGACTTGCCAAATAAGTTTTTTTTTTTTTATTGAAAATTTAGTAGAAGAGAAAAGCACTTTTGAGGAAAAAACCCTTAAACGGTGCAATTCGACTGCCAAACATCAACTAACTAGTAGCCTAACTCTCAAATTGCGCCTAGGTATTGTGAGAAAAACCCCCAGAATCACGTCGCCAATCGCATCGTTTTGTACAAATCAAACGATATAATTTACAGCCAATCACCTGCAGGAAAAAACATGGAATATTTCGGCCGCTACAGTATTTGAATCTAATGTAACTATTTTAAAGTCCGGCAGGCGAGCAACTGCATGGGGGCTGCAAAAATATAGGCAAGAACTAACAAGTATTGATACAAAATCTAGGCTAAGAAATACGTATACAGGTTCGTATCTGTTAGGCTAAGCGGCAAGGGGAATTACGAAATAAAATACGTCAGAATACGTAGATAGCCGAGTACATGAGATTATATTTAAAAAATATGAATAATCGAATGAGTGGAGGCGACATATGAAAGATGATCAGTGAAACAAATGAATGACGTGAATAAACAATAAAATTATATAAAAAAAACGGGTCAGGCATCTCAATTATTAAAAGTTTGAATAGAATTTAATCAAATGTATTAAAATGTTAAATTGGGTTTTCTAGCGGTGTTGCACTAGTTTTTTTTTTTTTTTTTCCAAATTATGGAATTTCTATGGTAATAACAACAGTGTGGCTTCATTATTAACCCGCAGATAGCGCATTTGTGATGCATAGGTAATTGGAATAATATTGAAAAATGTCGATATTTGACAACAGTAACTCACACTTTACCTAATATACGGTTTGACGATATTTCATTCAAAATATCGATGTTTTGCATCGTTATTGTCATCTTCGAGGCACACATGTGCCGTAACTCTAGCTTGCTGTTGTAGTGATATCTGCGGGATGACTTTTTGTTACTACTTTGCCATTGTGTACAGTTTCATGTTATGTTGTGTCAGTATTGTTCCGCATCAGAGAACCACTTGCATAATATTATTATGTCATGTAGATGTGACACTCCTGTATTTTCTTGAAATTATCTTCTGGATACAGCTGTGACGCTATGGTTCACATTTGTAACATCAATGTGATATTATTATGACGCTTGTGTCAAGTAACAAGTTTATGATCTTCTTGTATTAATTTATATCACTTTTATGCCTGTCACTTGATTCATATAGATGTATTGATGTTTCCTTGTTTATTGGTATTCCTATTGTATCTATGAGTTTTAAAAACAAGTGACACCGACTTTTGTGCTTTAATTTGGTCCTAAATAACGCCTATGTAACTTGAAAATGGCTCACCTGTGACAGCCATGTGACTTTCTGTGCCATAATTGAAGCCAGATGTAACATGAAAAATGAGTGATGTATGTTTTAAGCCATAATTGAGCTCATGTATTCAAGAAAGATTAGAGTGAGGTTTTGCTTTATTTCTCATAATTTTTTATTTGGAATCTTTAGCTTTTTCTCTTAAATCTATAAAAAATTTACATTACTATAACAATTTTTTTCCATTCCATAGGTGTGAATCATTTTGTGAAGGTCTGACAACTATTTTACACATTTCTATTAGAAACTTATTATTATTATTATTACTATTATTTTGATCTATTCATCTGTTTAGTGAAACCTATTATTAGTAGTAAAATTGTTGATATGCCATCACTTTCACTCTGTGATCTTGAAGAAAACCGGCATTAGTTGGTACCAAATTATCGACGTACCTAGTTTGTAAAACCAGCATCATAAGCTGTGCAGAATATTGCAATAGTTTATTCCCATTACTTCGAAGCATTTTTTTTGAAATTTTTGTAAGAGGGTAATCAGGGTCGGTTTTACCTTCAGGTGTCCACGGACTTGAGCATGGAGTGACAAAATTCTCTGTCAAAAAAAAAAGTTACTAATTGCGAGGAGAGGAGGAAATAAGGTAACAGAAATATTATAATCCGGAGAGGCAAAGTACTAATTAAAATCGGCTCTGGAGTTAATATTCTAAAATCATAGTTTCTTCAGTTTCAGCTATATTAAATTATTACTAGAAAAATGACGAAAAACTGAACTGATTCAAAAAAAGGTAAATTCTACCGCTTTCTTTGAACGAGAATTTTTGGATGAAGATACAACTGAAATTTTATTAAAGTGTAAAGTAAACCAGTGCTGCTATCTATTGGGAAAAAAACTGTAAAAATAGAATTCTAGATCCCCTAAAATGAGATTTTAAGGTTAGCTGCTGTCACGAATATCCAGTCGAGTTTCTTCATCCTCTTAAATGCGCTATTCTTTGAAAGTATCAAGCAGCTAGATGCCAATGTCAGTTAGAATTATATGTGTGTACGTACCTAAATTGATGGTAACGAACACAGCCCATGTAATAACTTATGCAGCAACAGGCACCTGAAATTCTGTATTTCTGTTTGCAGAAAGTGGTTACACTCGGCGAGGAAACGATAAATACGCCCGTTTTCACGCAGGTTGACCAAAACGAAGTGTTTTTGGTTACCGAAACGCTGACCCGATTCGTGTTGGTCGGCGAAGCAGCCACGCCGTTGATCAGCAAACCTGTGAAACATTTGAGGCTGGCTGTGTTCGGAGCATCTCCGAGTCAGTCCTCGACGCAGCTCGAATACAGCGTTCGTGTCTACGTGGTTGAGGATACAAAATCATCTGTCGAGGTAAGCTATCCCGAGTTTTCAATCAAAAATGGGCTATATCTACGAATAACGTATACTTATTTTGCGATGATGCATTCAGTAGGTAAGTCCCTAATGTTTCTGTCACACTCTCATCGATGCTAATTGGTGTTTTAGGGGGTTGTTAGACTGGAGAAAAAACTCGGTGGATCGTTGGTGGACAAGCCAAAAGGATTGTTGTTCCAAGACGGAGGTGCTAATTTGTGTCTTAGTTTGGAGGATATCGCTTATGGGTGGAGAAGCAAACCGCAATCAGATTATCAAGTAAGATTTTTAATTTTTTTCATGTTTTGTTCTTGTTCTCTGGAGATTTCGAGAGAAGTGCAATACTGGTTATCTAAAGAGAAAGTTCTACTCGTCAAGGTGGAACATGAAGAGATCAACTTTAATTTTCAAAAAGTGACGATATTCCTGACTTCACTTGTCAGGCAGCTTCTGAGAAAAAGCTCTTTCTCAAAGTTAAGAACTTTTTTGTTTCACACATACTCAGTAAGGGATCTAAGGGGTCATCTTGTCTGAAAACAACTTGTTATTAACGTGGTTATGTTATTATAGTAAATTCTCTTCACATTGTGAAAGGAGGGGGATATTGATCGGGATGATTAGAAAGGCCTAAAATTAGAATCAGTATTTGACCATTCATCTGAGAAAATCTCAGTTGTGTCTTACGGCTTTGTTTCATTGATGAATACAACGGTGGAAAACTTTAAAAAATAATCGAAAACTTTTTTACGTTAAAATACTTTTAGCATCGGTATTGTAAATTGAAGAAATTTATTGCGGAAATTATAATCAAGACAGATACAAAAATACATAAATATCCTCAACTTATGATATAAAAGATACATCTGACTTGAATGAAGATCGAGAAAAGAAGTTTTAATTTTCAAAAATCGAGTTATGCTGGAGATAGACTACCAAAAGATCATTCAAATAGAAGAAAAATAAAAAGGAGAAAAAAAGAATTGACTGCTTTTACTCATATGTTGTACTATCTTTTTGGTTCGTAAATCAACAGATATCAGTTGATCCATTTGTTAGGTTCTGAAACTTATATAGTTATTTAATCTAAAAAATACGGTGATAGGTAGGTGTGGAATACTTTTCGTCGTGGTAATACAAAGTATTCGCATGTCAGAAAGTAGTCAATAGACTAATTTACATGTTTATTTATGCGTACCAAAAAGTACAGGTGAGCCAATCTCAATAAACACTGGCTAATGGCTATCGTCTATGGAGGTTTTTCATACCTTGCTAATTATACGCACACAGGTATGCATATGTAATTGTTGATAAGCCTGATTCGATAAAATCGATGATTGATTTAAAATCAGAATTTCCGACTTTGAGCTCCTTTGATTAAATTAATAGATATAAATTTCAAGTTATTAAGTACACTTGAACAGTGAAAAATATCACCACACTCCGGAAAATTCACCTATGAGGAGGCTCATACCGTCATGTGGGTCCAAGATCTTGAGTATTTATTATTTGTAGTTCAATTTTTGAAGTTTCTCGTCAGGTTCGCGACTTCGTGGAACTCTCTGCTAGAATTTCTCACCTGTTTGGAGAATTTTCTGGAAAAAAGTTTACTTATATAGGAATATCTATTTGTTACATCTAGGTACTTAGTCGTAGGCTGGGTTGTTGCGAAAGAAAATTAAAATTATATCTACCTTCTGTGTATGTATGCTTAAATACTCGCGAACTCGAGTTAATCCTCGTAGGCCTGCAGTTTGGAGTTAGGCTTTACTCCCTAATTTTTTGTTTGTAATTAATTATCGTCGTCGTAGGTTGTTGTTACCTCTAAATATCTCATTGCAGTTTGTAGCTTTGACTACCCATATTCATAACAAAGTGTCGGTTGTTATGACCTAGGTACATACTCGCTATGACTTTTACTCACTCTTACGTTTACGAAATAATTATTGTTTGTTTTGTTTTTTACAGGAAATACCATTTCATCACATATGGAATTGTACACAAAATAATTTACACTGTTCGTTTACCTTAGAAAAAGTAGATAGAAATGCTTGTTTAGTTGCGTTCAGATTATTGGTCTTACAAAAAGGCTGTCAAACGCATAGACAAATGTTTAAAGTGAGTGCGGAGATTTCGAGTGACTCATCCTCGTCGTCGTCATCGTTGGTGAGTAATTACTTGTAAGTTATTGAGACTTGTTTTTTACTCTCTCGGAAAGTGGTGAAAATATTCGACATCAGTTTTTAGCAAAGGCGTCGAATAAAAGACAAAATTTTGATCTTTTTTTTTCGAATTTGAAGTATTCTCCTCGTTTTTTATTTTCTCTGGTATACCTATTAAAACTTGTTTTTTCAAATTATCATTTCTGAGATGAACTATCTACCCACGGATTTAGTATTCTTTTGAAATTTTTCAACAGCGTAATTTTAATATTATTGTTTTAAAATGTTTGTATGTAGGTTCCTAGTAGTCCAGTTTTAAGCATCAATAGTAGACCTACCAGGACAATAACTAGCAGTAGTGGCTGTGGATCAAGTGTTACAACATGTGATCAATTACCATTTAGGTAAGTTGAGATAGATTCGGTACATGTAATTGGTTCTTCTTTTGTATCTTTAAATCAGAATTAGTAAAAATTATTTTAATACTGTTTTGCAGATTCAGTAAAACAATAAGAAAACAATTATGTCAGTGTTTGGATCCTCCAAATGCGAGGTGTAATGACTGGCGAATGTTGGCGCAGAAACTCAATATTGACAGGTATTATTGTTTTTTGAATATGCTCGGGAAATTAAATGTACTTGCTATTAGAAAAATTATAGCTACGACTTTAAACTAATTTTTAAAGATCGTTTTCCACCTTTGCATTCTAATCTGTATCACAACAATTCTTTTACTGATGCACAGTCGGTTAGCCAGCGTATTTTGTGGTTTAATAAAATTTAGTTTTATATTATGTATCATACTTATAACAAAATTGAGCCTCAATAAAACATTATTACGGAGAAAGGCTCCGTAGGACTAAACTTGATGGTAAGATTAATCCTCCTTTCTTGAAACAAGAGTTTTGTGAATGAACAATTTTTGCTGAAAAATTGAAAAAAATTGTTATTTGTTATACAATTGCAGAAAGTAGGTAATTTTGGCACCAGTCTGATTTTTGCAAAACGGCCGTAGGCGAGTGATGCAAATCATAAAAATTTCAATCATCTACTTTGCACGCGTGTCACGCACTATTTTTCGCAACACTTCTTTCTTCGTAAAAAAAGAATGAGTTTTTTTTTAGAACTGAATAGTATAAATTAATCATTTTAATTATTTATACTCAAAAAATTTTGAAATCAATTTCCAACCTTCCCATCTTTACACCCCCAAAAAAATCTAAGATGAAAAACAATTAATTTTTCTATAATAATTAAATTAAATTATAATATTTTACTTTAAAAAAAAATAGTTAAGTACTCTCATCCCTGAAAAAATGAAATCCAGGGAAAAAACCATTATTACTGGAATCAGGTCATAAATTAATAATGTTACCTACCATCGATTAAAAAAAAAAAGTGGTCTTCATTCCATACTTGCTTAAAACATTTAATATGGTACGTCTATGCGAAATAGAAATGGCAATGGCCACACATTTACTCACACAAGCACTTTTTTTCGTCTCTCTTCTTTCTTTTGTCCTACCTAAAAATCGCACCGAAATCCTTGCGGAAAATAAAGTTCTTCATGTTTCATTTCTTATGCCCAAAGTAATAACGGAAATGTGTACCACATTGAAAGAAAAAAATTGACTAAGTTTTAAGTAATTATATTCAACAAAAATTGTGCGACGCAAGAAAGGAATCAAGCCGTGCAAGAAATTCAACTAGCAGATTTACCTACTTTTTATTCAGTAAAGGTGTTCAAAAAATGTAGGTACTTTTTGGGTGGGTGTTGCAAAAAATATGTTTTTTTAGAAATTCAAAAGTGATTGACCTCATTTTTGAACTTACTGCTTGGCCTTGTGCAAAGTCCATTGTTCCACAAGAAACTTGTAAAAATTGTTTCTGAATTTTTTTCCCATTGAAAAAGTTTTTATTGATCATGATGAAATCGAGGTAAAATAACGAAATTTTATATAATGTTGTTTTCAAATCGTTTCTTGTCGGCTGCTTTCTCTTGAAGCCATCAAAGGTGTGCCATAGTTTGAAAAAATTAAATTAAACTTTATTACATCGAATAAGGTAAGATACAATGGAAAAAGAAAAAAAAAAAGTTTTCTTTTCTTTTTTTTTTTTTTTTTTTTTTTTCAAAAAATTCTGTTGCAGGTAGTTTTTAGTTATGAATTTAAATCAGTACTCTAAATGTTTCTATCACCATCAGTTTTCTTAAGTTATACTCGAGTACTATAAGTACTTATATAAACTTCTAGAAAATTCGTATACGGGTTATAGAAACGAAACTTCTACAATTTAAAATTTGTTGTAGGTATATAAATTATTTCGCCACCAAATCGAGCCCCACAGATCATATTTTAGACATATGGGAAGCCAGGCATCGTGAACCGACAGCCATTACCGAATTATTGAATATATTTCGTATTATGGGAAGGAGTGATGCTGCCACCATTCTTGAAAAAGATCTAGGACCATGGCTGTAAATGATTTTGCATCCGATGTTAATTATCATTATTATTAACTCTGTTCTTTGTCCGTTCGCTGTGAAAAGTTGTGATAAGTTGCAATAATCGTTCCATTACATTTCACAAAACAAACAAACTCTACAACTTCACAACTTTTTCACACTACCTTTCGAGTAGATGTAGCAAACTGTGACAATAAACTACAATTTTTTCACAGCAAGTGCAAAATAAACAGCTTCTTAACGTCATCAAATTTTGCCAAATTTTGATGACGTAAACGAGTGCAAAAAGAACAATGCTGTAATGGTCAAAAAGAACATAGCTATCATTACTACTTACTATTATTATTAGATACTATTCTTATTATTATTTGATTTGATTTGATTTGATTATTATTATTATTATTATTATTATTATTATTATTATTATTATTATTATTATTATTATTATTATTTTTTGAAAAATGTTTTGTTAATTGTAAATACTACCTATTTTTGTCGTGAATTTTTTGTACAATGTTTGTATACGTATTTACCAAATTACTCTGAGTAAAAAACCCTCTCTTAGTGATAGCAAATAAAGTTTTTATTTGTATTAAGCCATTCACTCTTTGTGTATCCAATTACTTTTCAGTATAGTGCTGTGCAGAGGAAAAAAAAATTTTTTTCCGAAAAAAAAAAATGGTTTCTGTTGAATTTTATTATAAAGATTAGCCTACGCGAGTTTAATTCGAATTATCATTATTTTTCAAAGTGTACGTTGTTAATTTTTTCGCTGATTCAAATTGAGTTGGGTATATTCAGAGAGATACAGCTGAAGAGATCCCCATGCCAATAGACTGATCAAAAACACGTCGAAGATAAAAGGCTTCCGATCAGGATACTTGTGAAAATAGATATCTCCGAAAAACTCAATGATAAATTTCATGAGATGTTAGCAGATTTAGATGCGCAGAATGTAAAATTCTGATAGTTCTATTTTCATCTTTGACGTACTATTTTTTTTACCGCAGTATGTAGGTACAAGAATTTAGACTTCTCTTTAGCTGAATGTCTCTGATTATATTGGCAAAATAAACTGTAATATATCAACGAAAAGTATGTTTCAGAAATACAGGGGCGAAAGAAGGTGGGGTTTGGGTGGTATCTTCACCGTACAATATCTGAAAACCAGTCGGCAAATTCTATCACGCTTGCTGTATTTTTCTTCATAGTATGCAATTTTTTTAGATATGTGGCTCACCAGTCAGCATTTCTGGTATACCGCCCAAAAAAAAATTGTTCAGTACGCTACTGGATTCAGCTGCATAGTAAACGAAGAAAAATCTGTTCCCCATTGCGGAAGTTTTCACTTATTCCAAGTTTTCATGATTCTAAGTAATAAAACCTCCAAAATTGACATATCAAATTTTTTTTCAAATAGACAATGCAATACATGAAAATTTGTGTACTTTTTCACTGCGAATCCAATAGCCTATCGGCGAAGCTGTATCTTCATCTGGTCAAAAGTTATCGCTTATTTAAATTGTGATGAAATTCCAAAAAGTCCTTTTCATTCATTAATATCTTCCAATATTTTAATTGTTCAGTACGCTACTGGATTCAGCCGCATAGTACACGCAAAAAAATCTGCTCCCCATTGTGGAAGTTTTCACTTATTCAAAATTTTTTATGATTCTAAGTAATAAATCCTTCAAAATTGAAAGATCAAATTTAAAATATACAATGTGATACATGAAAATGGTGTATTTTTTCAAGACGAACCAAATGAGCCCATTGGCGAAACTGTATCTTTGTCTGGTCAAAAGTTATCACTCTTAAATTTCAATGAAATTCCAAAAAACTACTTTTAATATCTTAGTATCTTCCATCATTTTGAGCCTATATCACATAGAATTGTTGCAAAATTCATACGCATACCTTGGAAATAATTTAGCCACATAGTACACAAAAAAACATCTGCTTCCCATTGCGGAAGTTTTCATTTATTCCAAGTTTTTCATGATTTTAAGTAATAAATCCTTCAAAATTGAAATACAGAATTTCTCTTTAAATAGACAATGTGATACATGAAAATGATGTAGTTTTTATGGCAAATTCAATGAGCCTATTGCCAAAGCTGTAGCTCCATCAGATCAAAAGTTATCGCCCTTTTAATTTTTGATAAAATTCTGAAAAACCCAGCCTAGCTGCCTCAGGATACAAAAAAGTATTCAATTATTCTAGACCCAAGAATAAAACTTCGGTTTCTACATCATGCATTATTGGGTACATGCTCTCAGCATATAAGGTTGATATCATCATGGTTCTTGATGCGTTATAGTTATGGCTGTCAAAGACCATTTTTGTATCAAAACGAGACATTTTTATTGAATTTAAATGAAAAATTATTAAGGATTGGGACCCTACTTTAGAACTTGAGACAGTTTAAAATTAATTCATAACACGGGCTCAACCACTTGATAATGCAATACATGAGATCAACTGCTTGATGAGGGAATGCAAATTAATATAATTAAACCAATATTTAGCTTGTGTCATATTATTACTACTAGCTGGTTGACCGAGCATTGCTAGGAAGCCGCTTTTAAATTCTAAAATCTAAAGTATGTTTATTGATTTATATTTTTAAAGGTTTGGTTGTGAGGAAGTGGTGGAATTGGTGCATAATCATAGATAGGTCCCAATTAAAAAAAAAAACTAGTGTATTTTAATTTTTTGCCATAAATTTGTTGCCACCTACAGAATATATAAAATTGTAGTACCTGGTTCACCAAGCTTTGCTCGGATGTGGAAAAGAAGAAAATTTTGTTAATTTTAATCAAGCTGAAGAATTTCAGCAAATATTAGGTGCATCCTTCGGTATTATCGTATATCGTACATCTCAAGAATTAAAGGTATGTCTCCACGAGGCAAGTTTTCTAGCAGCTAGTTGAAAATTTCTAGCTGTAAGTCATTTTTCTCATGTAAACACTACTGCTAGTCAAAAGTTGCAGCTAGAATTTCAATAGTCTGCAAGAAATTCATTGCCTTGTGTAAACTCAGGGGATAGTAAAAACTTGCAACTAGCCAGCTATCTAAACTGAATGTATAGTCGGCTAGTGCTAGTAGAAAGCAGAATGATATCATGAAATGTGTAAATGTACAGTGGAAAACACTATCATTGTGTAAACACTTTTTTTCTATCCCCTAGTTTTTGCTTGCAGCTAGCAAAATAGCTCTAAATTATCGCGACATGTAAATATGAGTGATAATTTCTCTAGCAGATATAGTAAACTAGCCCCTAGAAAACTTGCCTCATGGAGACATACCTTAAGATTTCATTATTTAACTCATATTACATCATCAGTCATAAATCATAATAACCGTACGCAGTTTAGGCCTAACAAATTCGCTAATAAAACCTTTCTCATTTGTTACTTTTAAGGTTAATCAGTTTTTCAATGTTCGTTGTTATGGATAGACTGAGATGTTCATATATCTGTTCAACGAATTTTCTCAAACTTGAGAGCTATTGTGGGAATAATAGCAAATTATATTATACGTTGACTTATTATTCTCGCACATCACATGTTGTGGCAACACTGTTTTGTTGTTATTATTAATCTGTGATATTTGTGTTTGTAACTCAACTGTGATTATATGTTTTGTATGCCTTCTCGTCGCTCATCAACCTTCGTAACATCAACATGTCCGCTAATATTATGTGGAATAAAATTCGTGAAATAGTGAATATTTAGTCTTTTTATTTATGTGTTTGTAAGGTGTGTTTCTAGTCGTCGTTCAATCTTTTCATCAGTGTAGGTTTCGTCGTTGCTTTTCGTGTAGTTCGATCCATTGGCAGTTCGTATTTTCTCACAGGTTATGGGCCCAGTTACCTGGATGTCAACGTGGTCGCCATTGTTTTGAGTCTTCAAAGTTGTGCTGTCAAATTCTGCTCACCACTCCCAAGTAGTACCATGCTTTCTAATTCATTTTTCATTGTTTGATATGTTTGCTTCTCGATGTTCCTGTGATCTCGTTCGTGTTGAATCGTTGGTCGGCGTATCTGATAGTTGCTGAAATTGCTGTTTTGCGGTGCAACTGATCGTCGTAACCTGTTAACGAGATGGACGCGAGAAAGAAGAATACGATCGAGCCGTTCAATGGGCAGAATGGTCGAACGTGGAAGTTCAGAACGGAGCTACTACTGGCAAAGGAGTCACTGAGTAATATAATTGTTGATTCTTTGCCTACTGTTCATAATAGGGGAGATGCCTGGTCCAAGGAGAATGCAAAAGCGATGTTCCTGATAGCCAACAACGTGACAGATGAATATTTGGAGATGCTTCAGACGTACACTACTGCGAAGGAGATGTTCAACGTGCTCACAAACCTGATTGACAATGGAAACGACCAAACACTCATGGATTTACGAGGTGAATTGTACACAAAACGGTATGTTTCTGGTTCTGATTTGCAGAAGTATCTGCTTGATTATCGTGCCCGTTGTAGACGATTAACCGAATTGGGAGACCTGACAACCACAAAACAATTTATATTGGTATTGCTGCGATCGCTGCCTGCAGAGTTTCGTCCGATCAAAGTGGTGATAGAGGATGCAGAAGTCGTCACCTGGGATGCTGTGTTTATGAAGCTAAACAACTTCCAGCGTGAACTATCATCCAATAGTAAATCGACAGTGAGAGGTAACTCTCTGAATTCTGCATCCCAAAAACCTTCATCAGTGGCTGTCACTGGTGAGGAGAATGTGTTTTTCGGTAATCATTACAGTATCGGACGAAATTCAGGTAATAATAATAATAATAGTAATCGTTTTAATCGTGGTAGGTCCCAAAATCGTAATAATAATCGTGGTTTCAATCGAGGTAGAAATAATAATCATAATAATAATAATTTTTATAACTCATCTTCCAATAATGAAGGTCGTAATGGTAATAATAATCACAATTTTAACTCACAAAGCAATAATAATAATAGTTTTAATGGAAATGGTTGTAGTTCTGGTGCTGACAATGGACATTCAAATATTAAATGTCATTTTTGTAATAATATTGGACATATAGCACGAAATTGCCATGCTAAAAATCGAAATAATAATAATAATGACGCTTGTAATAGTAATAGTAATAACGGAAATCGTTCTAATGACCATGTTTCCAATAATAATAATAATAATAGGAGTTCAGCACAGATGTGCAATGAAAATTTTAATGGTAATGACGATTGCTTAGATGTGGGTTATAGTTTCACAGTAAATAATAATAATAATAATAACAAAATTGATGAGTTCTGTAATGCAAAGGGAGATGTAAATTTGATGCCTAGAACCACATTCGTAGTAGACAGTGGATGCACAATTCACATAATTAACAATATAAGCTTATTCAGTGACTACATTGATTTAATTAAACCACATAGTATCTGTGTTGCGAAGAAAGGAGTTTCTCTGTCCATTACATCTGTTGGTACAGTAAAATTAAAATTGTTAAATGGAATAGTAATTGAATTGAAAAATGTTAGATATGCTCGGGAGTTGCCGCAGAATCTGCTATCGGTAAAACAAATGAGCAAGTCAGGTTTTGATACCCTGTTTAAAGAGGAATCTGTCGATGTCATCCAACGCTGCAGTGGAAAAATAGTGACCACTGGTGTTAGCGTGAATTCAGATCTTTACACCATTGATTTTTAAAAATGACTAGTCAATCATGTAATCTGACATTGGAGGATGAGTCGAGCCCACTGACTGTGTGGCATAGGCGACTTGCTCATCTGAACGTGAACGATGTTAAGTTGTTGTCAAACAGAGGTTTAATACCGAACGTTGACTCCAACCGCAGATTGCTGTGTGAGCCCTGTGTGATGGGGAAACAGAGCCGAAAACCATTCTTGAGGCATGAACGAAAAACTAGTAAGCCTCTGGAATTGGTACATACTGATCTCTGTGGTCCTATAAATCCTCCTGCATATAAAGGAGCGAAATATTTTATGACATTTATAGATGACTATTCAAATTTTTGTTGTGTGTACCTGTTGACAAGTAAGATGGAAGCCTTTTCAAAATTTAAAGAATATCACGAGATGGTCTCGAATAAATTTGGTTATAATGTAAAGAGACTTCGTTGTGATCGCAGCACAGAATACTTGAACACTACCTTCCAGTCATACTGTACTGAGAAAGGAATTGTGGTTGAACCTACGGTTGGTGGCTGTCCACAGCAAAATGGAAAAGCTGAAAGGATGAACAGGACGCTATGTGAGAGGGCAAGGACGCTGTTATTCGAGAGTGGTCTTGGTAAGATATTTTGGTCGGAAGCCATATTGTGCTCCGCCTATATCGTGAACAGATGCCCCACAAACAAGGATTTTGTTCCTTATGAAAGGTGGTTCAATGAACAATTTGACTATAAGAAATTAAAAACGTTTGGATGCAACGCATATATGTTGTCATTCAAACATGACTCTAATAAGTTTAAAAATAAAATTGAAAAGTTGATTATGGTGGGATATTCTCCATGTGGTTACAGATTGTTGGATATAAATGCTAGGGAGATACGTCTGTCGCGAGATGTTGAGTTCTTCGAAAATAAAATAGATAATAATAATATAAATAAATATACTAAGGATGATGATATTTTCACAGAAGTCACAGAATCAAACTTAGAAAATATTGAAGTTGATGGTGACTTGAATTTAGACTGTCTTCCACAGGAAACGACTGAACGTGATGAAATAGCAAGCAATATATATCTTGCTGAGGATGGCATCCCTTTGACGTTTGAGGAGGCGAATGCTGCACCGGACAGTCTGATGTGGAGGGATGCTATTTCTTCCGAAATAAGTGCCCTGAATTCCAATCAGACTTGGCGGGTGACCAAACGTTCAAAGGAAGCCCCCACCATCACGTGTCGGTGGATTTTTAATAAAAAATATGATATTAATAATGAAGTGTTATATAAGGCTAGATTAGTTGCCAGAGGATGCCAACAGAAGAAGGGCTTCAATTTTAATGAAGTGTATGCGCCGGTGGCGAAGCTTTCGACTGTCAGGACCCTCTTGGCTGTAAGCAATAAATTGAAATTTCACATAGAACAAATTGATATATGTAGTGCCTTCCTGAATGGAATTCTTTCGGAAGATGTGTATCTTGAGATACCCGAAGGGATAGAAACTAAAATTGATAGGCATAATAATGTTTTGAAATTGAATAGGTCTATCTATGGTCTAAAGCAGTCGCCCAAGTTATGGAACAAATTGTTCAACGAGTTCCTTGTTGCTCTTGGCTTTGTGCAGAGTATGGCGGATGACTGCTTATATATATATAAAAATAAAAGTGATGGGACTGTAGTCTTTTTACTCACATATGTTGACGATGTCCTGATTAGCTCAAATAACAAAACACAAATCACATTTTTTAAAAAGGAAATAAATAAAAGGTTTAAGTGTAAGGATCTGGGAAAGGTCAAGAAATATTTAGGTTTGAATATCAATCACAATCGTGAAGATGGCATACTGGAAATTGAGCAGAGGGGTCTCATTGAGTCTGTTGCTAGGCGTTTTGGCGTTGATAACTGCGCACCGACCTTCACACCTATTGACCCCAAACTCCAATTGGACAGGGATCTCAATGCATGTGATAGTGTACTCAACAACAACTATCAACAGCTCGTGGGATGCCTAATGTATCTGATGCTAGGATCACGGCCCGATATTTGCTTTGCAATATCGTATTTTAGCCAATTCTCCAGTTATGCCACTGACAAACATTATAAATACTTATTGAGAGTACTTAAATATTTAGTTACCACAAAAGATAAAAAATTAATATTTTCAAATGAACATGATAATAACGGCAATATTTTGGAAACTTTTTCTGATGCCGATTGGGGTAACTGTATCACCACAAGACGGTCTATCTCTGGTTACTGTGTCTTTGTTTATGGATCACTGGTGTCCTGGTCTAGCAAGAAGCAACCAACTGTAGCACTATCTAGCACTGAGAGTGAGTTGATTGCAGTATGCGATGCTACCACTGAGTCGATCTGGTTGAAGTATCTGTTAAGTGACTTTTGCATTCAGATTAATGACAGAGCTGTGATTTATGAAGATAACCAGAGTTTTCTGGCTCTTCTGCACTCTGGAAAGTGGAATACTCGCAGATCCAAACATATAGATGTAAAGTACCGTTTTGTGTGCAATCACGTAGATATAGATTTTAAGTATTCGTACATACCAACTTTGCGACAGTTGGGGGACATTTTCACGAAGGGCTGCCCAAAGCCCAAATTTGTTATGTTTTGTAAACTGTTAAAATTAATGTAACTTTTTGTATATGTTTACCATTTGTGTTGATATTTTTTGTGTTGTAAATTCGTTGTGTTATTGTTGACCTTTGTCATTTTTGTTTTTAATGACTTTATTAATTTAGAAAATTTGTTTAATAGTATTTTTGACTTTATCGTATAAATATAATTTGAGGATGCGTGTGGGAATAATAGCAAATTATATTATACGTTGACTTATTATTCTCGCACATCACATGTTGTGGCAACACTGTTTTGTTGTTATTATTAATCTGTGATATTTGTGTTTGTAACTCAACTGTGATTATATGTTTTGTATGCCTTCTCGTCGCTCATCAACCTTCGTAACATCAACATGTCCGCTAATATTATGTGGAATAAAATTTGTGAAATAGTGAATATTTAGTCTTTTTATTTATGTGTTCGTAATGTGTGTTTCTAGTCGTCGTTCAATCTTTTCATCAGTGTAGGTTTCATCGTTGCTTTTCGTGTAGTTCGATTCGTTGGCAGTTCGTATTTTCTCACAGCTATCTAGATAGTTTTTTTGTACTTAAATACCTCTCTACTGTAATTTTCAGAAACTTCGTTGGTCTGGTTCTTCATAGCATTTACATACACACATACCCATATACTATTACTGCTCCTATTATAGTTTAGGATTTAGAAATTCTCTTTGATTCGTCGCTGAATCATAATTAATTTAATGGCAATGAATCTAAGAGAATTTGTAGATGAATTCTCTTCGATTTGTCGTTGAATCCCGATTAATTTAATGGTGATGAACCAAATCACCGCTCACTACTTATCCACGCATCGTATGTCCATGGCCTTAATCCTGTTTCGTTAACTATGATTTTCACTAACAAAGACCACTGCAAAATGAAAAAGTATACAACATGAATTCCCTTCAATATGGATTTGAAAACAATAGTTCCTACTAGTGATGGAAAAATTAAGTTTTTTTTTCCTACGGACAATTTTTTGAGAAAAAAAAATGGAGAAATAACTGGTAATTTTTCAAAATACCGGAGAAAGTACCGGTTAACTGACCATGTGAGTATAGCAAGCATTATTTCTAGCACAGCAAGAAAAAAATTTTTTATGTTTTTTTTTTCAATTTTGTTAACAATTGTGGTGAGGAGAGGGGCATGTTTTCCCACTTTCTTCTACTGGATTAGCCCCAAGGACAGGTGCTGGGTGAACTAATCCCAAGTGTCAAGAGACTATTTATCCATAAGTGCTCATCTTAAAATATAAAATAATGATTGATTAGTCAAAAACTGATGAAAAGGAACGATAAAAGATCACAATTTAAAATTTTCAAGTCAAAATGATGTGAATGACACTAAAAATCATTGACCAACACAAAGTAAAGTCAAGATTCGCATTTTTGTATCACGAATTACAAAAAAATGGGGAGAAATACAGTAAAATGTTTTTAAAATTACGTTAAAAACTGATTGATAAAGCACTACAGGAACATGAATTAGAAAAAATTGAATTATGATATGTATTTAACTTAAACTTTGGATGTTTTTAGCACTGATTTTTGTTCTGTTACGTGATAAACTGCGTCAAAACTGCTGATATTTGAAGCAAATGACTGAATATTCTCATAGAATGACGGCAAACAATCAAAAAGTAATGATTTTGCAGCAAAATATCGATTATCACTTTACAATTTTTATAACAATTTTTGGACTTCAAGGAAAATTTAAAATTTGATCGGTAGTTCGGTAGGTTATAAAAAATACTGGTGGTTGCGTTGGTTGCAGATTAAAAAACTTTTCGGGTTATTTTTCCTTGTTTCTATTAAAACTACCAGTTACTACCGAAGGCAGTAGTACCTCTTTCCATCACTAAGTTCCTATAATAATTTTCAATGGTTTTTTGAAGACAGTTTCTGTCTATCTGAAAGCCAAAAAGTGAAATTTGTTTGTGATTTGTTGGATTCAATTGTAACATTAAAAGTTATGATAATCAATCACCACATCGCTGATTTTATGTAATTGAAATATGTTAGTGTTGTTAAGGTACGTCTCCACGAGGCAAGTTTTCTAGCAACTAGTTGAAAATTTCTAGCTGCAAGTCATTTTTCTCATGTAAACACTACCGCTATTCAAAAGTTGCAGCTAGAATTTCACTAGCCTGCAAGAAATTTATTGCCTCGTGTAAACTCAGGGGATAGTAAAAACTTGCAACTAGCCAGCTATCCAAACTGAATGGATAGTTGGCTAGTGCTAGTAGATAGAAGAATGATATCATGAAATGTATAAATGTGCTAATCCTGTAATATCAGTTTTGTAATTTTGTTGTTATCAATAATTTTGTTTTTGCTGTAGTTGAAATAAAATTATTATTAGAATAGTTCAACAATTTTTATTTATGTTTGATAATGGGGTACTGGACATGATTTTCAATAAACATATTTTCAAATTCTTTAAAAAAAATAAAGAATATCAGTGAAAACCGCATTAAAATTGGTTGGAAAGAATGGGAGAAAATGAATGGTAAATTTGAGTTGTCAAAAAATGTTGTGATATTTTTTAAGCAGTGGGTGTGATGTCATAGAATTGACACATCAGCAAACTTTTCACCTCTTTCACAGGTTTCTCATTCATTCATTCCTCACTCTCCTGTGTTTGTACATTGGTTTAGTTAAGCTCATCAATTTAGAAAGTTCATGGTGACTGTGAGGGAGGGGATAAAAGGATGTGCACTTGCACCCCCCACTCTTTATTTATAGACAAATTCAAAACATTGAAAAACAATAAAAACTAAGAAAATCAAAAACCAATTATTCTTATTTGTTTTTATATTATAGCACAGCCTTGGAAAAAATTTTTGGTGGTGCCTGAGGAGTTATTTACTTTGAGGGTTGAGTTCATATTTGCAACCCATTTTTAGATTTAAGCCTTCATTTAGCCCCCTGTAGCCCAAGAAATGGAATTAAGATAATATTCTTGGATATTATTGAATGATACATCGATAATATTGTTTTTGAGGCTCTAAGTTTACATTTATAATCCATTTTTAAATTGAACTCCTCCTTAGCCCCCTGTGACCCCAAACAGGGGGTTAAGATAATATTCTTTTATATTATTGAGTGATATATCATTAATAATGTTTTTTGAGGCGCTGGGTTTAGATTTTCAATCCATTTTTTATCAAACCCCTTATTGAGCCCCCTGTGACCCCAAACAGGGGGTTGAGATACTATGCTTAGATATTATTGAGTGATATATCATTAATAATATTTTTTGAGGTGCTGAGTTTAGATTTTCAATCCATTTTTTGATCAAATCCATTATTAAGCCCCCTGTGACCCTAAACAGAGGGTTCAAATAAAATTCTTAGATATTATTGAGTGATACACAATAAATAATGTTTTTTGAGGCACTGAGATTATATTTACAATCCATTTTTAGATAGAACCACTTTTTTTCTTCCTGTGGCCCAAAAAAAGGGATTGCAATTATATTTTCACTTATTATTGAGTGATTTATTAGGTATTGGATGCCCATGTTTTTTGAGACCAACAAAAAACAACAAAATTCATGAAACCACTTGCCCAGCTTACTTGTAAGAAAAATAAGATTTTTTTATTTGTACTCAGAAACTTGTAAAACATTATAAACAATATATCACACAATAAAATGTGACAAGTCAAAATTAGCTACTTATATCTGAACCACTTTGGATCACATTAAAAGGAGTTGAATGAAGAAATACATGTCAAAATAAAACTTCAAGTCTAAAAAAATTACCAATAATGTATAACACAATATAATAGAGAAATTCAAAATTATGCCCTTTCATAGCTGCTGTGGGATCACATAATGGGTAAAATTAAGAAATTACATCAAATTTAAAATCAGCAGCTAAAAAACTATCACGAATGATGTATTACACTACAAAATATGAAAAGTCAAAATATCCCCTTGGGCGTCAAAAATGAATCAAATGAATAAAATAATGTAAAATTTGAACTTGTTGCCTCAAGAAACATTACAAATGATATATTACATAATAATATGTAAAAAAACAAAATTGAGCATTTTTATGATCCCTTGGGGTCAAAAAATTGATCAAATTGAAAAATTATTGACAAATTTGAACTCAGCACCTCAAGAAACATTACAAATGATGTATTTCACAATAATATGAAAAAAAACAAAATTGGGCATTTTTATGAGTCCCTTGGGGTCAAAAAATTGATCAAATTAAAAAATTATAGACAAATTTGAACTCAGTACCTCAAGAAACATTACAAATGAGGTATTACATACTAAAATGTAAATAAACAAAATTGGGCCCTTTTTTAAGTCCCTTTGGGTCAAAATATTGATCAAAATTAAAAAACTTAAGGTCCAGTTTGAACTCAGTTCCTTAAAAAATATTTTTTTAAAGCATAAACAAACAATATACCACCTTTGTGTTGAGTTGGATAATTTCAGTGTATACATGTTGAAAGTTCTAAGAAAATGAATTTTTGGCCCATATCTGCTGCCCCTTTCTTATTTTTGGGACTTCAAACATGTGGCGACACTGATCGATAACACAATATTCTTGCCGCCACTGCTTGACAGAGAATGTTCTCCGCTCGTCAGTCGTTGTACTAACGTCGTCAATAAACATTTTCTAAGATGGAAGTCCGTGCTTATCTTTTCTGTGTAAAGTGATCAGACCTCACCTCAATAAATTTTTCAAATTCGGTTTTATTCCATAAAATATTTCGTAGGGTGTTTTAAATCCCTCATTTGCTTTAGTTGGCAATCTATTAATAAAATAAGCTGAGGTAACCACTGCATAAGACCAGTATTTTATATCAAGGTTGGCGTCAATTAACATGGCTCGTTCTCTCCTCAGTAAAGTTTGATTTTGCCTTTTGGCAACACCATTTAATTCAGGCGAGTATGGCACCACATAGTCTATTGTTATTCCAACCTCATTACAATAATTAACAATCTTAGCATCAGTATACTCCCTCGCATTATCACACCTAATTGTTCCTATGGGGTAATCTGGAAATTTATTTCTCATAGATACTATAATATTTTTAAATTCATTTGTTACTTGGCTTTTATTAGCTATAGGTATAACAAATGTGTATTTAGAATAGTGATCTATAAAAGTTAAAATATATCGTTGATTAGCAACCGAAGGCGTAAATGGACCCATAATATCAGAGGATGCTATTTCCAATTTCCTTCTAGGTTTAGTCTTACTTCCATTATGACCTAATCTTAAATTGTTAGCAATACAGCATATTTGACAATTTTGGAAGTCCTCATCCCTAAAATTTAAATTTTTGGGAATGCCAATTGCTAAAGTTTTTAATTTTTGAATATATCTAGCATTTAGATGCCCAAGTCTTCTATGTATTAATGTTTTCTTTATAAATATTATTATTCGTAGCTATTTTATTATTATTTGTTTCTTTTTCATTATTATTTCTTCATTTTCACCCCCCTGAGGTGATTCATTATTATTATCATCATCTTGAATTTCCAATTCTACAGTAAATTCATCCCATTCATCATCACCATTTTGAGTGACTGGGGCACATATCATATTTTGTTCATCCCTATTAATATTATTTATTTGTAAATTATTATTATCTTTTTTATTTTCAATATTATAATATCTATAAAAAATTCCTTCCTCTTTTTTTGCAGTCATAATTATTTCTGCATTTTCTATGAAATAAATATTAGCAATATCTTTTTGCTGATCAATATTAATTATTCCCGTATTTGTGATTTTAATTGCTGAAATGATATCTAGATTTAGATCTGGCACATAATGAACATCGTTCAATTCTATTAATGACTGAATTTTGTTTAGATTTTCGACTTTAATCCCCATTCTACCTGTGTGTGTAGCATATAAAAATGTATTTTTTCCTGCACATTGCAATTTGATTGGGGTCACAAATTTTTTTACATCTACCAATTTATTTAAATCAGATGTTAGATGCACCTCTGCAGCCCCATCCAAAATTGCTTTATTGCTTAATGTTGTGTAGTTAAACTAATCATCATTTTTTTTTTTTTATTAACCAAAAATTTTTTAATCATGCAGGACATTTTTACCTGTTGTTCTACATTTTCTTTTTTATTAGTATTTTGTTGATTTACACCTGTTTTTGGGGGATAGTTTCCCTGATTATTATTTGCATTTTCATTGGTACTACTAGATTGTGTGTTGATATTACTACAATTCTGCGCTATGTGCCCAAATTGCCCTCACTTATAGCATTTTGTACTATTTTTATTCCCCGATAATTATTGCCTCTATAGTTTCCGTTACCTCGATAATTATTTCCTCTATAATTCCCATTACTACTATTTCCATTATTATTATTATTGTTTTGGTTTTGATTTATTTCATTACCATTATTAGTACCATTGCCACCGTTACTATTATTACGATTCCCATTTCTATATCCATTATTACCATTGCCATTACCTCTGTAATTATTTCTACCTCTATAATTATTATTTCTACCACTATAATTATTTCTATTATTATTACCATTATATCTAAAATTATTATTTTGTGGATTATTATTGTTACTATTTTATTTTTTCAAAGTCTGATCACGAAACTTTTGATCGGAATCCTCCCTTAAAATTCTTTTAAAATTATCTATATTTTTTTCATTTTTGGGTAAATTGTCGAATTACATCTTGGCTAGGGCTTGTTCAAAACATAAGGCCAATTGCAAATTCTCTAACTCTTCAGTTTCTGTAACCTCTTTCCCACTATCACGTACATCGGTGACTAGTTCATCCCATTTTTTCAAGAAACCTCTCATGTTGCCTCCTGGCTGGAATCTAAACTCCATCCATTTGGCCTTTGCTATATTTGCAGTAACTGACGTTTTAGTTCCTTAAATATTATCTAATTTTTTTAGCATCATTATAGCAGTATTGCAATCCCTTATTTGCTTTGTGATATCGTTCGAAACTCTTTCAAGCACAAATGCTTTTGCATTGTCTTGCATCTTACAATAATTTATCATGTCCCTATTAGGTCTAAAATTTAGATCATCTATATGGTTAATATATGATTCTAAAAATTCGTGCTCCCCAAAAATATCATAATATCCAGCTCCCCTGATGGCTGAAATAATCATTCTACGTCAGTCTAGGTAATATTTCCCATTAAAGACTTTTCCCAAGGGTGCCTGTATCGGTTTGATTTCATTGGGGGATGACATTTTTTCTTTGATTTTTCAAAAACCTAACACACTATTTTCTTTATTAACAATTGCTATATATATTCTATTTTCAATTAATCCTTTTTCAATTTTGTTAATTAAAATTTCCTCTTTTTCATACGTTTTTTCTATGTCTTTTTCATTATTCTTGTTTTCAATTATTTCAATACTATCCAGTTTCTTATTATTTCATAAATTAATTAAAAAATCTATTCATAAATTTATTTTTCGATTTTTCAGAACTATAGATTCTATTTGAAAAATAATTTGTTGAGGATTCTAAAATTCTAATATATTTTATGCTACTTATTTCTTCAATTCTCCCTGATTTATCTATCAAAAATGATTCCAATACAATTTCACCAGTAAAATATTTATAAAATGGCAAATTATACTTTTCTATCTTTACATCTATTACTCTTTCACCTTCAAACTTTTTTATTAATTCTTCTAATTCCTCTTTATCAACTTTATATTTACCAATTTTTACTTCCAACAAATCTATTAAGCGGGACATATATTATTATTGGGCTATGAAAATTATTTGCCTCAATTCATCACAATAGTTTTTTACACACGAAAAATAATTTGCTACAATATATATTACCTTTACACTGTTTGACGATTTCTGTTGTTGCTACAAAAAATTTCTGCTTTGGAACTTCGCTGATGCACCGTCGTACTTCCTGCTTGGATTAGGATTTGAGTTGGCTGAAATAAAAATGGTCTTCGATGAATGGATTTCTGTTGAATCCTCGACAATGGGAGCAGGTTTCCTCTGGTTGTTCTCAGGATCTTTTTGGTGGTCCTTTCTGGATTTTGCGTTCGATGACTTCCAGGATTGGCCTTTATTAAGTCCGGAACGTTCAACTTCGACTTTCGATTTAATTAAAATTTTTGTGAAAAATAAATAAAATTAAAATTCGAGTTTAAAATTAAAAACACGGTAACTATTTCTTGTATTATTCACCAAAAAACATGAAAAAATTTTTGCACAACAGTAAATCAATTTTCAAAATTTTACAAGTCTCTCCTCAAAGTTCTACCGCAGCGATGGCTACCATGATATGAGGCGTGCAGAACGAGGATCAAAAGAACTTGAGACTTTATTATATTATGACATTTATTAGCAGACTGAAATATATTTCACAATTAAAATATGAAATGGTGAAGCACAGCATTATCGGTTAGAGAAAAGTAGGGGAAGCGATTCGTGAGTGTAATGAATGTATGACATATATATACAGAATCGTGATGATGATGATGATGATGAAGAGGGAGATGATGTGGGATTTCTGTTACATTTGACTATATACATACTGGACTGCTAATACTGATAAGAATAACACAGAGTCTAATGAACAACCGGTGAAGTTGAGTCAGACATCCGTATCCCCGTTCAAAATGTTAGTTTACTGGTAAGCTCAAAATGTTCCCGACCATTTGGAAAATGTTCTAGGTTATTCATATTTGAAAATTGAAAAATTAGAAGGTATAATTAAAGAAAATGGGAATTTAAAGATTGAAAAAATTATTGGCATAAATTTAGGCATATCCACCAATAAGAGCTATGCATCAATAAATCAAATTTTAAATTGATTTAACTGAAATTTTTGAACTTCTGAGTTTTATAAAACTACAATATTACCGATTTAATTCGTAATTAAAAGCAATAATTGTGGTAAGAAGAGACCTAGTCAAAGGAAACGACAATAAGTATTAATAAATTTGATAATGAACTAACATTTTGAACAGGGATATGCCTGTTTGTTTTGAACACAGCTTTTTATCAGTATTAGCAGTCCAGTATGTATATAGTCAAAGGTTACTGTGAGAATATACTCCTCATGACCTTGCTCATAGTCGATATATTTAGCCGTAACGTGGTCGCTGCTTGTGACATCATCCGCTATAGCTGATTGTATATTCGTATTTGAACTGTCAGTTAGTTGATCTCCAAATGTTGTTACGTGAACATAGAATAAAATGAGATCTTAAAAACTGAATATTTTACTTATTGTGTTCACTACAAATTTAGTGTTTCTTCAATGGTGTTTGTTTGATATCATCGCTGGTTGTTGTTCTTATTCGATTAATGTGAAATCTTTCATATTAGTGATCGCCACTTTCTCACAGTTACAACTGAAGTGAAAAGCTTTAATTTCAAACCTATCTGATGATTAAGTTTTCTTGGCGGAGGATGCGAATTAGTTTTCGAGCGAATTTTGAAGAAAACGAATTAACAAACGAAATTATATAACATGAAAAAGAATTTGTTTTATTACACAAACTTCAACAACATAATAACAATATAAAATTATTTCAACAAAATGAAGTATTGGACTTTAACTGAGATTGTAACGAAACGGAATAAAAAAGCAAGAAACTAATATGAGTAATCTCCTTCTAGTTTTGTTTGATTAAAAAGTGGGAAAAGAATGATTCAGTGTTACTGTGTTGTTTCAGATGATATTATTTCTAATTTTTTATTAGGCCTATTTCTTATTTTATTGTGGCTGAGTCTTTGTGAATTTGCAAGTTTGCAAATTTCACAGTTTAAAAAATCTGTATCATTAAATTTTAAGTTTGTTGGTATCCCTACTTGCATTTTTTGCAAAATTTTTAGGTATCTTCCATTAATATGAGTTAATCTACTATGCCAAAGATATTTTTTTTTATCAGAATTTTCATTATTTTTATAAAAATTATTAATTTCTGTTTCATAACTATTGGTTTCATGACGTTCATTAGAGTTTTGGTTATCAATATTTTCTTTATAATCATTATCATTAAATATTTCTGGAATTTCATTGGGATTTGAGTCATTTTGTATAACATTTGGATGATATGAAGGTTCAGCCTCTTGGCTAGTATGGATATCTTGTTGATTTTGGATATTTACTAGGGTATCTTTTTTTTTATTGTTATTTTGAGATAAATTTTTATTATCATCTTCTACTATTTCTTCACTAATTTCATATTCATCCCATTCATTTTCTGAATCAACTATTTCTTCCTCAATTTTGTAATTATCCCATTCATCCCCTTCATTTTCCACTATTGGCATTGCTTTTTCTTTTTCCTCAATTATTTAATATTTTACATAAAAGACTCCACATTCTTTTTTTGCTGTTAAAATTATTTCTCCTGACTCAATTTCATAAATATCTGCTTCAAACTGTTTCTGATTGATACCATAATTTCCATTTTCTGTTATTTTTATTTCAGACATTATGTCTAGTGCCAGTTCTGGGACATAAAAGACTTCACTCAATTTGATTTCTATTTGGTTGCCATAACGATTTTCCACTACGATTAATAATTCACCTATGTGAGTTGCCTCAAGATAATTTTCTTTTATTGCAACTAAAAATTGCCTTGATTTTTTTAGTTTTTTTTATATTTCTTAATTTTTTTAGGTCAGATGTAATGTTTACTTCAGCTCCACTATCTAATAATAATTTTTTTTGTAGATATAATTTATTTTGTTTTTTAATTACCATATTTAAGAGTTTGGGTTCTTTTTTATTTCCTTCATTATTTTTTTTATTTTGATTGGGGTTTCTGTT
The DNA here is from genome assembly GCA_011428145.1 of Ericerus pela. NCBI lineage: Eukaryota > Metazoa > Arthropoda > Insecta > Hemiptera > Coccidae > Ericerus > Ericerus pela. The sequence goes on from WOFM01000222.1 coordinate 693,864, forward strand.
ATTTGTAATTTTAGCTATTTTTGGGCAATCTTTTTGTAAATGTCATCTTTCATTACATTCAAAACATTTTAAATTTGTTTTAACTTCTTCTTCATTATTATTTTGTCTATTATTGCTGTAATTTTGGGGTCTATTATTCCCATAATTTTTGTAATTATTTCCACGATAATTGTTATTATTATATCCATTATTATTGCCATTAGATATGTTATATGGATGATAAGTACCTCTATTATTTCGAAAAGGACCATAGTTATTAAGTCTTTGCCCATTAAAATTTGAATTTGAACCATTATTAAAGTTTCTTCCATTATTATTTCTAAATCCATTATAATTGCTACAAGAATTATTGTTATTATATCGCCTATTAAGGTTTCTTCTAACTAGAAAATTTTGTCTGTTATTGCCTCTATAATTTTGGCCATTATTATTATGGTTTACATTAAAATTTCCTAAGTTTTTTAAAAAATCTGTTTCATTTTTACTTTCATAATCTTCTATAATTAATCTTTTCAATTTTTCAATGGTTTTTTGCTACTGAGGTAAAACATTAAAAATTGATTTTGGAATAGCTTGGTCATGACATAGACCACTGTAAAATTGGTTTAATTCTTGTTGGGGTGCTATTGTCATTCCTGAATCTCTTACTTCTTGTAATAATTCTTCAAATTTTTGAATATATACATTTATATTGCCTCCAGGTTTGCATTTAAAAGCAACCCATTTACTGTAGGATTGACTAGCTACAACCTCAGTAATTGCTCCATAAACAGAATCTAATTTTTCAAAAATTTGATCCACTGTTTTCAAACTACGAATTTGTATCGCTATTTGGGGAGATACTTTATTTAAAATGAAATGTTTTGCATTATCTTGCATTACACAGAAGGACCTATGTTCAAGTGGTGGATTATATATATCTTTTTCACAATTTTCAATGTAATAATTTCGAGATGCATGATTTTTTTGCCAGACACTATAATATTCCGCACCATTTATCGCATATTTTATTGTTTGACGCCATTGTTGATAAAATCTCCCATCAAAAATTTTAGTTTCAGCAGAGGTAATAGGTTTAATTTTTTCTTTTTCTTTTGAGAAGGCATATTGTCAATATTTTCTATATCACTTTCTAATAGACTATCTGATTGACCTAGTTTTGTTTGTAAATCCTCACTATCTTGATTACTACTCACAAAAAGTTCTTTTCTCACTGGAGTTTTTTTAGTTTTATCTGAAATTGTACTTTTATTTGGTGAATCAGCTTCAGCTCTAATTGGTTTATTTTTACTTTTATCAGGAGTTTTCGTAGCTTTTGGTGTAGTTGGAGCCAGTGTTAATTTCTCTGATTCTCTTTGACTGGACTTAGTTTTTCTAATTTCAATAATTCCTCTTCTAATACTTATTGCTATTTCAAAACCTTTATTTTCTTTTTGAATTAGATCATCTAGGAATGCTAAATTTTCATTATTTTTATCAAAGGGTAGTTCAATTCGATCCAGTTTACCGTATTTTGGTAACTAAATAAATGGTAGTTTAAAAAATAATCAATCTAAAATCTGAACATTGAATTTTCTGAAATTATTCCAGGTACCCAATTGTAAATTATAAATTGAAATTGTTCATGGTTATATTTTATGGAACCGAAAATAAACTTACTATTCTAATTAAAATTTCAGAATTGTTGAATACCAATTCCAGTTGCCCTATATGCTAAATATTTGTACCAGCAATTATTAGTTATGCACATAAAACCATCAATTTGTTTAGTTATAGTATAAAACTCTGAAATAAAAATATGATTGTTGTGCTCAACTATTTTTCCTAAAATGTCTAATTTATAAGATTCGTAGTAAATTGTAGAATAGAAACCAATTTGTTTGTTTAAATATTCACCCCAAATTATTTTAAAATCAGTGATTTTTTCCTTTTCTTCAGTTGCTTTTCTTAATCTTTTTAAATCTTTTTTGCTAAAAATAGTCTGACCTTTTTGTAATATCATTTATTAGTAGGAGAAAAATTAAAATTTCGATAGGATTATTTTGATAAAATCAATTCAGAATTCCGATAAAACGAAAGTGGAATTAAATTATCAAATAAAATTTCAAAAATAATAAAATAATTTCAAAAAAAAATAAATAATTTCGATTTGTTTTAATTAAATTTCGATACTATTCGATGTATATTCAAGAATTAAACGAATATTCTCGAATGTATTTTGTCACTTTCAAGATTGAAGCAAAAATTTTCAGAAAAATTTCGTATTAACTTGACATAGTTGGCACAACAGAACAATAGAAAACGACATTAAATGATCATGATATTTTTGTTACCTGAATAGGATTACGATTACCGATTACAATGTTGAACAAGTTGTTGCAAATCACTGGAATACTGGCAATTTTCAGCAAAGTTTTGATCTGGTGATGATTTGATTTTAATGATTTTGGGCTGAATTTACTGGTTGAACTCGATGACCATTACCATTTTTGCACTTTTAAAGACGTTTTGACATACCAATGACTCCGATGATTACAGTTTTGAACATTGAACTCAGCTTTTGAAAATTATTTTGCAATTTTTGATGACCAGTTGACTAATACTTATCGTCGTTTATTCGGTGAATTCTTCAGTTTTCAGCACAAAAACGAAACTTGGCGGATGAAGAATTATCCCAGTTCTTTGTAAATTATCCCAATTTACTCAATTATTGCTCGAGAAGAATGAAAAAAATGATTACAAAGCAATGCTACCATAAAGTGAAAAGCTTTAATCTCAGACCTATCTGATGATTAAGTTTTCTTGGCTGAGGATGCGAATTAGTTTTCGAGCGAATTTTGAAGAAAACGAATTAACGAACGAAATTATATAACATGAAAAAGAATTTGTTTTATTACACAAACTTCAACAACATAATAACAATATAAAATTATTTCAACAAAATGAAGTATTGGACTTTAACTGAGAACTAATATGAGTAATCTCCTTCTAGTTTTGTTTGATTAAAAGTGGGAAAAGAATGATTCAGTGTTACCTGTTGTTAGGTGACGATGTGAGCGAGGTTGCATGACTACCACCACAACAACAACAACAACAATAAACGATGAGAATGTTCCTAGGTTTAGAGCTCTGTTCTATTCATATTTCTGTATGCCATGGAAGTTCTTTAATCATAATTCATTCGTGAACCTTTTGTGAATGTAATCAGTTATCAGTAATGTAAATTGTAAATCTCACTTCTTCTTTGCTGCATCATGTTAGCCGATGTAATGTTGTGTTAACTAAATAAAAATAAGTTGAATTAATTGTGTTTAATTTGTTTTATATCGAAGTTGTATAAACTTTGAATCGGCTTAAAATCTTCAGTGACAAATTATTATTTTTAAAATAGAAATCTCAGAAGTTAGTGTTTTACTATTCGCTATTAATCATTTGCAAAATAAATACCATTCAATTAATAGGGATTCGTTGACGAATTCGTATTAATTTAACGGCATTAATTTGTCGCCCTTTTTCAGTTGTGGTTTGTTCAAATATTTGAGAGGAAAAAAATTATTATTCTTATTTTTTAAATTGATCTAGTTTTTTGTTTTGAAAGTGCATGAATATTATTCGAAAAGTTAACGTAAAGCGAACCTCGGAACGTTCTCGACGAATCGAAGGGAATTCATCAACGAATTCTCTTCGATTCGTCGCCGAATTAATACCATTAAATCAACGCGAATACTGTGACGAATCGAAAAAAATTCATCCATTCATCTACGAATTCTCCTCCATTCATCGCCGAATTAATATAGTTAAATCTATATGAATTCGGCGACGAATCGGAGGGAATTCATCAACGAATTTTTTTCGATTCGTCGCCGAATTAACAGGTACAGTTAAATCAACGTGGATTCTGCGGCGAATCAAAGGGAATTTATCAACGAATTCTCTATGATTCGTCAACGACGTTCCAAGGTTCACTTTATGTATGAAAACCAATGTAATCATCTGTCCAATTTATATTATTTTTTCATTCATTTATAAAGCTTCTGTATTCTGTTTGGGAATGATTTTTATTACAATCAAAGTTATAGATTATGTATGGACTTATCGCGACAAAAGATACAGATCATTATCCAATTATTCGACCAAGCAAGGAGAAGCAGAATACAGAAGCTTTATAAATGGCTGAAAAAATAATATAAATTGAACAGATAATTACATTCGTCTTCATAGATCGATGAAGGTTTCAGAAGTTTACAAAGCGAACCTCGGAGCGTTGTCGACAAATTGAAGATGAAAATATTTGTCTACTTCATTTCCTATTAAATTCTTTCAATATCAGTAAATTTAGATGTTTCACATCTGCCATGCGTCGCGTGATGGCTCACTTATTCTTTCGCAATGCATCAATGAGTAGTGACCAGATATCGAGATTCAAGTCCATAATTGGTATGAGGGTTGTATTCAGCAAAAGGAGAAAATCCATCATTTGAAAAATTCTGCTATCTAGTTTCTTTGTACTAATTATTTTTGAAGAAGAAAAAAAAGTAAAAACAAGTGGTCATAGTTATGAAAATAAGATGTTCACTAGAAAATTATGAAGAGAATTAAAGTGTTGAGTTGAATGAAACGAATTAATTATTGTTAATCCTTAAATTCTAATATTTTTTATGTATATCAAATTTTTAAGATTTTTTAAAAATTTACTGAAATTCAACTCATTTAAAATTATTAATTTGTGAAGTTTAAAGCAATGAATTTTTGACTTACTTTAGTTCACTTGATTAATTATTGGCGTTCTTTTGTTTTGCTTCGTGATACCAGTATGCTTGATCATTATAGAAATTTTATGAGATTGAAATCATACTGAGTAGGACATTATAGACAATTGGGTGAAATTGTTCGAATAGGGAAACACATGCAAATGTTTGGTGATTCTTATTGGGTGCGACTGAATGTTCTTTTCCGCACTGCATCAGTCAGGATAGTTCTCTTTTGTAGTGGATTGGTGCCTTTAAATGTTCTCTTTTGTAATTCGTTAGTATTTCTCAATGGAGGATTCTTCCTGAAAAGTCGACGGTATTTGTAGTGTTATATATAATAATATAACTATGTGGACAAACAAACCAAATAAAAGCACTGTAAGAATATAGCAGTCTTGAAATATTTCTACGTTATTCTGTTTAAAGAACATTTGACTTTTAATTGGACCTACGAAATTAAATAGGAGACTCTTAAGAAATAAAATGAAACCAAGAAGGTTAATTTTGAGAGCCATCAGAAGCCGATATAATAAAAAAAGAAAAAATTGTCTCAATTTAACGAAATTCCCCATTCTCATGTTTTCATCAGCAATATTTGGTTTTTATAAGAAGCCAAAAAATCATTTTGTTTCCTTCTCAGATACAACTTGGTTACTTTTTGAAAACTACTACTGAAAATTCCATTGTTTGGTTTGTTTTTTACGAAAATGTCATTCTTGGATATAGATCGTTCGGAATTTGAGAGTTCGCTGTTGATCAATCGAGTAAGTTGAGTTTGTTTTTGTGTGGTAAGACAGCCTTTTGATACTTTGAATGTCATTCAATCTTTCGTCGTCTTCATTCCAGGAGAATGATTTTACTTCAGATTCTATAGATTCACTAATCGAACGTGTTGTGAATAAAGATGCTCCATCACCACCGACGAAGCTTGTCACTCCTATTCCTGGTAAGTCGATATTATGGTATTCTTCGAGCTTCAATAAGAAAATATGTCCTGAAAGACATGTTTGATATTGCAGGGGCATGCGTTAAAGTGTTGACTACCAGTGGAGACAAAGTCTTCATCAACATATGTCACACAGCAGACGTTCCATTTCCAAAAGGTCTGACCATACCCATGAGCATAGGTCATCAGAAGGAGGTTCAAGATAATAGTAAGTTCATTCCGTCTATATTTTAGTAAATGGGAGACCAGCTGTAATTGTGTACGTATCTACGCATTTTTATGAGCGTAGATGGTAAAATTTGTGCGTCGTTCGATGTTGCGGTAAATTCGACATTTTTCCAGAATAATTGTAACGAAATACTGATCTCTACCATCATCGAAGGTATTGCCAATAAATACGGTATCGAATTAAACGAAAACGGTAAATATTTTCGCTATTTTCAGGATTAATTTGATTTAAAAATGGTAGGTGTAGTAAAGCGATGTATTGTTCAGGTTTTCGAATTCTTCGAAATGTCAAGTGTAAAGGGAAAATAGATCCGATGAATATAGAGCAACGTCCTCCTAAACCCGATCCGCTAACGAAGCCGTTGATTAGTGAAATTATCAAGACTGATGTGGAACCAAAAAAACCCGAAACTATCACTCCAGAATATAATTTGATCAAAATAGACGGGCCTCGAGCTTATTACGCGAGTGAAATAGATTTAAAAAACGTAGGTGAATTGATCACATTCATATTCATTTGTGATAATTATATGTTTAATGTTTTTCAATCGACGAATTGTGTGTAGTTGTGTTTGATGGAGGTATTGTTGCTTTGGACCAGTATATCTAAGAACCTTTAAGACAAGTAGGCGTATACCCCATCAATTGTCCAGGGAAAACTATAATTTTTTTGTCAAATTTATCGATTTAAATTCAATATTTCGATAAAAATTCTTTTTATTTATCCGAATAATTTATTTCATGCAATTGAAATAAACCATAATTGAGAAAAATGATTTTGTGTTTTGTTACTGTCCATTGAAATAACATGTAGATGTAAAGAAATAATCAAAATTGGACAGAAAATGGTGTATTTGTCTGCTTATCTTAGAGGTTCTTTAGTATAACGAATCGTAGTTTAAAATACCTCTTAGTAATATGCATTAATATCAAAAAATTTTAGTCAAATTTTGATTTCAAATTATGGTCGACAATGAAATGGCGATAGGATAATGTTTCTCTCACATTTGTTTTTTCTGGAAAAAATTTTGTGTAATTCTGCGTAATCTTTTTTGTACATATTGCTACTTTGCTGTTTGCCTTGATCAATGGAAAATTTTTTAGATTTGTGGTTTTCTAGTCAGTTTAGTAGATTTCATTATTGGTTTTAAATCCGGACTATTAGTCACACAGGTGGTTTGGTTTGAATTTGTTGAAACATTTCAAAGAAAATTAATTTCTTGCGAGTGATATAAAAAAAAAATGAATGTCCTGTAGTGAACTAATTTCCGTAAACGATCTTCGCTTGTATAATTTTGAAAAAATGTATTTTTGGGCCTAGACTGCAACCCTGATTTCACATTAGGATCAGTACTTGAGCAATGCAATCTTTTACTGTATGCTTTATTATTGATCAGAAGTTGTTTTGCAAAAAGTTACTTCTGTGAAGAATTGTTCGGTTGTACATGTTTTTTTTTCGTCTTTGTTTTATAAATAAACATGAATGAAGAAAAAAATTTCAAAAACGTATATACCTACTTGAAGATAATTTAGTACGGTAACCTGAGATATGGAATTTTGTCGTTTTCAGGTATTTCTGTATTTTGGATAATGATCAGATTTTTAAAAATAGTTTGGAATTTTTAATCTTTGATGATGAAAAAGAATTTAGAATTTCACAACCAAAATGTTGCAAAAACGAAATTTCAAGTTATAACATCATTGAGGTATGAATAACACGACAATAAACAAAAAGAATGAAAACTATTTCACTAATTAACCAACGGGATATTCATTATCTAAACATTTATCGTAATTTATTTATTGCGAAACGCCTCAAATTAGTTTTCAGCTTTAAACGTTCAATGTAGACTGGTTAGTTAAAAAAATCAAGAATCTGTTTTGTTGATTGTTTCCTAATTTTTCTCTGCGAACTGTATTTCATTCATTCTTCATTTTTTACTGAAAATAATGGTTTTATTTGGTTCCTGAAATTTCAGAATGATACAGTTTTCATCAATTTTGGTTATTCACTTTTTGGGTGTCTGAAATAGTTTAGTGAGAAATTTTTGATTTGATGTTCTTTGTTCAGTTTACCTGAAACTATGATTCTATTTGGTTCCTGAAATGTGAAAGTAAAAATTTTTGAATTGGCTTCGGGTTTCGGTTTCACCTTTCAGGCTGCGAATTAGCTAAAAATGGTAACTGATTGTCGTTAAAACTTGAATTAATCGTTTTCCTAGTACTATGATCTATCAAGTTTCCATTTTTAAATTGAAATTTTTGTTGAATTTTTTCATTTTGGAATTTTTTTGTCATCCAATGGTGTCATGTTGTCGGAAATCACATTGAAAAATTATAGAAGTAATTCGTCTTTCGAAAGTGAGTGTATCAATGTGAAGCTTTGGAACCTAGCATCTAAAGAGTCATAAAATTTAGAGGAAAATTCGTGTCTAATATTCATCATTTATATTTATTGAGAGAGTCACATCTACCCACCTGGCCAAAACACCTAGCTAGTGATTTTTTTTCCCTAGAAAATGTACTCAGTTCTTGAGAATTTTGTTGAAACCCTTCCATACTAATATGTAACTCTCTGAATGTATGTAGATTAAAATGAAGTTTTAATGGTGTTGCTCAAAATTTTAATTTTTGTGGTAACCCAAGGGGGGTACCTTAAATAGAAAAGAATTCCACCACCGCTGGGATTAAATATCATATTAGATCAAATTTTAAACAAAACTCAAAGATTAGAAGAAAAAATTTATAAGTTGAAGAGTTTACCAGATAAGCCAAGTGTCCAGTACTCCTGGGAGTTCCCACTCAGTAAGAATCACAAATTATCAACCACATGACTACATAAGGTTTTTATACTTCCTCATCCACCTTTCCTAGCTATACCCTCATGTTGATGTTAGCTCATCTTATCTTCGTCACTCAACCCAATGGTAGTAATTCAACACATATTGAAATAACTCCAAAAATGTACACAATGCATTAATTTAATATCCAACGTTAATGTAGTACAACGCTTACCTCTGGAAGTACCTTTATGTAGTTATAAGAATTATTAAAATATTCCTCCTTGTTTTGCTGCAACTGGAATGTCTAAAGATGTGAAAATTCGCCCCGAATGACCCAAAAACTCTCCTTGATTCTCTTTTCTGGAACTGACTTTGCTGATGACAGGTTGTTATTCTCTGAATCAAAAATTCTAGGAAATGGAGATTGAAACCGTGGAAGTTGAATTTTGGATAGCCTTTGGTTGAAGCAAGCACAGTGTTTTGGAGTGCTTTTCGATTTACTTTTGTTTTAATTGCTCCAAAATATCAGAAGATTATTTATGGAATTCACCAGAGTATTTAATTTTGGTTTAAATTTGGCTGTTTGGAAAATCTCTGAATATCGAATTTAATTTTTTACTAAAAATGAAGAATTGTGGTCAAGTTTGAAATAATAATAATTTTTTAAATTATTCAGGTCTGGAGGACGCAGCTGAGAATTATTTTAACCAAAAATACTTTTGAAAAACAATCGACTTAGAATAAAAACGATGATAGACGACTTCGAAGTTCAATATTGAAGTACCAATAAACCGTGGTACCGGTGACTTTCTTCTCCAAACTTCAATTAAAATACTTTAAAACGAGCAATATCTACAGCAGTTCATTAAGTAAAATTTGCGAATGTATCTATAGCTGGTTAGACTCCAGATAAAAGAAAGGAAGATGAAAAGAGTGAGGATACAGAGCTTAACAATGGCTTTTCATAAGAATTGAAAAACCCTATTTGGTCCTCACAAATTGAAACAATGGGCATCTAAACCATCATCTTCAATGTCAAAGTACTGAAAGCATTATTTTTTATGATCTTATTACTCATAGAGAGGTCGTTTTTTGGCTCACAGTAGCCCATAAGTTGTTATTGAAAATTTTCTAATAGGTAATATTTTACTATTTTCAATGTCATCTACATAATAAAATTTAATCCCAGTTTTTTTGTATATTTATCCGCTTTTTTTGCAACATTCACAACATTTTAATTTTGAAAGAAACTGCTCTTCTCTCACTTCACGATTTCTCAGCTACTATTTAAGCTACGAAGCTGGGTTAGTACTATTGGAAAGAGGAAAAAATTTGCTTGAGTTCTCTCCTAAAATTTTTTGTTTTATCGCCATTAGTTTTTCACATATCGGCCATAAAAAAACTCTAAATTATAATGAGAAATTTGTCGTTTTTTAATTTGTCATTTATTTTCGAAAACTAATGATGGTAAAAAAAATTTTTTAGTGACCATCCCTCTATTTTTTATTGACAAATTCATTTCCACCATGAGATTTCATGTAAAAGGAATTAATTACGAGATAATGGCGAGAGAAAATACAATAACGAAACTGGGCACTCTGTATTACTATATATATAAGTATGTATATACATAGATGTATACAAAGTGCTTTCTCCATAATATTTAGCTACTTATCAGACATAGTATGTACACTTATGTATATGATTTTTGTCATCTAAGATTAGTAACTGAGGCATACACCCCACCTCCCACGCTAGTTAGATCACAAAATAGATCATAAATTCAGAGAATTCTACCGATTTTCCCAATGAAGCCTCATCTTTATGAAAATCATTTAATTTTTTACCCGATGGAAAATAAGAATTATTCCCCGAATTTTTTATAATAAAGGTTTATCAGAACAAAAAAGAAGGCTGATTTTGGTCAAGTTTCGAGGTATTTCATTACAAATTTTGAGAAGAGAGTTAATTTTTGGAATGTAATTTGAAAAAGTTGGAGAGAACAAGTGGTTAGAAAAAAGTTTCGTTTTTTGGTTTGAAAGGCTTGAGTTTCATTTTTGCAGTTGAATGTATTCTTGTATGCGAATTCGAAAAATAATATAATTTATCATACAACCACCTCACACCGCGTCTCCTCGAAAAATGTAATTAATTTATTTTCTGTTTTATCGGATAAATCTTCCTGACATAGTTCGAAAATTTTTTGGGATAACTGTACCTAATGCAATTTTCCTTTAAAAAAAAACCAAAAAAAAACATCTTTATTATTATTTATCAGTTATTCATCTGTTGTAATTTTTTGCTTGCTGTCCGTCTGACTTGGGATATAATTCGAAAATCGGTAAACTCTGAATTTCATTTAACTGACGTGTCAGTACTATATTGTTGTCCTTTTGCAGGTAACATCGAAAGAGGATGTCAGTCTTCAGATAGGCGAGGACAGAATATACCTAACAACGAATGGAAACATAAAGTATCTGTTGGATTATTATTTTCCGGAAAATGTTAATGTCGATTTGTGCAATGCGGAATATGACAGCGATGAACAGGTACCTACCTAATTGAAATTATTATTCAACTTTTGTTTTGTTCGGAATATTTTGAACAGAGATATGTGCCAACTTCATGATAAAAATTCGTTGTCAAAGAATTGATTCTCCCTACTCTCTTCTCATCATTCGTCCTTAAATGCTATTTAATGTTGTGGGACGAAATTTGATTTCCCTGAAAAAGCTTTTTCCTCTATTTTACCCTTGCAGTCTTGTGGAGTTGAGAAGCGATGATTGATTGTAATGGAATTTTTCAGATCCTAACGCTGACAGTTCCAATAAGGAGATGATTCTGTTTGCTTCGATGTATCTTTATCTGCATTTTTTGCCATAGTTGTTGACTGCATTCCCTATTTCTGATTGTTGCGGTGCACAGTAGATTTTTGTACTGTTCTTTATTGATGAATAAGCATAAGATGTCACGCATACCTTATATTTAGTTTTGTTCGAATAAATCAGAATATTGTAAAGATCTAGTTTAAATTTCCAATAATAAATATTTCAAGAAGCAATTTGCCTCACAGCCCCAGACTGAAAAATGATTAGCTTAGTAATGATGGCTTGACAACAATTCGATCGGGCGAGTTCGTATAGAATATAGTTTTTACATAATTATACGGAAGATAAACAAACATAATAATATTAAGTGAAATATGCTAAATGAAATACACCGGTTCAACCTTCGTCACCATTCCAGATAAACAAATTAAGTTTCTATTTGTATTTATTAAAAGCTATTGCACTTTACTTCAGTAAAGAATTAACAAACCAGTTTTGTTGGAATTTTTTCAATGATCGTAGGATGTGGTGAGTGCCATTATCTTCCACTGTTCTCACAGTTCCATTTGCCAGAGCATGAGCACAACTTTAACTTATCGGTGTATAACAATAGCATTTCATTCTGTGGGTACCCAAATTTTTGGCATGGAATCACTATGAAACATCTAATTTTTTCAGCAATGAAAAATGAAAATACTTTTAGAGTTTGTTTGTGAAAAAGTGTCCGCCACCCAATTTTTCCCTATGTTTTATGCATGAAGAGTAGGAGAAGGAGTAGATAACGATGGTAAAAAAAAGTGGGGGTAGAAAATGGTAATGAAAAATTAAGTGGAGGTAGTACTGGTAACATTGTTTTGTTGTTTATGAAGAAAATGCGATGCTGAAAGAAAATGAAAAAGACAAACAACACTTTAATTTTTAAATTTTTATTCATTTTTGTTGCCTTCCTCTTGTTCTTGCAAAGTGTGAAATCTATGAATTTTTTGGCATGGACCTTCAGTATAGAATACCCAGTTGGAGAAATTTTCAAGTTGGGCCTGCTGCTTACAAAAACCACCAGGCTAGTTGAATGTTTCTTCATTGAACCTAACTTTCTTCGCCTCGACGAGTACATTGTCTCGCCTCACAATTTTACCAATTTGCAAATGATTTTTAATGTTTTTTTGGTTGATGGTAGAATATGATCAGCCTCAACGATAGGTTTTTTTCGAACCGTACAATGCATCCTGTTCTTATTCCTCCCATTTTAATATTTTCACCTCGAAGTAACCTAAGCCGAGTGTCGGTTTAAGTAGTTTTCTCCTTTTTTGAACTTCTCGTCAGCTCAGAATGTCTGTTTGGTGCACGATGCAGCGATCTGCTTAAAAAATAAATACGATACTTTCGTAATAAAGTATATTTAATGACAATAACGAACGTTATGAAAACATTATTAAAGCTTACATAAATCGTAATGCATGATTGTGACGTTTCAAATAATTATTAACACGATGGTCAACGTATCCTTTTTTTTTTCTCTTCCATTTGTCATGAATACAACTCTGACAAATGTGAAGTAATTTATTCTAATCTTGATTTCCTCGCTCGGGAAGAAAAAAAATCGTATATATGAGATTTTCGTATCCTCGAATGGAGAGTCGTAGTACATTCTTGAGAATTTTCGTCTCGGGGATGAATTGAAGGGAGGGGGAAGGAAAAAGGTAAAATTCATTAACTTATAATACGTATAACAGATCGATAACAATTATAAAACTAAATACTTAAACTAGAATTAATATTTATAAACAATTTTTTTTTCTTTTAAAATTTTTGTTACTTTTTTTTTTCCATTTTTTTCTTATTTTTGAATCATCTTTTTCAACTTTAGGTAACAATAAGTGCAATCATTAAAAAATTGATAACTACATTCGCTAACGTGTAGGTACGTGAAATTCTAGTCTCTTTCCCTTTAATATTTTGTATTACTGATCTTTTTATTTCTTTCTTTCCTTTTGTTCATTAATAGGGTTTTGATCACTTCTGAAATAAAATTTTATGGCAAAAGTAAAATGAAGGAAAAATGAAACCTATTTTGTTATTTTAGAACGTAATATATGTTTGTTGATGTGTGGTATTAAAGTAAAAAGTCTGATTTGAAGGTCTTCCTCTAATGGAAAAGTACTCAATTCGAGTGAGTATCGCAATAAAAAATGAAATTGAGCTGCATGCATTCTTGTAAAAATGATTTTCCTGAGACACATACCGAGTGAATGGAATTGAAGTTTGTTTGTTTTAGAAACCTCCTTAATAATATCTGATGGCTGATAAATGTGTGGCTCTATATTATCGTGTTGAGTGCTCTTATTGCTTAGAGTGCTTTTTCATTCGCCAGTATACGAGTAAAATCTCTTGAAATTAAAGTGAAATGAAATTTTTTTTCTTATAATATTTTTTCCTAAGAACTGAATAATACCGAACATATTTCGCAATCGATTGTGTTCCATTATTTTATTAAATTTATTGTTTGATTTCCTTAACAGATTCAACAAACAAAACATCGGTTTTGTTCCTTTGAAACTGTATCAAAGTATAAACCTTTTATGATTATTCCTTGGGTATTTTTGTAATCAATTACGAATTGGTAGAAATTTTGAATGATGGTGTGTCTGTGCGACTGTTTACAACTATTTTGGATGAAAAAATGTCCGTATTGCACTTGGAATAGGTATATGAGCTTTTTTTTTTGTGTTTTTTATCCTCACATCGGAATACTCGATGTGGTAGCAAATGTTTCAACCAGACATAGTTTTTCTATGAGCCTGGTCCATTGAAATAAACCTTCGATCAATTGGTGGCCTATTTTAAATCAGAATGATCTTTGAAATTATATATCCGTTTGTTGGTGCCTTGGTTGATAAAACTCACTACTAAAGTCGATAGTACAGAACTACTCTCTGCAGTCTTTGTATGAAACTGGAAAGTAAATTTTTTCATTTCTCGGCTTATATTGGGGAGGTGTTCGTGAAAAACTTCTTCAATTTCTTCTTAAGTATTCATGCTTTTTGTGCGCCATAATTTTGTAGAGTGTTCATTGACTTGTTGAATGTGGATTAGAGACATACGGTTGAATATATCCTCGTTAATTCAATTAAAAACGCGTCAAATATAAAATGTTTCAATTCAGGATATTTTTCACTACCAACCCATCATTCATGGCGAAAATGACAGTTCACAAGACGTTCAGAAATACCCGGGAGAATTTTCTCTTTGGTAGTCGACTGACAGTCGCGGAATGTGTGCAACTTTAGATGCGCAGAAAGTGTAACTCTGAAAGTTTCAATTTTATCTTTTACGCGTTCTTGTATCACAGTGTATATAAGGCATTGGAGCATGGCCTGAAACAAGGGGCAAAGGGTATTTTCAGAAGGCCCGGAAGTGTCTAAATTTTGAAATAAAAAGCAATTTTCAAGTAAATGTTCAAAGAGTGCATCAAGGCCGATTTATTGGGGTTTTTGAGTGTTAAACCCCCTTAGGCTAAAAAAAACACCAAACTACCTACGTTTGAGAAAAAATTTTCTCTCGCCCTGCTCGCAAAATTGTCTCATCGATTTATAATTCTCTGCTAAAGCTAAATCTTACAGTTGACATTAGGAAGCCCGTCAGTTTATTTCTCCTGGGTCTGAAATTTCTCTCTGAGAGGCCCTGCATTGGAGATATTTTTATCTGTGTGTCTCTGATGTTGGTGACATTTGCAGTTCTTGGAAAATATCAGAATCATAAGTTTACATGTAGGATCGAATAATACTCGAGGCTTTTCAATGGGGCGATGGTGAAATACATATTATTATTGAAAACATTACCAAACATTCTACAAAGTTACAGCCAATATTCGTTTACGTGAAGTTCAGTTTAGAAAAAAATGTCGATAAGTTGTAAGTATCAAAACAAAATGTGAATTGTGAATAGATATTGCGAACTAAACACACTATTTAGTCTAAATTGATACGGATACTTGGATAAATTCAAACGTTGGCTCGCTAAGAAGTTTAGCGGTGAAAATATCAATTTTATTATTTAGCGTTCCATAATTTTTTGTAAAATTTTTCTATTTGACGCACCATTTTCCATTGCGAATGAAAACTCACATCTGTTGTAGCCTACAGCTACCTGTGGATTATATTCGTAATGGAAGCAAATTATTACAATTACATAAACAAAAATGCATTTGAAAAAAAAAAAAATTGGGAAACATTTACGGAAGAATGATAATAAGCGAAGAAAAAAAAATTTTTTCTGGCGGTCTTATTAACGTAAATGTTAAAACATGGAACAAAGAAACGAGAAAAACGAATCATATTATGGTTATAGTAAAAATGTTAAAAATAATTCGATAAATGTGAAAAAAAAAATTAAATTAATCCGAACTACAACGATCAAGTTGAGCAACGCGAAAAATAAATCATTAAAAAAAATTACGGTCTTTGCAAAATATTCGAATGTATATAACGAAGGGTTATGTATTTTGTAAATCCCCTTTGTTGTTGTTGTTGTTGTTTTTTTTTTTTATGGGAAAGGGGCTTGGTTCCGTACCGTAATTGTTACAAATGAAAGATGATGAAGAAAATCTCGTCGTATGATCCTTTATAATATTTAGAGGAAAGCTTTTGATGATATGCTCTTTGTGCCAAGATTTAGCGCGAGAAAAGAGAGAAGAAAAAAAATATAAAAATAAGTTCTTTCTTATTCTGAATTTATTCGAAGGGTCAGATATTTAGTCGATGTAAACTATATCAGCCCTTTGTAGGTGATCGTGGGTTATATAATACGTGTGATGCTAGAATCGCACGCAACTTGGCATTTTGTCTTCAGGGTGAGGATGAGTGGAGAGGTTCGTATTTTGAATCTTCTAATTGTCGATTCATCATTCTTCATGCAATACAAGTGACCAAGGATGTGAAAGTAATTTTTTTTTCACCTCGAAACAAATGTCGAAATGCTTATTTAGGTGGTCGACATTGTCATTTAGAATGTAGTGGTTATCAACAGTTCACCGATGAGAGTCGATTATGTATTTCCTGCAAATGCTACCATGAATTTTATTTTTTACAGCTTTTGATGGTCGTTTTTCGAGTTTGGTTTGCGCACGAGAGTTCGAGTGTCGACAGACGTGCTGGGTGTTTTGTTTTTTCTTGGTAACGTAAGGCTTTCGCCCAAGTCTCTTGGTTTCCACACTGGTGAACCTGTAACAAATTAGAGGAGTGTTTTACAATTTTATGAACGAATCCTGGAGCCCCCAAAAATAGCTATTTTCTCTTTACTAAGGATGTTAGCCAATCCACTGTGTAAGTTACAAAGCTGCTAAACTGCTCAAGGTCTGTTTAAAAGATTCAGTGTGAAACTGTGAAATTATCTCCATCGTTAATATCAGTCTCGGGCTACTTTCAATGGCTGGAGGATTTTTGGGGACACATTTTTGTGCGCTTTTCGGTTGTCCTAATTATTTTTTGGAGGATCAAAATTCGTATTCTCAGTGTGGCCATGCGAGGAAATTGGTTTAAAAAAATTACTGGTGTAGCAAGTGAAGAAAGTAGGATATTCTAAAATGAGTTCGATATTTGAACAATACCAGAGATGGGAGCTATTTCACGCTGTATTTTTTTAAAAGTAGGCGTATGTCGTTTGCGGTAAAGTTATTTCCGCAAATTGCTGTTAGCCATTTCGTGTACACCATACTCTGAACAAAAGTTGTGGATTCCATGGGCAAGTTTTCAACGATGATATTTCTGTGTAACTGTGTTCACATGGCTGTGCTACAACAGTCATGCAGAATTGCCTTCGACAAATGGAGTAAATTGAGCAACCTCAAATAAGTGACACACAATAAGTAACTATGTCCATCCTGCTTCGTGAAATCCTTTTATGTTCATCAGAAAAACTAATTGAGAATGATTTGTTTGTGCAGCATTAAAGGTGTCGATATGGTTGCTTTAGCACATGTTTTTCCTGGGTTGTGTACATGAGCAATGGTAAGGAAAGTCTCAAATTAAGGTTTACTCTTGTTCTATCACTGTCGTAGTTTGGCAATAATAGACGAACAGAATTTCAAATTTTGTTGATTCTTATGTACATTCCTTGAGTATGGGCTATTTCCTTTTTTTTCTGACGAACACAAAGGAATTATGTGTTTCAGCATAAATATGGTTCCTTTTTGCATGCCACTTGTTCAAGGATGTCCTAAAATGACTCTCAATATCAAATTAAATGCTGAATATTGAGGGCATCTATGTCCGTGTGTTATAAGATGATGCAGGAAGTTATTCAAGCTAGTTTATGGAAAAACAATGTCTGAAGAAATTCAGTGTAGATTCACTTATATGCCCTTTCACATTTTGGGTAAGCAGTCATTATGCGTAATATTTATGCAGCTTTTTTTATCGGCAGTGAACATGAAAGCGATGGCACAACGAGTTTACCTAGAGAATGGAGAAATTTCTTCACACCATGTCTCCACTAGTGCGAACTTTGTTGAAAGATTTTGGCTCTTCCTCTTGCCCAACGGATCTCTTTAATTCTTATTTTAAAACATAAATTTACCATCGAAAATTGCAAGTTTTGATATTTTAAAAATATTATAGTATTTTAATTTAAAATACATTCAAGACTGAAGTTTCAATAGGCTATGTCCTAGTGGTTTTGAGAGTGTGGGTTTGGGGCAGCTTCCGTCACATTCCAGACATAAAATAGCGGGGTCTTTGTTTTGACTTATTTTCTTGCTTACCCATGATTAGGAAAACTCATGTTGGGATACCAGTGTCTGCAGCTCCTTCTCCCCTCATTCGAATGCATCCATAATTTAACTAATCATATCTCAACAATAATTACCCGAAAGTATGACTCAAAAAAGTCATTCAAAAGAAAAAGAAGAGACTATTAGGTGTACTATACGTGCTCCCTACGTACCAGGTCCAGATAGCCTGATTGTATTTATTACCAATTATAAGGAGTGAAAAGTAATAATACGAGATGTCGGAATCTATAGTTCCTCACTAAACGGCTAATTGTGGGTTAATTATTTTAAGAGGCCAAGCTTGGTAAAAGATTTGATCCTGAACTAGCGATGTGATGCGTAGCTTTTTGTACGAAAATTTTCCATTATTCTTCGGTTATCAGTGGGCAAGATAATAGAAGTAGTCATTCTAGGTGTATGGTAATGAAGTTAAGGACGTACTAACATGAATACAACATCGTTACATTAGCTTGAGAGGAGAATGGAATTTTATCACATTGTTAAAGCATTTACACTTGTATTCAGCTTATGTGCTCTTGAGAGAATGTAATCCTATACAAAAAGTATCACCTTGTGCCTTGTTTTAGTGTTTTACTTCTCGAGTAGTTAATTTGTGGTATCCAGTGATGGACCAAAGCCTATTCAAAACTATGGTAGAATTACCTTACGTTGGATAATTTGGAGAATCAAAGGGTCAATTCGAAAAACAATTACTGTATTTTGAAAAATATCTGAGATTGATCGTACCACATTTCCTGTAAGTAACTATTTCATGGAATGAGTTGATTTTGCTTGAAAAATGTATCTACATAGCAAATAAGATGGGAAAATGGTACTATAATTATGTCTAACTGGTTTTTTGGTAAATGCAGGAAAATGTTTATCTCTCCTTAAACATAATTTTTTACTGACGATATGGTCGTTTTTCAACTCCTCTGGTGTAACTGACAATTCATGAAGAAGTAAGCGTACCTCATCTGCTTGGATTAATCAAAAATAATCGTTTTGATTGTACAAACAGTACTGGTGCAAAAACATGTCTTGTGAGCCCTTGTACATCTCATCTGAAAACTTCCTTACCTAAGTCTTTGACCACAGGTGGGTGATAGTTCTTTGGATGCTGCGACGACTGTATCAGACGTGCCTGACTACCTGTGCTGCCGGTAGATAGTGTCGATGCTGTGCTGAGGGTGAGGTGGTTCGGAGTTTTGCCCAGCGAAGCTTTGTTCTTTTCTTTCACTGTTGAACACTGACTGTCATCTTCGCCTTCCGACTTCGTACCTGGATCAAAGTCTTCCTTGTTTTTGTTCTGCTCTGGAAATAGGAGTGCGCATAAGACAGCCATTTACCTCCGGATATTCAGTATCATATATCAGCAAGCCTCAAGAACTTGTGGCAAGGCTGCTGGCTGCTATGCACAGAAATGTGAACCTTCACAAACAAATAAAAACGAAACAACTTACTTTCGGTATTAGCTTCATTTTGAGTCTCAGTTGCGGTCACAGCAGAGGATCGTCTTTGAGGAGGTTTTGGTGGTATTTTCTTTCTATGGGCTGTTTGAGTAGGTCTCGTTTCTGGTGCGGTGTTGCCATCTTTCACTCTTAGCGTTATATTTTCGTTCCGTGGCTTCGGCTCTGGTTGGTTTGTGACTAGTGATAAACAAGAAGGTACCAATAAAATGGGTTGTCAAAATATTCGTTGAATCAGAATCTTAAATTTTTGCTGATGAAAAAAGGCGAAAAGTCTGATCTTTCATATAAACGCTTGATTCTAGCATCTTTATAAACCTAACCGCTGAGTGAAGGCGGATGTGCCCACAAAAATGATGGAAAACTATGTTCTCAGTTCAACAGTAAGATATAACATTTTCCAAGGGGAAAAATTTTTTAAAATAGCGTGGAGTTTGATTTTAGTTCGGATCTAAATATATTCTAAATGGATAAAAAGGTGTTCAAAATATGATTCGCCCAGTCTGAAAAAATCGGACTTGAGACGCAAGGGAAGACCTTCGTTTTGTGAATTGTACGGTACCTTTAGTTTTAATATTTTTTTTTTTTTTTTGCAATAATGAAATTATAGATGGTGCTACAGGCCTGCAGCCCTTCTTTCTAAAGGTCTTCAAATTTCAAATTTTTCCTGGCTGCGCTTTATTAAGTTTTGGGGAACTCATCGACCCCATGCACCATTAAATACAGCCCTAAGTTACTACTTCAGGTTCTGGCAGGCTCGTAATCTGGTCATTATTTCAAGAGGGGCAAACATATTTCTTGGGGGGCAAGCCTAAATGCAGATATTTACCTAATTTTTTTGATCACTTATCTTGCGAAATACGCAATTTTCTTTTATGTATTTACATTTTTTTGAAAATTCATGGGGGGGCAAATGCTATGACCAGGAGAGGAAGTTGAGTTCTCGGCAAGTTCTGTTACGATTTAAGCTTTGTTTACGCATCGCTAGTTTTCATGCTACTAGCCAGCTGTTTGATGTAGGTACTATTTTGTTGACAATTCGAGTGTTGTTATCCGCAGCTTCACTTGCGTAGTGTCTAATGGTTGTTTTAACCCATTTTTTGTAGACCCATATGAAACCCAACGAAAAAAAATTTAACAGAATGAAACAGAGAGAATAATATCCACCTCAACAACCAATAGTTGTCAGACGATGAAAAAAGAGGGAGAATTTTTTTTTTTCAATTCACTTTTCTACTTCTTTTCATTCATTTTAAGAAGTGTCTTGTCCATTTTCTATTTTCACAGATGGTAAAAATTGGTCATTTTGCCCCAAGGAGGGCTACGGACTTCCTTGATGGATATAAACCTTCCTTAGAATAACACAATTTTTTCTGGAAAATCTCATACAAATCTGTTTAATAGTTCTGGAGTGACAGTGTTTCAAACCGTTTTTAGCCTGTATATTGCATAATATGTAGAAATCCTCCAAGTCAAAATTAACTTCGATAACTAAAACGGCGTAGTGACTTAACAGAATAGTCCCAGAATAGCTGCTAGAAAACTATAGCCAGGTGTCAACAAGGCTTTAGTGTTTATTTCTCAATTATATCTACTTTAGTTTTATAGTTTTGTGCCAGTTATGTAAAATGAAAAATTCGAACATTTGATATCTGAAATGAACCAATAAAAATAACTTTGCCTATTGATGAAAATATAAGAAACTCACATTTGCTCAAATCTTCGGAAGTGAATTTTTTTTTTCAAAGATAATTTTTAGTTGCCATATGAAATAGACCTTAGAAGCTGTATTAAATACTGTAAAAAATTGCTACATTAGAAGTTTTTGTACCGGTCCAGTTCTCTGAAAAGTTTGTTCCAAGTTTTAGTGTAGGTATTTGTAAACCTTAATTAAGCGAAGTTGAAAAACTCGAAATATTGATCACTGAAATTTGAACAATTAAATCAGTTGTTTTGATTGGAGGGATATGAAACAAAACCAGGCTTACATTTAAAAAACAAATCTCTCCCCCTACTCTCCCAGTCAGATCAAGTTATTATCAAACAGCCTCATCACAGTTCTAGTGTCACAATTTTTACCGTGCTGAACGTAGATAATTTATGTACTAAATTTTATGCTTTTTTTTATGTTATAAAAAATAAAATTTTACAAAAAGATACAAAATTAATATAATTAAAATTTTTAAGGCCAATTTTTAATGTCAAAATTTTTAATTTTTAATTTTTAATTTCACTGTTTTCATATTTTCATTAATTAAATAAAATTAGGTATAAGCTTTTTTATTGGTATTCGCCTCGCTCCCCATATTTTCTTGCCTTTATATTTTTGCTGCAATTTTAATTCACCACATCTTCGCATGCATAATTTACCTGTTGCTGTGCTAATAGATCCACGTGCCACGGTTGCAATATTCTCGTTGTTGGTAATTTTAGGGATTTGTGGGGTTGGTGTAGCCATTAGTGTGACCCCTTTGTTGGCTGGAATGCTCATATTTCGAACACTTTCGCGGATCGTTTGTCGTATGGTTTTAATGAATGCATTCCGGAAATCATTAGTACTGAAATCAAACATTGTCAATTATTCAAGATACATTCAGAGCATTTGAACAAATTTTAAAATTGTAAAGAAAAACAAAATTTTTTTCACCTGTTCGATAGGAGATATACACGTTCTGATCGCCTCTGTGGATGGCATCGCATGTGCACCAACTCCCACAGGAAATGATCTTCACCCTCTTTGGCAATCGTCCTGACTTGTACATCAGTCACTGGTATCAGTACTTGATAGCGTATGATTTCCACATCGCCACCTTTGTTTGTTGACACGCTCTGCAATGTGATTTGGTTGTTGTGTTAGAGTTCAGCTTCATAATGCCGTAATGCCCGCGTGTGGTGCACCCAAATTCGGGATTAAGTCAGATCATAATGCAAGAACTTCAAAGAGTATGGTACAATGTTACTTAGTTTGTTTGGAGAAATAACAGCTTCTTGGAGACTATCAATGTAAAGTGCATGAGCGCACAGTATGCAAATCTTTGTTACATTTAGACTTCATCAAATAAAGCTTTATAAAATTTTTGGCTTGGTTTTTCTCAAAATTTGGCATTGAAGATGAAGGCGGGCTTTACTCTGTCTTTCAGTAGTTTAACTTGACATATTAAAGTTCTATCAAAGTAACCAGATTAAAAAGGGATAGTTCTCATACCAACTTTTTTTCAATTGACATAGAAAAAAAAGTGTTAAATTATCAGAGGAGGGATGATATAAATTTGCTGCTCTGTATAAGCAGTTACTGAACCCAGGTCTATGGTTTAGACATATGTGTATATACATTTTTTTGTTGGTTGTGAATTAGCACCCGTTGTAACTGTAGTTAGGATAGCTTTGTCTTGGTGAATAAAATAGGAAAGTTGATGCAAGTTGAAAAAAACTACCTAGATTTATGCATAGTAATCATCTCTAAGAAATCTACCTTAAATTTCTTTAAATTCTAGTTGGAAGTATTGGATCTGTTCCTAAAGGAACTAGTTTGTTAATTTGTTAAAAGACAGATGTATATTATATTGGTTACTTATGTTTGAAGTAGAAATAACATAGCTAGGTACTGATATTTTTAGTTGTTTCCTCAAGAATTTTACCCAAGGATCATGCTAAATGAAAAGTATCTGTTTCCTGGGAGAAATTCAACCATCATTTAGGCTATAATTATGTTTTTACCAACTGCGTACGGAGGAGGTTATATGTTTGGTATGTCTATCTCTGGAACTACCAGAATTTTGTTCGCTCAGAATAAGTACCTTACTTTATAGATTTTAATAAAAATATGTTCATATGTTCCTGACCATCCGGAGAATGTCCTAGGCTCTTTATATTTAAAAATTGAAAAATTAGAAAGGTGCAGTTGAAGAAAATGAGAATTTAAAGATTGAAAAAATTATTGTCATAAATTTGGGCATATCCACCAATAAAAGCTACTCATTCAGATTAACGCAGTCGATTTGTTTTTGTTTTTTTTTTTATATATAAAATTTATAATTATTGAGTGCACCACTGAGTTATTTGATAATGTCAGATACGTTACCATAAGTTTTTTCTTCTGTCTTATCCGTTCCTTGCACAGAAAGACGACAGCGGACTTGAAAACAAAACACATGGCATGTAATTCGAGTCCTTTTTTGATTTTACCAATGAAGTCAGAAATGTTGATCCACTCAACGCCACCATAGTACAGTAGGTCACCAGGACTGAGATCTATGGGCTGAAAAAGAAGAAATAAAAATATCAGTGGGACCTTGATCCAGGAATCTCTGTGCTAGGCCTGGTCTCTGAAGCACTTACTTTTTGGTGTTGTCTGAAAAGGTGGTCAAATATAGCGCCATATTCTTCATGTATTCTTTGCATTTCATTAATGTGCTCTGCAACTTTTTCCATACCTTTTAGTGCTTCTGTAATATAAAATTATTGAAATTTGTAAATAATTGTCGCAAACATACAAGATGAATCTGATTTTCCACGATGAAATGATTTGATTTTTCGAGAATTTAAGCCATTCGTAGTGTTTTTGATGGCAATAGTCAATTTTCCTACTGGTTTGACATGGAAAATTTATAGAAATGACCGTCTTTACTTAGTTTTCTTGTTTTAAAAAAAATGTAGCGGATGGAAAATGGCATTTCGTGCATCTGTCACTTTCATCTTGTTTTGAATGTGAATAAAATTAATGTTAGCAGTGCATATTTAATCATGTTCAAAGTGAATTTGTTGTAAAACTGTGTGGTAAAAAGATTGTTATCTACGCTTTGATTGTAAAAGTAAATTAAATAGTTTTAAGAAGATTACAGTTGCATAGGTGCATGCCAGAAAGCCCTATATCCTGTCGATCGTGATGTGAACATATTTTTGTAGTGTTTGTTATTATTAGATGGATAAAATAGTCTTGATGCACCATTTTAAATCCCAGCCAGGCTACATTTGATAACCTTCTATGCTGACTGAACACATACACGCACACATAAACACCAAAAGGTAAAAAATGGAAGATTTAATATCTTCCAGCAGACATTAGTATTACCATGTACATCCTCCTTATTTAATCGTGAAAATGAACTGCACTGAAAACAGCTGTAGGGAGGAGGTGAATAAAGCTTCGCCCTCCAAGGCAGATAGCCTGCCACAATTATTGTAGCGTTTGGAAGCTCCATCCTTATCTGCACATTTTAATTGTACTGCATCTTGCTGGAGCATGAAGTCTGGGAGGACCACAGATGTAAGTATTTGCGATAGAGTGTTATGTCTCATCCGCAGTAATGTATTTAGTGTATATCTACAAGTTGCGCTATTTTTGATAAACAAAAACAAAATTGTAAAATCGATGGTTCAAACTCATGTCGATCTCTAAAAGTTTATTATTTTTGTGGTGTGTGGAATAATAAACAGAATAGTTGGCCATCCTCAAGTATAGTTTGGTTTAATGAGAAAAGATTTGAGATGAATATTTGGTCAGTTATCTTTTAATTTAACAACACTTGATGTTTCGTATAAGTGAGTGAATGTTTATTGAGTGATGTGGAATACCTTGTCGTGAGAGATATTCTCACCAGAAGGAAATTCTACAGAATTTAAGCGTGTTCAGCCACTACATACGAAAGTATGGGCAAGCCAAAACCAAACCGAACACTGGCGATTTTAGAGCCGGTTCTGTGAGTTTTTATACAGGTTTTGGCGGGTGCACACAAACACACGTACGTAGTAAAATACGTACGTTGTTTAAGTACGGCCAGGTCGCATCATCCCCTACTATAGTAGGTGGCGGCTGGCCGGTTCGTGTACGAATCGTGACATTGATTGATGGATGACGTCACGATTCGTACTCGTACATTATCTGCAAGTATTCGCAGGTAATTACGATCGAACGTAATTTCGTGTGTTCGTTTAACGTCGCAAGGACGATAAGTTGCCTGCCCTATGGGGCGGCGACTGTCGTCGGGGGTCCGAGCCCCTACACCTCATACCGATGAGTCCCCACAGCTACTCCCCCCCAGTTTTTGCGCCACAAAAACGACCAAAATTGCGCAAGGCCTGGGGGACGTGCGGGTTTACTTACGTTTTTGATCGGCCTCCCATTTGGCCAGAGCGCTGCCCACCGCGGCCCCGACGCACTCGTAGGATTCCCTACGGGCGTTTGCTCGGGCCAGGTAGTTGCTCCGGCTGGTTTCACCCCTATGCCTCGGTCTCGCGTTTTTCGCGTGGGCATAGGGATGATGGCGGGAGTGAGGGGGCAGCGGACGTTTGAACTCTGGCTTTCGGTGCATCGGGGAGTTAGTGTTCCCCGATGTCCATGCGGCCATCCTTGCTCGTTCGTTCGCGGCCCTCTCTGCCGTGAACAGGAAGCCCATCGCTTCCTTCTTCTCTTCGGGTTTCGGCTCCGGCTTCGGGGGTTCCGGAGTCGGAGTCGTCTCCTCCGGAGATCGAGGAGGAGAGATGACTGGCGGCAGTGGAGTGGTCATCTCCGCCAGTACATCAGCAACCGGAGGAGCTGTGTCCATCAACAGCTCCTCCTCTATCCTATCCAGCTCCGTTTTCGTTTTCGTCATCTGCTGAGTTTTTGACTTCTCAGCGGATGTCTTAGCGAAGTGGAAGCTGGCGGACATCGGGATAGGTATACGTGACATGATTAGAATGGGTTATTAGTTAGGAGAAGGCACCAAAAATAAAGCTCAAGAAGCGACTAAGTAGTTCAGAAGTTCGAGAACTGCTGTTTTTACCTCATTTTTCGATTTACCTTTACAGTTATTTTTCTTTATTTTCGGATCTTCTTATCTACACGTGGAGGGGATAGCGCTTAAAATTCTCGGCCGTATACAAGTTTTCCGGTTAAGATCTGATCGGGTTAAGCAGAGTTATGCCTGAAATAAACTCAGTGAATATTATTTTTCGAATTTTTAAGTACAAAGGAATCTCCGTTTGTGACGTCACGTCGTAGAGATTATCTTTGCGGTTAACGGTACTCGCACGTTGCAATGTTTTGTTTCCGTATTGCACGTGGATTTGTTTATTCCTGTCTTCTTCTTTTTGTTAGCATTCCTCGTTTGCTTATCTCCGGAGTTTCTTTGTCTCGCGGAGTTCCGATATTCCCCGTATGTTTTTAGCGGGTTTCGATTTTTAGTATGGATATTACTTTTCGGGAGTAAATTTTATTTTCGTCGCATTAACCTCTCGGACGTGCGGGAAGGATGTGAATTTTTGCGTTTTTTCGTACCTGGAGGTCTACCTCTTTTACGTGGTTGTAAGGGGGCCTCAGGGTCAAATGTTTTGGTGATCACATCGTCCGAAAATCTCACTGTTTTCTTGAGTTTTTCTTTATGTGAGGTGTTTTTCTCACTTTTTTCGACAAATTCTTCCGTTATTGTTTCGGAATTTGTCTGTGTATTTTCGGGGTTCTCCTTTTGTACCCTTCTAATTCTTTTATCGTCACTTACCAAGTACGCAGGCTTCAATCTATCGATTGAGATTGTTCTTGGTTCGCCTGCGATGAGTATCACAAAGTTTTTCTCATCTCGTGATACTACTTTATAAGGACCGGCGTATGGTTTCTCCAGCGCAGATCTCATTTTTTCGTCTCTAACAAATACGTGTGACGTATTGGCCAAGTGTTTCGAGACGTAAATCTTGGGCTGGCCATGACGAGCTGCCTGATTTAGGAAGTTGTTGGCATCATTTCTTATATTTTGTACCATTATTTCGGGGCTAACTTCTTTCGATTTTGTGAAGAAGTCCCCTGGAAGGCGTAGCTCTTCGCCGAACGCTAATTGCGCTGCAGAGTGACCTGTATCAGTTTGTAGGGCTGATCGAAGGCCTAAGAGGATGGTAGGGAGTACTTCTACCCATCTCTTTGTATCATGTGACATGATGGAGGCTTTGAGAGCTCTATGCCATCTCTCTATTTTGCCATTAGCTTGAGGATGGTAAGCTGTGGTATGACTGTGTTGAACACCAAGCTTATTTGCCAGCTCTTTAAAGAGCGAGCTCTCGAATTGGCGACCTTGGTCCGTGACTATGACTTCCGGTACGCCATACCTCGCAATCCAGGTATCGTACAACCTTGCAGCTACTGTTGGAGCTGACATCTCGTGAAGAGGGATTGCTTCCGGCCATCGTGTTGCCCTGTCTATTATCGTCAACAGGTATCTGTGTCCTTGGGATGGTGGCAATGGGCCTACCAGATCGATATGAACCGTTTTAAACCGCTGTGTTTGCTTGAATGATTTGAGGGGCGAGCGAGTGTGTCTTCCTACTTTGGATTCTTGACAGTTCAGGCAACTGCGAGCCCATTTGTTGCAGTCAGACTTCATTCGTGGCCATACAAATCTTTCTGAAATTAGTTTAGCACTACATTTTGGCCCAGCATGTGACAGGTTATGTACACTGTTGAAAGCCAACCTGCGATATTTTACCGGTAGAAATGGCCTATTCTTACCTGTACTGATGTCACATGTTAATAAAACATCAGTACCGGGAATTTTTCGCTGTCTCAATTTAAGGGTAGTATCATCGTTCGATAACAGCCCCTGCAATTCTGCATCCTTAAGCTGTGCTTTAGCTATTTCAGCATAAGGCAATTGGACAGGAACCGAGATAGCTTCGATTCTACTTAAGGCATCAGCTGGAGTGTTAAGTTCTCCACTTATATACTGAATGTCTGTAGTCAGTTGGCCAATATAGTCCAACTGTCGTGCTCTTCTCGGAGATGCCGGTTCTGCTTTTTGTGTGAAGGCATATGTTAGGGGTTTATGGTCAGTATACACAGAAAAACATCTACCCTCTAACTGGTGCCTGAAATGCTTCAACGCAGCAAAAATTCCGAGCAATTCCCTATCGTATGTGCTGTAATTCTTTTCGGTTTTTGAGAGCTTCCTCGAGAAGAAAGCTAGTGGTAATTTGATGTTGTTAGTGTCCAGTTGGTACAATGTTGCACCAATAGCAAAGTCTGATGCATCGGTACTTACGCATAACGGCAGACTTTCGTCTGGATGAGCCAACAGAGTTGCATTTGCCAGTGTTTCTTTGATATTTTCAAAGGCCTGTTCGGCTTCTTCGTTCCATTCGAGTGGAGTTTTATCTTTCTTTTTACTTGTCTTTATTAGTGCAAACAGCTTACTTTGTTCGGCTGCTGCATTCTTCATGCAACGTCTGTAGAAATTCACCATCCCCAAGAAACGCCTAAGTTCTGCGACATTTGAGGGCTTCGGGAAGTTCAATATTGGCTCTACCTTGGTCTTCAAGGGGGAAATGCCTTCGGTCGAGACTTTGTAGCCGAGGAAGTCAATTTCGGTCTGTGCATATAAGCTTTTGCCTACGTTGATAGTGAGTCCGGCTGCGTGTATACGCTGTACCACGGCTCTCACATTCTCCTCGTGCTGATGCTCACCGCCTTCTGAGCAAATGCAGATATCATCCAGGTATGCATATGCAAACG
The DNA here is from genome assembly GCA_011428145.1 of Ericerus pela. NCBI lineage: Eukaryota > Metazoa > Arthropoda > Insecta > Hemiptera > Coccidae > Ericerus > Ericerus pela. Next base: position 723,110 of record WOFM01000222.1, read on the forward strand.
GCAATTCCCTAAACAGTCCATTAATAAATCGTTGGAAAGTTTGTGCTGAGTTGCGTAGTCCAAACGGCATTCGAAGGTATTCGAATAATCCAAAGGGGGTTATAACCGCTGTTTTTGGAACGTCCTGGTCGGCCATAGGAATTTGATGGAATGCCCAGTTGATGTCTATTTTTGTGAACATCGTTTTACCCTTCATATTCGCGTTGAAGTCCATTATATTGGGGACTGGGTAGCGATCAGGAACTGTTATGGCGTTTAAGGCCCTGTAGTCGCCGACAATTCGCCATTCTCCACTTGCTTTCTTTGTCATGTGGATAGGAGAGCTCCATGAGCTTTTTGAGGGGCGACATACGCCCTCCTCAACGATGCGATTGAAGTACTCTCGTGCCGCTTTGAGTTTGTCGGGTAATAACCGTCGTGCTCTAGCATGGCAAGGCTGTCCTTTGGTTTCTATGTAGTGAACCGTGTCGTGTTTGTACGTAGGATGCCTGCGAATTGAGGGTTGTGTGACTCCAGGATAGTCTGACAGGATCCGTAAGAGTTGTCCGTCGACTTTGGTACAGCTGGATATGTTTGTGTCCAGTCTGTATGCTAGCGTTTTGCCTTCCACACTTTTATTTTCACTATTGATCAGTTTACCGTGTTTGAGGTCGATGATCAGGCCATAGTGTGCAAGAAAATCTGCACCCAGGATCGGGTTTGGAACATCTGCAACCGTGAAGGACCACGTCATATTTTTGCTGAGTCCGATGTCTACTTTGCTTGTCTCAAGTCCGTATGCTGGAAGGTTTTGACCATTCACAGTACGGAGGTAGTATTTCGGAGGAAGTACTTTTTGGGTTCTATTTACTGGCAATATGCTCAGGTCTGCTCCCGAGTCTATTAAGTAGCGTCTCCTGTTTGTCCTGTCCTTGATGAACAGGCGGCGTGAGTATTTTTCCGAGGGGTCTTCGGCCGCACAGATGGCCCCTCGTTCTAGTTTGACGCTTCCTTGTTAAAGGTTTTACCCCACCATCTGCACCTGTTGTTACATTTGGTGGCCTCAGCGCCAAACCTATTATGAAAGAAGCAACTCTTATCATCCCAATTTCGAGACTGGGTTTTGGGAGATGATGTTCTAGGGGGAGTTGCACTCTGACCCCTGCTTCCGGAACTAGATCTGCGGTCTCTTGACCGGGACTGACGTCCTCTGCTGCTATTATTATTGTTGTTGCCTCTACTTTTCGATCTTTGTCGCCAGCTACTATTGGGCTTCGTCGAGCTTTGGCTTTTGTTCCTCTTTACTTCCTCGGTCAACTGAGCTATTTGTGCTCGAAGTTGAGCGAGTTCCCCAGTCTCTGCAGATACTGCGCTGACCACCAGCTTTGACCTGGTGTATTCGAGCGCATTGTCTGCGGATTTCGCAAGGAAGTCCAGATCCGCGGATGTATTGATTACCGTGGAACCAACGGCGGCTAGGCACTGCACAACACTTTGTGGTAGTTGCTTGCAGAACTGATTGCCTATGACAGAAGGGGCTACAATATTGTCCGCCTTTTGTCGTAACTTCGCCATGAAGATTGAGGGTTTGTCGTCCCCCATCTTCATACCACCCATCACATCGTCTATTATTTCGTTTTTTTGTTTTTCCAAATACTTTTTTAATTTTCTTGACGAACCAGGCATACTTGTCCTCTTCTGTCGAAGGGCATTCCATAACGTCCGGAATGTGGCGGATTATCTGTGGGGGCATGCCTCCACAGATATGTGTATACCGCTGGTTCAGAGTTATGTTCTCTGTTCTGAACCTGCCTTCTAATAGAGTCAACCATAATTCTACCTCATTCGGTAGAAATTCCGGGATGTCTATCCTTCGTCTATAGAGATTAGGGTTCTGTCCTGGTTGCATTTGTAAAAGTTGCAAGATTTGGGCCAGGACTTCGGGTGTCAGCTGCGGCTGACTACTGCCTCCCTGTGATGGTTGCGGGTTTTCAGTTGGTGGTGGAACCATTGCTGTGTCTTTTTGTTGACAAGCGTATTCCACAGTACTACTACCTTCCTTACTGGTCGAAAACACTGGCTCCTGTGTTTGTAGGACAGGTGTTTTCGGGTCGGAGCTTTGGCTTAAAGTCCGACCACTTCTCAACGTTTTAACTGCTAGATCTTCTTTATTTATTGCAGTTCCCAGTCGTGCTAATTCTGGGTGTTGAGGGCCTTCTTCTATGTTTGCTAAATTCAAGGAGTGTCGAGTCGAAGTCGGGGGAGTTGGGGGATGAGTCCAACCTTCTTCCTCCAGGTCTACTGTCTTGTTTCTCTTTATTTATTTATTTTAAAGAGAGGGGTATAAATTCCCACTTCAGCAGACTCTTACTTCGACAACCAAAAGGTGTCTTAGTCTGGGTAAAAAAATATTTTTAATTTGCCGAGCAAGCGAGAATCTCGCCAGCGCTACTGCGCCAAGTTGAATTAGCGCCGAAGCGCCTAAGACTCCTCACGACGTGGCCGAAATCACGTCGGGGTCACCACTGTGGAATACCTTGTCGTGAGAGATATTCTCACCAGAAGGAAATTCTACAGAATTTAAGCGTGTTCAGCCACTACATACGAAAGTATGGGCAAGCCAAAACCAAACCGAACACTGGCGATTTTAGAGCCGGTTCTGTGAGTTTTTATACAGGTTTTGGCGGGTGCACACAAACACACGTACGTAGTAAAATACGTACGTTGTTTAAGTACGGCCAGGTCGCATCATCTCCTACTATAGTAGGTGGCGGCTGGCCGGTTCGTGTACGAATCGTGACATTGATTGATGGATGACGTCACGATTCGTACTCGTACATTATCTGCAAGTATTCGCAGGTAATTACGATCGAACGTAATTTCGTGTGTTCGTTTAACGTCGCAAGGACGATAAGTTTCCTGCCCTATGGGGCGGCGACTGTCGTCGGGGGTCCGAGCCCCTACACCTCATACCGATGAGTCCCCACAAGTGATTACATATCCATTTTTTAAATGCCAGCTCTAAGTAAGCAGTTTGAAAGAATTAAGAGAGATCACGTCATTCATTTTATCTGAATATACTTGAGTGTTTGTTTTATTGTTGTACTTCTTTGAAGCTTACAAAAATTTCTATAGAACAGAACTAACTTTTTTTCATTTGTTAACGATTCAACATGGGTATCCATTTGTTATTTCTATCAACTCAAGCGCAATTATTCATTTATGAGTAGTACTGTCAAAAATATGTACTTAAAATGTTAAAATATGTGTTTTTAATTTAGTGACTTTTTTTTTTTCAATTTTCGTTCTCAAAAAATAACATTTTTAATTTCTCCAACCCCTAATTTCCTAAGATTTTTCATTAAAAGACACACAATTAGAATACCAAATCTAGAATGAATGAAACAGTTGTCTATTGTAACTGAAAATGTATGAAAAAAAAAAAAGAAAAAAGAAAAAAACACCTTAATACAAAAATAAATGTGTGGAAATATTTATTTTCAGCAAAATATATGCAAAAATATTGCATTTATGGCGAAATCCAAAAATACTCCCATAAAAATCAAGCTTATTTAAATATCTATTTTCATGCTCAGAAAAAGATGTGTCGTACTGGTCTTATTTTTATCATATTATTTTGTCAAAATGTAAACAAATACATGTAATTTTATTCAATAGTAGCTGGATAGAAACGTATGTGAGATTCTCTGAGTTTTACAGTTGGTGCTCAAGAACTCAAACTGGAAGTCTATCGAACTTAGTGCGGTTACAGTTTTACGCGGGTTTAAAAAAAGGAATTCATGCACATGACAATTCCGCGCCGGACAAAAATTATCAGTATTGCAGTTCCACGCCGCAGATCCTTGTAACATAATTTTGCAAACCCCCCACATTGTCATCATGATAAGTCATGTAAATTGAAACATTGTTTTCAAAAATTTATGTAGTAGTCAGAGATTAATAAGAATTGGTATGGTATTGAATTTTAGAAAAATTGATCCACTAGTTTTCGAATGGCAGCCAATACCAAATTTGACAATTTTGGGAAATAGATGGGATTTCTGCGCAGAACTGCTATGTCTAGAAAATTCAAGTGGTGTGATCGGAAAAATGTCCTTGGCGCGGAACTGTTCTATAGCCAACTTAGTTAACTTAAAATTATATTTTGACTTCTAGAAAATTCGGAGAGAATATTATTTTGAACAGACTGAAACTTGGTTTCTTTGACGGTAGAAATTATCAAACTGTGGGAAATCATCCAACTTTTATTTTGTATTGCTGTGATTTGTATACAGTGTTTTTCATAAGTGATGATGTCGTCTTGAACACAACCCCTACACCAGAAAGTAATTAACTGAGTAAGGCGAATATGATTATTCGGGCTTGAATAATATTGTGAAAGAAACTTCCAGTGGTTGAACCTGAATTTTTATGACAGCCTGTTTGTGAGAAAATCGGGTACAAATACGTATGATTGAAGTAATGCCAGCTAGACGTACATATTTTTGCCAAAAAATATTAATACTCTTTCCCCAAATACTCTGTTTACAGTTTAGGTTTATACACGTACCAATTAAGTGAAGATTTTCATCCGAATTTGGATCTGTAAGGTTACGCAGCTGTTGCAGTAGTAGGGGATATTTTAGTATTCTTTGAATTGGTTTTATTAAATATGATTCCAAAGTTGACGAATGCTGTTGGCGTGGATTGCGAGCAGCCAAAAATTCTTGTAACGCGTAGTTGCCTTCATCTGAAATCATTATATTTTCCAAAATCATGAAATTTGGAACTTGACAGCTGAAAAGTTAGTTACACAGTTAAATATGTTGCTCACTCGGATTTAGAATTTTTTGAGCTTTCGAATGGCTGGCACAAAACGAGCTGTATAATTTGAAATGGTCAACATAGTATAAGAATGCACTTCCGATAGAAAACAAGATATTCTGCAATGATAAAGGTCAAAAAGCACCATAACTTCAACGTGTGTCCTTGATAAACACTCGTAGATGTGCAAAATTTTACTTTTCAATCTTTGAAAACATAAAGTACCTTAAATTGACTAGGATGCTCGAATTCGTAGAAATGTGTTTCAGCTGCCAGAGCTTCGTTGAGGTTTTCCAAAAATTGGTGTTGAAAGTTGATAATCTCAACTATGTTTCCAAAGAGAACACTAATTTCAGCTGTTGTGAGAAATGTTTCCTTTTTCAGTGGTTCCAAATAGTTTTCTAGTAGATTATTCAAATGCTGAAAACGGTCGTATTGATGTTATTTTAATAATGGAGATGAAAAATATAAGTAGTATGGTTGTGTGAAGGATTTGGGTACGTAAACCTTAGTCTAATCACAATCACAGAAAATTGAGTAAAAGATAATCAAAAAATCATTAGTATTGTTTAGGGCTAGTGATCAAATTTGCTATAATTCACTTTCTGAAAATACCTAATACTGGGATAAGATTAATGTTTCTAATTTATTTCAAATTATGCTTGTTGAGTTTATAAAAAAAAATATAAAAATCATCAAATTAGGTTCGTAATTTGAATAAACAGGATAAGTTGGTCGCGCCGTATTCTCTTTTGCCAATCACATTTATAGCAAATAGGTTATGCATTGAGTGTTACATGAAACTTGATTATATAGTAAATGCAGAAAACTGTTATTAAAGATATTTGAATCGATGACTGAAACAATTATTTGCTAACTTATTATTTCTAGTCATGTCAGGGGAAGTGGGTTGGGGAGATGGAAGTATTTAATGTTGAAACTATAAAATAGGTTTAGAAGATTCTGAAGTTGGTGTTTCTAACATTAAAATTTAATAATATTCCAGACAGAGGCACACCTTGTAGGAGCAGTTTGATATAAAGGTTTGTTAGGTATCCCATTAAAATAATAAAACAAAGAAAAAAGTAAATACCCTTAGTGAAATTTAAATATTTTACTTTGGATTCGAATTTAGTTTTTTCCTCTTGTTAAAATTATGTAGGCATTAGTAAGTTCGAATTTGTGATGTTTGAAAATTTAGCAAAAGACTGAGATCAAGTTTAATTAGTAATTGAAATATAAATGAAATTTTGAATCATCTGAATATTTCTTTAAGTGATAATTGCTGATTACATTCAGAGATTTTCGTAGTGAATAACTATTTAGAGATGACTGAATAATGCTTTGGAGATGATTGGTGAAGTTCCTCCTAATCAAGACTTGTTCTTTTACAAACTGTCAACTGTGTTTATAAAAATCTGATTTAATTTTTGCTGGATGAATAGTTGCTTAAATGTTCGTGGATGTCATTACAAAGCTGATTTGTGCAACAAGAAAACTACCTCCAGTTATTGGAATAGACCGATAGTAGTTGCGAATTATAATAAATTTTACTAAGGAAAACAACTACTTACCCTCACATACGTTCTTTCAGTTTCGATTAATTCCAAGATTACTTTTGTTAGTTTTTCAGCATCAGTTAAGATTTTATTCGGAGTGGTCGCAGCATGCATTTGTGATTGACTGCTTAAAATGCTACCAGTGGGACTACATCTTTCAGTTTCCACTGGCGATCTGCAGAAGACGGTAACCTCTCCAGCACTCTGTAGGAAAAAACATGCATCAATATGATAACTCTTTTGTTCAAATTTGTTGACATGATAAAGCTATTTTAGTTGAGATCTGGTGCTTTTTTGTTTTTACCTCGTTTGCTTTAAAACGGGATATTAAAATTGACTTCACAAAAGCGTTAGAAGTGGTGATAATGAAAATTATCCGTTTTATGAGAAAAGAAAACTACTAGTATCATGTTTTCATTTTGATCTAATTTTTTTATGTGTGTATATATATATATATATATAGATATAGTTACTCGAGTTGTGGCACCCAAATTGCATACAAAATCTAGTTGTGACACCCAATAATACGGTTGTGGCGCCCATTTTGGGCGCCACAACAATTTATTCTTAAAATCATCAGAAATGACTAGTGGCGGTCCCTATAGCGCATGGACGAATTTTCAGCTGGGCGCCTGATCCTCGAAAAATTACACACTTATATACAAATTAGTGTATAGCATCTGCCGCGAGAGTACGTCTCGTTATAAACACAAATTAAGCCAGTTGAAGCGCCCACTACATATAAAACAAAAGCCATATAAAGATCGCTGCTTCAGGCACCCGTACTAGTGAAGACAGAGTAAAGACCCGGCAACACGGCAAACTGAAAATTATATTATTGTAATCAATCACACATTCACACACAAGATTGAAATGCTCGTCATTTTTTTTGCAAATTATTGGCTATTGCTTTTCGTGCGTTTCGCGTCGAACTATACAGATACATCCGAGTATGAGACGACTGCGATATCTGGACAGAACATGTGACTAGGTTTTTGATTACTTTTTTGTGGCGTCTGAACTAGCAATAGCCGCTCGGATCTTAATTGATATCTGGTTTACTGCTTGAGGGAAGGTGTTCGTATAATTAGTTTGAAGTTTATTTTGAAGTATTTTAAAGATGAACTCACGTTTATCAAGATCAACACGAATAATTAAATTGGCGCAGATGCGTAAGTATCCTTTTATTTCAGAATATGTAAAAGAATTGAAAATTTCCAATTGAAAAACGTGTAGTCTATCGATACGTTTTTTCAGAAACCACTTAAGTCAGAAAAAGTAAATTTACAGCAGATGCAAAAAACTGATTTAAAAAATCAGGTCAGTTTGTAAATTCTTATAGTTCATGTCAGGTTGTAGTTCTGAGGAGTGGGGATGAGGATGATATCAAGAAAATACTATTCTCCCATCCTAAGCTTATTTATTGCTGATTTTGTCGACTTATGTGGTTTCCAATCTAAAAGTTGTTTTCTAATAGACGACTTACGTGGTTTCTTACTTATTCTAAAAAGTTTGAGAATTATTAAATTTTGCAATAAAACAGTAAAGTTTGCAATCTTTTTATGACTCTAATTTATTAAACGCCCCAGAATAATATTTGTAATATTGTATTTGAAAAATGCACCCTTGGAAAAATTATTGAATAATAAATCAATCATAATATTATAGAAATTTTGGAAAGTTATCTTGTAACTAAATGAGCTCCATGTCCCCAGATCCTCACCTAACGAAAATTTAAAATTCAATAAATGTATTCGTTTGTGCTACGTTTGTGCTGGTTTGTGCTGAAATTTTCATCGTTTGTGCTATTTTCCTAAAAGAGTTATTCAAGAAAAACGTTTTCAAGGTCAGTGAGGAGCTAGAGACATGTTCCCCCACACCAAGAAGCAATCGAAAATTTCAATATGGCATTTGTTTGTGCTACGTTTGTGCTGGTTTGTGCTGCTATTTTTTTCGTTTGTGCTACAACCCCCTCCCCCCCAGGGCAAATGAAAATTTTATATATGGTGGAATTTCAAAACTGCTGAAATGAATTGAAAGTGGGGTGAATTGTTTGTGCTACGTTTGTGCTGACAGAATATACCAACCACTACCCTCTGACCCCTACCCAAGAGTTATTATTTGGAAAAAACGTTTATGGGGGGGCAAACAAAAATTGTTTCAGAGGGAAACTGAAGTGGCGTCATTTGTTTGTGCTACGTTTGTGCTGACAGAATAAACCTATAATACCCAACTTCCCCTCTATAGGGGGCCTGTAATTATAAAATAAAGAAAAACAGTTAGGATCAATGACCTGGTGAACTCTAGACATCAAATTGCAAAAAGAATAAATTCAAAAATTTAATGATGGCATTTGTTTGTGCTACGTTTGTGCTGGTTTGTGCTGAAATTTTCATCGTTTGTGCTATTTTCCTAAAAGAGTTATTCAAGAAAAACGTTTTCTAGGTCAGTGAGGAGCTAGAGACATGTTCCCCCACACCAAGAAGCAATCGAAAATTTCAATATGGCATTTGTTTGTGCTACGTTTGTGCTGGTTTGTGCTGCTATTTTTTTCGTTTGTGATACAACCCCCTCCCCCCTAGGGCAAATGAAAATTTTATATATGGTGGAATTTCAAAACTGCTGAAATGAATTGAAAGTGGGGTGAATCGTTTGTGCTACGTTTGTGCTGACAGAATATACCAACCACAACCCTCTGACCCCTACCCAAGAGTTATTATTTGGAAAAAACGTTTATGGGGGGGCAAACAAAAATTGTTTCGGAGGGAAACTGAAGTGGCGTAATTTATTTGTGCTACGTTTGTGCTGACAGAATATACCTATAATACCCTACCACCCTTCCATGGGGAGGCTATATTTATAAAATAAACACTTAGGTTCAATGACCTTGTGAACTCTGGTCATCAAATTGCAAATAGAATAAATTCAAAAATTTAATGATGGCATTTGTTTGTGCTACATTTGTGCTGGTTTGTGCTGCTATTTTTTTTGTTTGTGCTACAACCCCCTCCCCCCTAGGGCAAATGAAAATTTTATATATGGTGGAAGTTAAAAACTGCTGAAATTAATTGAAAGTGGGGTGAATCGTTTGTGCTACGTTTGTGCTGGTTTGTGCTGAAATTTTCATCGTTTGTGCTATTTTCCTAAAAGAGTTATTCAAGAAAAACGTTTTCAAGGTCAGTGAGGAGCTAGAGACATGTTCCCCCACACCAAGAAGCAATCGAAAATTTCAATATGGCATTTGTTTGTGCTACGTTTGTGCTGGTTTGTGCTGCGATTTTTTTCGTTTGTGCTACAACCCCCTCCCCCCTAGGGCAAATGAAAATTTTATATATGGTGGAATTTCATATATAAAATTTTGATTTGATGTAGGGGTGAAGGGGAGGTAGCATAATGGAAAAAACCAGTCCAAACAAATGCCATATTGAAACTTTTGATTGCTTCTTGATGTGGGAGAACATGTCATTAGTTCCTCACTGACCTTGAAAATGTTTTTCTTCAATAACTTTTTTAGGAAAATAGCACAAACAATGAAAATTTTAGCACAAACCAAATATAACATAGCATAAACTAATGACGCCTTTTTAGTTGTCATGTGAAACAATTATTCTCTTGCCCCCATAAACGTTTTTTCCAAATAATAGCTCTTGGGTAGGGGACAGAGGGTTGTGGTTGGTATATTCTGTCAGCACAAACGTAGCACAAACGATTCACCCCACTTTCAATTAATTTCAGCAGTTTTTAACTTCCACCATATATAAAATTTTCATTTGCCCTAGGGGGGAGGGGGTTGTAGCACAAACAAAAAAATAGCAGCACAAACCAGCACAAATGTAGCACAAACAAATGCCATCATTAAATTTTTGAATTTATTCTATTTGCAATTTAATGACCAGAGTTCACAAGGTCGTTGAACCTAACTGTTTATTTTATAAATATAGCCTCTCCATGGAAGGGAGGTAGGTTATTATAGGTATATTCTGTCAGCACAAACGTAGCACTAATAAATGACGCCACTTCAGTTTCCCTCCGAAACTTTTTTTTTTTGCCCCCCATAAACGTTTTTTCCAAATAATAGCTCTTGGGTAAGGGTCAGAGGGTTGAGGTTGGTATATTCTGTCAGCACAAACGTAGCACAAACGTAGCACAAACGATTCACCGCACTTTCAATTCATTTCAGCAGTTTTGAAATTCCACCATATATAAAATTTTCATTTGCCCTAGGGGGGATGGGGTTGTAGCACAAACGAAAAAAATCGCAGCACAAACCAGCACAAACGTAGCACAAACAAATGCCATATTCAAATTTGCGATTGCTTCTTGGTGTGGGGGGAACATGTCTCTAGCTCCTCACTGACCTAGAAAACGTTTTTCTTGAATAACTCTTTTAGGAAAATAGCACAAACGATGAAAATTTCAGCACAAACCAGCACAAACGTAGCACAAACAAATGCCATCATTAAATTTTTGAATTTATTCTTTTTGCAATTTGATGTCTAGAGTTCACCAGGTCATTGATCCTAACTGTTTTTCTTTATTTTATAATTACAGTCCCCCTATAGAGGGAAAGTTGGGTATTATAGGTATATTCGGTCAGCACAAACGTAGCACAAACAAATGACGCCACTTCAGTTTCCCTCCGAAACAATTTTTTTTTGCCCCCCATAAACGTTTTTTCCAAATAATAACTCTTTGGTAGGGGTCAAAGGGTTGTGGTTGGTATATTCTGTCAGCACAAACGTAGCACAAACGATTCACCCCACTTCCAATTAATTTCAGCAGTTTTGAAATTCCACCATATATAAAATTTTCATTTGCCCTAGGGGGGAGGGGGTTGTAGCACAAACGAAAAAATAGCAGCACAAACCAGCACAAACGTAGCACAAACAAATGCCATATTGAAATTTTCGATTGCTTCTTGGTGTGGGGGAACATGTCTCTAGCTCCTCACTGACCTTGAAAACGTTTTTCTTGAATAACTCTTTTAGGAAAATAGCACAAACGATGAAAATTTCAGCACAAACCAGCACAAACGTAGCACAAACGAATACATTTATTGAATTTTAAATTTTCGTTAGGTGAGGATCTGGGGACATGGAGCTCATTTAGTTACAAGATAACTTTCCAAAATTTCTATAATATTATGATTGATTTATTATTCAATAATTTTTCCAAGGGTGCATTTTTCAAATACAATATTACAAATATTATTCTGGGGCGTTTAATAAATTAGAGTCATAAAAAGATTGCAAACTTTACTGTTTTATTGCAAAATTTAATAATTCTCAAACTTTTTAGAATAAGTAAGAAACCACGTAAGTCGTCTATTAGAAAACAACTTTTAGATTGGAAAACCACATAAGTCGACAAAATCAGCAATAAATAAGCTTAGGATGGGGAGAATAGTATTTCTTGATATCATCCTCATCCCCACTCCTCAGAACTACAACCTGACATGAACTATAAGAATTTACAAACTGACCTGATTTTTTAAATCAGTTTTTTGCATCTGCTGTAAAATTTACTTTTTCTGACTTAAGTGGTTTCTGAAAAAACGTATCGATAGACTACACGTTTTTCAATTGGAAATTTTCAATTCTTTTACATATTCTGAAATAAAAGGATACTTACGCATCTGCGCCAATTTAATTATTCGTTTGTTGATCTTGATAAACGTGAGTTCATCTTTAAAATACTTCAAAATAAACTTCAAACTAATTATACGAACACCTTCCCTCAAGCAGTAAACCAGATATCAATTAAGATCCGAGCGGCTATTGCTAGTTCAGACGCCAAAAAAAGTAATCAAAAACCTAGTCACATGTTCTGTCCAGATATCGCAGTCGTCTCATACTCGGATGTATCTGTATAGTTCGACGCGAAACGCACGAAAAGCAATAGCCAATAATTTGCAAAAAAAATGACGAGCATTTCAATCTTGTGTGTGAATGTGTGATTGATTACAATAATTAATTTTCAGTTTGCCGTGTTGCCGGGTCTTTACTCTGTCTTCACTAGTACGGGTGCCTGAAGCAGCGATCTTTATATGGCTTTTGTTTTATATGTAGTGGGCGCTTCAACTGGCTTAATTTGTGTTTATAACGAGACGTACTCTCGCGGCAGATGCTATACACTAATTTGTATATAAGTGTGTAATTTTTCGAGGATCAGGCGCCCAGCTGAAAATTCGTCCATGCGCTATAGGGACCGCCACTAGTCATTTCTGATGATTTTAAGAATAAATTGTTGTGGCGCCCAAAATGGGCGCCACAACCGTATTATTGGGTGTCACAACTAGATTTTGTATGCAATTTGGGTGCCACAACTCGAGTAACTATATCTATATATATATATAAGTTTGTACAATGTTATAGGAACGTTCGTTATCACATTGTTTCTCACTTTGTTTCTAGGTAATGCTTATTTACTAGTTACATAATAATGAGATCTGCCTTCTTGTACATGAAGGTCTGGTATCATAGGTTCGTTTCTTTATTTGATACTGTGGAACACTTTGCTTCCTCGTTTTTTGTTTTTGTGTCATTCGTGTCTGGATATATTTGTGATTCTGAAAAAATTAAGAGATATATTAATTCCAAGTTTATTTGTTGATGATAAAACACGTCAACTGCATTATTTTCCTTCTGTGAGGATAAGTGATGGTTGGCTAGCGTTTTGCCTCTGTTGGTTTGCGGATTGTCACCTGCTTCTCCAATCTTTATATTGGTTTCACAGTGGGTCCTCTGGTTGCAAACTTGGTTTGTTTTGTTTAAAGTTTACCCAAAGTAGATTCTCCTAAAGACATCTGGACTACAAATTATTTATGATAATTCGTAGATGTTATGTTTATTGTGCTACTATTTTTGTGTGTTTATGTTGTAAAGCGTCTGGGGAGTTTAATTCTAATGGTGCTAGATATTTGAGGGGTCTGGTAGTGAGTGTTCTGTTTGGGAACATTATGGAAGCTGATCTGACTATTTGGTCTGAAGATTTATGTAATGCTTTGATTACTGCTAATTGTGGTTTGTTAGGTGTTGAAACAGTGTCAATGACGTGTACAAAATCTCCTATTTTCGGTGTGTCACTGTTCGTTCAGTAATTGCTTCGTATTGGTTGTGGTTGTTTGTCTCGAAGGTATGTGATATAATTTTGTTTCCATTGTATCCATAAGTTTTTTAAGTATTTGATCCATTTTCCATATGTGTTGTAAATGTCTTTCTGTTGATGTATGGTTGATTTCTGGTTTGTCGGAGTTTAATACAGTATGTTGGAAATTAGCATGAAGGAAGTTGGCTGGTGTAAGGTATGAATAAGTTGTCGTTCTGTTTCTGGGCATAAAGATCTTTCGTTTATCATTATTTGTAATTGTTTGATGGTAATATTGAATGTGTGTATGTATATGGGGTGATGTGCTACTGTTTTATAGTAGGATTGTTTGATGATGCCTATTAGGCATTCATAAGTGCCTCCGTACCATGAGGCTTTAGCTGGTATGAATTTCCATTGTATTTGATTTTTGTAGAGGTAATTTTGTACTTTTTGTTATTTGTTATGTTGTTCCAGAAGTTTGTTATATTTGTGTTGATGACTCTGAATTGTGCTGCGTTATCTGATAGTATTAGTTTTGGTGTTCCTCTGTCTGTGAAAAATGAGTGAAATGGGCACCATATTCTTCTGTTTGTAAAGACGTAATGGGTATTAAATATACTGCTTGTACAATGAGGCATATGAATATAAGAATCCATCTTTTTGATGGTGTTGATGGTGAGATCTGTTGTGGTTATTTGTTTTTTATTTTATTGTATGTATAGAATGGGCTGAATATATCGATACCAGTGTGTGTAAATGGGTGATCATTTTCATTGAGCCTGAAGTCTGGTATGGTTGAAAAGGGTGGTTGTTTGTAGGGTTTGTTTTAATGGGTTTTACATTTATAACAATTTTTTGGATTGTAGAGATGACTAGTTTGTTGATGGTTGGTGTGAAAAAGTTTTTTCTGAATTTTGCGACTGTGTATCTGGTTCCACTATGGTAACCTTTTTTGTGTATGTATAGTATAATTGATTTAGTTAAGTGTGAGTTTGGGGGTAAGAGATATGGGGAATAGGTTCGTGTGTGTAATGTATGTGATGGTAGGTAATTATGTATCTGAGTGTATTGTCATTATCCATTTTTATGTGGAATTTTTTAAATATTGCGTATGAAGGTGGGGTTTGTTTGTTGTCATTGTTGAAAGATGAGTTTGCAATATTTCTTTTGTTCTGCATTGATAAAAATGGTTAATATTTAAAAGAATTGGTAGTTTGTATTGAGATATGGTGTTGTATGGAATTTCTTTTGTGCTGTTTTTGTCGAAATTGTTTCAGTGCTTTTATTATGATTTGGAAAGTCTTAATTAATTTTTGTAGTGAAGAGAATTTAGTAATGTCTAATTGAATGGTGACGATTGTTTCCATATATATACGTTATGGGTGTGTTTGTTTGTTGAGATAGAATTTGTAATTATTTCTTCGTGATCTATTATTCTTGTTGTCTAGTGTGGGTGTGAATGTTGTGTTTGTGATGTGTTAATTATTTCTTCATGGTCTATATCAGGATTTGTATTGATATTACTGGTTGTTTTCGGTATTTGTTCGTAATGTGGAATTTTATATGTTTTGGATTGTGTTTGTCTGTGTTTACGTGTGTATGTGTGGTCATTGTATGTGTTATTTAGTATTGTTTCGTTAATGTAAGGTTGAGCATAATCGTGTAGGGATTGTGCTATTGTAAAATGTTTGTTCATGTGTTCTTCTGTTTGTATTTCTGAGGTTTCGTCTTTTAATGTGTGTAAATCTGTTTGTGGCCATTCTTTTTTCTTGTGTTAGCCATTCTGGTCCTGAACCATTTTGATTGTTGGGAAGTTAGGTTTGATCCTCTTGATCCTATATCTGCCGGGTTTTCTTTGGTTGGTACGTATTGTATGTATTTGGATTGTTATTATTTCTTTAACTCTGTTTTGTGTAAAGGGGGTAAGATCTTTCTTTGTGTAAGCCATATAAGTACGCATTTGCTGTCAGACCATAGGAAGATTGTTTGTTATGTGGTGCGTAATGTTTCTCTAAGAAATTTTATTAGTCTTGCTCCTAATAGTGCGGCTATTAGTTCTATTTTCGGTATTGTGTGTTTTTGCTGGTGTTAATCTGCATTTGCCTATTAGGAATCTTAATGTGTGTATGTTGTCTGTTCTGTATGTAAATATGCTACTACAGAATATGCTATTGCAGAAGCGTCTACAAATATGTGAATTTCTGCTTGTTCTGGTAGAAAGAATTTTTGAAAAAATTTCCTTGGGAAACATATGTCGTTACATTTAATTATGTCTTATATGATGTTTTCTGATAGGATTAGAGAATTTGGTAGTGGTGTGTCCCATCTTGTTTGTGGTTCCATAAGGTTCTTACAAACTTTTGCAGGAACCATTAATGGTGCAAACCATCCTAAGGATCAGAGATTGCTGAGAAGTTGCTGACAAAAGTTCTCTTGTGTTGATCTGGTATTTTTATTTTTGGTTGTAGATAGAGTATGTCTTTTGTGTAATCCCATTGATTCCTAGTATTTTAACTGGTGGTTTTTGAATTGCATTTTTGGCTGTAAAGTATGATTGTAATTTTGTGTCGTTTGTTGCCCATTGTGCTAGTTCCATGGAGATGTGTTAAAAGTTTTGTTCGATGCGTATGTAATTTTACTGCTTGTTCGTGTGTTGGACTGATGTAATTAAATTGTCTATGTAAAGTTGTTTGTTATATGTTGTAGAATGAGTGGGTTGGTGGTTTGGAAGTGATAAAGTAAGGTTGCTGCTAATAGGAATGGTGATGCAATGACACCAAAGGGTACTCTTTTGAATCTGATGATAATGAGGTTGTTGTTTGTTATGGTTTGTTTGGGTCTTTTAGCCATAAGGAATCTGGTAACATCACGATCTGATGGGTTAAGTTCCAATTGTAAATGCTTTTCTGATGTCTGCACTTATTCCTATTGGATTGAGTCTAAATGTTATAAATAATTTTACTAAGTCGGCAAGAAGTTTTAGACCTTTGTGTATGCAATCATTCATTGAATGGTTTGCTTTCTTAGTTTTGGCTGATCCGTCAAAAACTATTCTGATTGGGTGTGTAAGTTTTGTTGGGTCTATTAATCCATGGTGTGCTAAGTAATGTATGGGTTCTATTGAATGTTTATTGTTGACGTATTATATTATGTCATTTAAGTAATTCTTGAAAGTATGCATCATATTTTTCAAAAAATTCTGGTGAGGTACGCATTCTTGGGAGTTGACTTTTGAGTCTGCTAAATGCTAAAGAGTAATTGTCTGGTAGTGGCGGTGGGTATATTTTCCATGGCCATCTGACTTGATATCTGCCGTTGACTAATTTTATGTTTTTGTAAAATAGTTCAATTGTTTTCTGTTCTTCTTATTCCGCTGATAAGTCTGGTGTGGTTATTCCTATTGTTTCGAGTTTCCATAAGTTTTCTATGTCGAGTTCTGATGAGAAGAATGTATGTTCTTGTTGAGTTGATTGTTCTGTGTTCGTTATTTGTCCCATTATATGAAATCCAAAGTTTGTTTCTATGAGTTGAATGGATGGGGATAAATGAGTAATTGATTTGATAAATTGCCACATGTATTCATTGCCTATTAGTATGTGTTTTTGATGTTGTTTTTAGAGTTTGTGCAAAATGTAAATTTTTGTATTCGGGGGAAGTTTGTTTTATGTCGTCTATGTTTTTGTGTCTAATTTGTTTGATATACTTGCTACTGTTCTAGCTGTGAGGTTTGTAAATTTTGTTTAGTATGTTCTATTTCAATGTGTGATGTTTGTATGGAATGTTTGAGATATCTGATTTTGTACGCCAGTTAATTTTAAGGAGTGTGTTCCTATTATAGGTAACTTCAGGGTTTGAGTAGCTGTGTTTTCAAGTATTATGTTTTGGTACTACCTGAATCAAAAAATGCGTTAATTGGGTATGTTTGTAATGTTTTTGGATTCCGTATGATTGTTGAAAATGTAAGAAATTTGTTGTTTGTTGATAGTATTGTGAATAACTTCAACTTACTTGGTATTGGTGGTTGTAATGTTGTTTCTTCTGTTTGTTCTGCTGTATTGATGGTTTGTGCTTCTGGCGTCTCTTCAATCTCTGTAGTATGATGATGTTTGTTTTCTCGGTTTTGGAGGGGCTGTAAAGAAGTTATATATTAATATTATTTTGTTCTAAGTTAATGTTTGTATTTATTTGTTCTTGATTACATAATGGGAATTTGGTTTGTAGGTCTATGACTCTTTCTAAGTATCTGTTCGCCTCTGCTTTAGTCATTGGGTACGTTGTTTGTGGGCAGAGTGCTGAATGGTGTGCGTTGGTTTGTTGGCACTGGAACCATCTGCACCATCTCTGTTTTTGGTTGCAATGGTCTGCTGATGCTAGAACTCCGCACTTTAGACACAAGTTGAACTGTTTGAAATATGATCGTCTGCTCTCGAGTGTGTTGTATCTACTGTTATAGCAAAGGTAACTCCAGTGAGGCCCTTTGCAGAACATGCATCTCTGTTTGGTTGGTATGGCCAGAAAACGATAGAGTTGTTCTGGGATGCTGCTAACTGGGTCTGTTTTAGAGTGATAAGCTGGAACAGAGAAATCATCAATATCATTATCTATGTAGTGTTCTGGCGAAGGTTTACCTTGGTCTACATTTGATGAGAAGTTAGGACTACTTTTAAGTTGTGTTTAATTTTCTGTTGTGTTGTTGTTATTGTTAGTGGTTTTGTTTATTGTGGTCTATTGTATTGTCATCTATTAAAATTGTTATTTGATTTATCTATGTAATATGTGTTGTTTTGTTTGTTAGGTTTCTTGGGTTTTGTGTGTTTCTTTCATTATGGGTTTTTCTGTTAAGTCTCTTGTTTTGATTTCTTGATAGACAGCTTCTAGGACAGCTCTTGAGTTTGGTTTTGAGATGTTTATAATGTTCGAAAGGTCAGATCGTCTGTTAGTTCTGGTACAAAATCATGTATGGTGTCTAGTAGCATGCATGTTTTATCGTATGCATTACGTAAACCTTCTTTTGTGTTTTGTGCTAAGGGTATGTTGTTTAGAGTTTGCCATAATTCTGAGTGTAATCTCGATTCATCTCCAAATTCATCGTGTACGTATAGTAGTCTTCGAAAGTATCCTTGTTCATTGTGACCTAAAGTTGTTAGTCTTTGTTTGATAGTGTCTGGCATAGCGTCTTCTAGTATTTTGCATTTTTGAGGTGTTATGATGCCTTCTCTTATGTGTATGTATTTCATAAACGATTATGAAGTCTGGGTATGATATACGTTTTCCATTGAATTTTGGTAATTTATACTTTGGTGTTTTAAGTAAGCATGATTGAGTTGAAGTGTTTGATCCAGTGGGTATTTCCCAGACTTTTGGTATATGGAGTGTGTTCTTGTGTATTGTTATGTTTTGTAAGTTATTCTGATGTTCTTGTTTATTTTTGTCATTTGGTATTTGGTCTGTTGTTATTTCTGTTGTTTGATTTAAAATATTGTTTATAGGTTGTCTGTTTGGAGTTTGTATGTGAGTATTTGCTATTATAGTGCGTCTTTGTGTTGCTGTGTTCGTATCTGTGTTAGTGTTTTTTCTCGTGGGTGTTAAGTCAAGTGGTGTTGTTTCATCTGTTATGTTCCTTGTTCTCAATTTTTTTGTTTCTATCGTTGGTGTTTGTGGTGTTTGATCGTCTTTGTAAATCCACTTCGATGATCTTTTCCTTTTAGGAGTTTGTTCAAGTATTGTTATGGATGTATCTAAATTATTACCTGGAGGTGTGGTGGGTCTGTGTCACTCCTCTGAGCCCAATCTGTAATGTCCAGTGGAACGGGGACTCATCATTTCCTCACTCGACGCTCTGGATACTGTTCATTGTCGTTTGCTTGGAGAGTTTGTTATGTTTGTGTCGCAATATATTTCTGGTTGTTGTCTGGATTGTATGTATTGTTGAGCGGTCTGTTGTTGTATTTGTCAAGCTGTTTGTAATTGTTCGAATTTGTTATTTATTTTTTTTAGGTAAATGGTAAGTTCTTCCTTTATGTCATAAATTTTCTGGTAAAATTGTGTGTTTGCATCTGTTGGTAAGTTATCTAGGTCCATTAGTTGAAATTGTAAGACGCTTAGAAATATTCTTACGTCTGAGGGTTGGTACAAGGCAACGTTATAATTTTTGGCCTGTTGAATTTTGGTCTCTGCTCGTGCCATTGAGATTTCAATGTATGTTCGTTGTGGGCTTTTGTATGTTTGTTGTGTGATTGGCGTGTTGGTTGTGTAAAGTGTTTGCCTTGGTTGTTGTGATGGTATGATGTTTGGAATAGGTAATATTCCTTGTGTTATTGTTTGTTTGTTGGTAGGTGTTAGTAAAGCTGTTGTTGTTGGTCTATGCCTTGAAGTTTGTAAATTGTCCGTTGCAGTTATTGTGAAGTATGTGGGTTGGATGTTAGGGTTTGTGATAGTGTGTGTAGTTGTTGTTGGTAAAGTAATCATAATTGTTTTTGGTAGGTTAAGAGTTTTTGTTTCTTTATTTGTGCTAGTTATGTTTGGAATGTTGGGATTGGTTTGGTGTGTGGAGGTTTGTTGGTCTGTAATATGTCTTGTTAGCGGCGATGGTTGTTGGCGTGGCTGTTCTGGTAAAAGTAATGGAGACAGGTGTGGATTTTTTGGTTCAGCGCTTTCTGCTTGCGTGTTTGTTCCTTCTGATTTTAAGCTTTTTCTTCCCCATTTAGAGATCCGTGAAACAATTGTTGAGTTAGATATCTGATTGTAATAATGCTGCGCATGTGGATATTGAAATGGTGTTCGTACTAATTTTATTTTCCTATCTCACTTGTCTATATAAAAGTACGTTAACTATGTTTTATGTGTAAGGAATTCAATAAATTATGTATTTGTCTTTAGTTACGTCTGTTTTGTTCTTTGGTGTTTGCTGTGGACATGCGTTTTCTGTTTTGTAGAGACACGTGTTTGTATTAAATAAATAATTCACTGTATGCACAAATAAATAATAGACACGAATAATAAATCACAAAGGAAAAACTTGAAATATACTGCAAGGACCGTTTCTTGCTCTGCTATCATGTAGTGAGATCATTTATAAAAGAACGTGGGGTGTGCACATTCGTCGCCATTAGCCAAATGACGTTGTTCGTAATTCCTTGTCACAAACTTCTCTGTGTTGTCTGTGTGTGTGTAAGTTAGTAATGTTTCTGATAGGTCTGTTCTACTGATACCAAGAATGTGATCTGTGATGTCAGTGATATAACGATATTGTCGTACATTATCGTTATCGAATTGTGTACAACTCCGTCGTTCACGATAAAATTTGCCTGGTTGTTTTTGCAGGCACACTTTATCGCGGGTAAACAAAATGCAGTGTAACATTTATCAGGGCAACATTTCTCCGGGTAATTGATTGTGTGGGTATACAAAACAAAGGGTAACATTTATCAGGACTACATTTCTGAGGGTAATCGATTGTGCGGGTAGACAAAAGACAGGAGGGTGTTCAGAAATGTAACTCAAAGTGACGGGTGCGCAACTGTGGTGGACTATCACATGACTTGAAAATTAAAACGGTTGTCCATTATGCCACACCCATTTCCGAAAGACTTTAAGGTGATGAATGGTTGTCCCTTGGTTGTGGTGGACAACCCAATTATTTTTGAATGCAAATAACGGTCAACCATGACCTCTAGACTTTTTTTATCATATTCAAATATTTTTGAATAAATAGACATTCATAAGTTTGATGTGACAAATTGATTTTTGTGAGAATTTTAAATTTTATTTTTTTTGTGCTAAATTAAATAAAAATGAATTATAATATTGTGTCAGATACTAGAACAGGAATGCCATTTGTGTATGATGATCATATTCTTGTTCAACATAAGGATGATTGTAAGTATTAGCATAGACTTCATCATTTCTTGGTCAAAAAGAGAGAATAGCTCTTCAATAGGTTTTTTTTTTTTTTCTTAGCGGACAATCTGTTGTGGTGCTGGTACACTATAAACAAAAATGGAGATTATTCAGTTCCAATCACACCTTAACTTTTCATAGTGCTAGAATATTCGTTCAATAGAATGTCAGTAGAAAGTGACAATATAATATGAAAATTAATAAATATTCTATGAATCAAACCGATATTCGATAACCTATATACCCATAATATTCATACAACTTTAGTCGACAACAATTTTAAAATAAAAATGACATTTATTACACATTTTGATTATACAATAATCTTGTAAATACACCGATAAATATTGACATCATTTACAGCGTCTTCATTATAAAACTACATCATCTGACTATTGACGCCAATATTATTACGAAAAATAAAATACATATATTTAAAACAAGGAAATATCACATCACAGTCACATCGTCAAAGATTGTCTCACTGTCCAATATTATTGAGTAATCCCATTTCTAAAGCTAACTGATCTTGAAATGCACTACCCTCTTCATTTGTTGCACTACCTTGAGTTAATAATTGTTCTTGTTCTGGTGCTACAATCGTACGTTGCTGCAAATACACTGCACCTTCTGCCTCAAACCAAGGACGTAACGTATCAGAAGAATTCGTTAAACAAATATTATGTAGAACACACGCAACTATAATAGAAGCTGGTATGAGGTCTATGCGAGACATATCGAGATCCTTAAAACGACAAAATCTACCAAAGAATAAAGCGAATGTACATTCGATTACTTGTCGCGTCTTAGCATGTTGATGATTGAAGTTTCACTGCCATTGAGTAAAATTACGTCCCTCTCGATATGGTGGTATGCAAAAAGGTTTTGGCTCGTAAGCTTTATCACCTAGAATATATTCATGTGTCAAAAAATAATTTGAAGGATTATCAACAATTGCCTTATAAATTTCTGATTGTCTAAATATTCTAGTATCTGACACTGAACTCCGATATCCAGCAAAACAATCGATGAACTGACGACTATCATCACATATCGCTTGTAAAGTAATCCCATAGAAACATTTCCGATTAATGTAAACTTGTGCATTATCTGATGGTGCCTTGATTTTTATGTAGGTGCCATCAATAGCTCCGATAATGCCTTCGAAACCACTCATACGTTGGAATTTTTGGGATATGATCTACCTCCTCTCCGAATTTGGACAGGAAATAATTGTTGGTGCCAAACAGTTGAGAGTATGTAATACACGCAAAAAGCAGGTATGTAATGTTCCTTTTGATAAATCAAATCAACATGTAACAGATCTGTCATCAAAAAAACGGTAACTTCAATTAGTATTATCAATTAAAAATTTAAAAATATATGATTTACAAAAATTTTTACCTGAAACTATCTGGAGTTGCAAACAACCACAATACTGCTAGTAACTGCTTCCTCGGACATGTACTTAGGCGACCAACTGTCTGTTTTCTGGCCAATTTCAATGAAAGTTTATTTAAAAGCCATTCAAAGGCATGTACCGATAATCGGAAATGAGATTGAAATTCAGTGTCAGTAAATCTTGGTACAGTATACTCAACAAATGATCGTATTCGCGATATTTGGGCAGCAGTTCGTTTCCTCTTTTTTCGTCTCCTGGGATGCTCCTCATTTGAGGAATCTTCATCATCTACATAAATACAAAAAATCTTATTAATTCATATAAATAAAACACATATTATCACCTACTAATCATAATGCATTTACTTGCTTCAGATAATGAAAGAAGGAAGTCTTCATAAAATTTCACTGTACTTCGCACAATGGCAGTCACTATAATTTTTAAACGCTCATCCATCTTTTAATAACTTATAATAAAATTCACTGACACATAACTGAGCATTAAAATATTTTCTAATTATTTTTTAATTAACATTTTCATAATATTAATGGTAAAATATGAATTTGTGCGTGATATGTGTAAATAAACAAAATCTCCCATGTGATAAGGAATCGATATTTCCAAAATTTAAAATCGACAACCAATTTCATCACCCGGGGTGACAATGTGAACCATCTCCGGACCAGAGTGATGGTTGTCCACGCCCACTGTCAACTGAGGTGAATTGTGACAACCACGGTCAACCGTTTTTATGGGCGAAGTCATGGGTGAATTTCCGAACAGGTAGTTTTTTGATTTTTGATGTTGTCACTCGGAGTGAATTTCTGAACGCCCTCCAGGGTAACATTTCTTAGGGCAACATTTCTCAGGGTAATATTTTATGTTACAGGTTGGGCAAAAGTTAAACACTCAAATACTTTTCTTAGTACTACTGTGATTTTTAAGCGTGTAGATCACACTCTTTGACTATATAGCTTAATGGACTGTTAGAACTGATAAAATCTTGAAGCCAAACAATGCAGGCGTTACTTTTCGAAAAAGGTATTTTGTGTGAAAACTGAATTTGTATTGCGTTATATTTTCGTGACTCCTAACAATGTAAGCAGTGAGAGAACGATATTCTTTTAAGTTTCACTATGTGTTTGTACTTTCACTTATCACCAGAGGTCGGTTTTTGTAAAAAGAACGCCTGTTAACAGTGGCTTCAGCGGTGTTCCATTTAACCATATGTACTTCTTATCAGTTCTAGCAGTCCATTAGGCTATATAGTCAAAGATCACACTACTATCAATCTATGATAATAAAATAAGAGTCAAGAGAGATCAAACTGCATCGGCTAACGTGAATACTGAATAATGTGATTTTTGGATCGATTATTTGCAGGTTAGTGCAATTTTGAAGCAACGAATAATGATGTAATTGCTGTTTTTCTGGTTGAAGTTGGTGTTTTCTCCATTTGATCAAGACTATTCTACAAGTTGAACGAGCTATATGGCTAAAAGTGTTATGTTTTATGAATAATACCTCCAGTCTCAACCAAGGTGAATGTTATTGATTACTTGTTATTAGTATCTATTCAAATTAAATGCTAGATACTCCGATTCAAATTTTGACTTTTGTAGGCTTTTATTAATACTAGAGCTGCGTTGGAAGTGAATTTTTTGATGTACTTTTATTGTGATTATTTATAGAATTATTATTTTGTTGTCTCCATACTTAGGAATGAATTCATATTTGAAACCTTACATCAGTGTAATATCATAGATCAGGACGATGTAACGAAAATCAAAGAATCACTTTAATGATTGGTTTTGTTCTCTCGTATTTGAATATTCATGAAATGATAAAAATTTAGTATCGAAGTACTGGTAAGAGTCATGATATTCATGATGCACAATTTTACTTTGTCAAAGATAAAACTGAATCCATGTTTTTATTCTTTCCTCTAGCAGCAATATTCTCCTTAAATTGTCGTAAGAACAACTTTATGGGAATTTTTACTACTAATGAAATAATACATTTTTTCTGGTCAGTACGATAAATAAAATTCTGCTCAAAAAATTGAAAATTATATTTTTATTTTCAATATTATTGTAATCATCAGTTTAATAGTCTCAATTTTGCGAATCAACTATAATGTTACTACTGTTTTTACCAGTTCAAGCAAAGTTTTTAAAAACAGGTTGAAGATGGTGAAGCTATCATATTTTTTTATATTTTTAATTAGATGAATTCGTAATTTATCTTTTGGATGTTGCAGATTTGAAGTTCCTTGTCCAAAGATGGTTACCTAAAAGAAGACCGCATTAAGGATATTATGGATGGATAAATCAACATGATTGTTCTGTATTGCTATTGTTTAATACTTTGATTCTAATACGCATTTAGATATTTTGTGAAGAATCAAATTTATATGTCTTGAAAAATTTTATGATTTTCAGTATTATAATTTTTTAAATTACTTTATGCTTTTGTTATCAGCCGAACAATTTTCTTCAAAATACAAGTCACAATTTGAAGCTGTATAATTACACACATCCAAAAAATACTTCGCTTGATGCTGAAAAAAAATGTGAACATATTTGAGATTTGTTGAAGAAGTTAGGAATGTATTGATTAAATTAAACTGTATTTTGGTATCGTGGGAGTTCACTTGAATGCTTATGAAAAATTCATTCAAAATCAGATCCACACTCTGAAAAAAATGGCTTCAACTCACAACTTTCTTCTAATGGATAATCATAGTATGTTATATTTGTATTATTTTTGTTTAATTCATTTTTTTTTTATGCCTGGCACTTTATGAATTTTGTTTCCAGAAAATTATGTGAAAATGACTATATTCTGCTTAATGAGTTGAGAAAGGTACTTTGCTTAAAAATCACAATACCAAACAACCAATAAATGGAACTTGGAGTTGGGAGAGACTCCATCGTTACTCCATAGGCTAAAACATAATGTTACTTCCTCTCAGTACAATTTGCACATTATCACATTTCTCATACCTTTTAATATGAAAATACAGTAGTGCATTTTGAATACCATAAATATAAAGTCATTCTCAAATAGTGAAAATTGATGTCCTCCTACTATCCACACATGCTATTGCCACCCATTAAATTTGTATTTGAATCCAGTGCAAATAACTTTTTTTTTGTATGGGTAGAAAATTAGATTAATATAGGCCATTAGCAATTATTATTGCAAATTAAAACTATCAAACTGATTTCTATTCGTTACATTTTTTTAATCAAAATTATTCCATATCATTGACTATTGTTAATATAATGAGCTTCAGCCCCTGGTTCACTTATTGCATAGGTACTGAGATCCTTCAGGCAAATGTGGGGGGCTGGTTCATGGTATGTCACTTTGGAGACAACAATGGCAGGGGTCCAAATCAGCTTGGGCTTTATCCTAGCCCCTGGAGGACACCCTGCCATAGCTGACATACAAAGTGGCATGCCTGGACCAAAGCCCCCGCATCATGTGAACAATCTCCAGTACTATGCCTTTTCCCTCTCAATGCCATTAATCATTTTAGAAACAATAAAAAAGAGTAAAATATTCAAAACTAATATCATATTTCATCATACAAAAAACAAAAATACCTAGAACAAATCACCTTGATAATAATAAAGAAAAAAAAGAGAATAAACATGTAACTTCATTGTATATATTCTTTCTGAGAGCCATTGCCGCCTCATGTAAATTGGGATGAAGTCAGTTGACTGAGGCAACCAAATGAAGAAGACCATCAACAGCTGAAAAATACTGAATGGTAGTACAGATTCATTCTAGAACTCCTTAGTCTATATATCATTGATGCCAACATACAGCATTAATTATGACAAAATTTCTCCTTCAGAATGATTGCAATATTTCTTCAAAACAAACTCATGTTCCTCAGATTTTTGAATGTTGTCAAAGGCTCATATTCACAAACATCACTTTAACTTCCTTTCACTTAAACTTCACTTAAAAATGACTTTTGGTATAATTTTGTATTTAAGCATATGGTAACATTTTATTTTTACATTGAAACTCTCATAAGAGATACAATGTTTCTGTAACGCCAAAAAATAGGTGTT
Source organism: Ericerus pela (assembly GCA_011428145.1). Classification (NCBI taxonomy): domain Eukaryota; kingdom Metazoa; phylum Arthropoda; class Insecta; order Hemiptera; family Coccidae; genus Ericerus; species Ericerus pela. The sequence goes on from WOFM01000222.1 coordinate 749,953, forward strand.
GGTTCAGAATTTGTTTCCTATTTTTGATGTTGACACTTTACAAAATTTATTTGAGGAAGACCACAAATAAATATTTATAATTAAATAAAATAGACTTTATAATTTAAACTTGAATGTCCTAGGTATCCACTCACTATGGTGGACCTTAACTTTGTTGAGAGATTTAGACTTCAATTAATTTTCCACGTAATTTTTTTATAACATATAATATTTTTCATTTACAACACAGTAATAGTTAAGATGAACAAATTAAAATAATGAATTGAACAAAATTAAAGAACTGAACATTTTGTTCTTCAGAGTAAGAGTTTTTATAATTTAATTTTTACATAGTAAAAAGAAGAAATGGTAAGAAAAAGTGGGATTAGTTTATTATGATTGGTTGTTACCAAAAAGAAGGAGAATTGACGTTTTCCAGTATTAGGCAGATATTTCAATTAAGGTACACGTGTGTGACATTAACTGAGGTCAACCATAATTGTTTTTTTGTAAGAAAGAGAATTTTCATCGAATTCAGACGATACCATTTCCTGTTAGGTTTATATTAAGAAGAAGAAGAGTAATAGAAGTGTGAGAAAATAAAAAATAAAACGAATAATTTCGTTTGTGTAAAAATATAGGCGGACATTTAAAAAATGTTCGTCTATATTCGTTACAGTTTCCACATTTTTAAGTACAAAATTGTGTATAAAACTTTTTTAAACTGAAATTTAAGTGAAGTGGTTAAAGTGATGTTTATGAATATGGCCAAAGTGTAGTTTACATTTATTATCTCTGTCTGTTTTCTATGTTTTCCTTCGTGTTTTCTACATTTGATTTTTAAAATAATTATTTTGAAACACCCTTACCAAAAGTATGCTTTTTTTACCCACATTAATGAAACAAAATATAGCAAATTTTGATATGAAATCAAAAAATTATATTCTGCACATGTATACTTGCAACTTGAATTTCTCCCACAGATTGATTAATTTCTCACATGGGTTGGCTACTTTTTCAGTTTTTAATATTTCTAGATACGAACTATGTGAAGTCTATTTTTAATCGTCAACTCCACAATAAAAATACGCCATAATAATTATCATGTGTTGAGTTCCGTCATCGGTAAATAAAATTCAACTCCTAAAATTTCCCCATGTTCTCCCATGTTTAGCAATATTCAGTAGATAAAATTACAGAAAATAAAATGTAATAGACGGAGCTCAACGGTGAATATTGAATAAGAATGGTGACGTGGAGGCGATCTGATTTTATAAGATAAGAGATATGTAGTGTGACGAGAATTGACAAACATATCTTCTCTCCGTTTTTAGAACACCAAGTGATCGGTATGTTTTTTCGTGCACGTCTCCGAAGTAATAATGAAATAGTAAAAATAAATAAAGGTGTTACTATAATTCAAAGAATCGTTTTTAATTTCTTTTGTTCTTATTAATATCGCTCATTACAATTGCGCTATGGAACTGGGAATGTAAAGCGGTAAAACATCTTCTCTTCGTAAGTTCGATCCACCATGAGAACCAGAACAATTCAACATACGGATCTTTAACATCAGAGACAAGAACTTTCAAACATTTGGTCATAATACCCGGTAATTATGGTTCTTCATTTAATCGATAATCAAAATGTAAAGAAGATCGTTCTCTTTGAATTAGGGCCCTTTAATAATAAACTATGGGGAGTTGTGTGAGGTACCATGTGGCAAGACCTCATGGTTTTAAGTAGTATGTAGGCTACTCGTTTCACACCGTTTTCCCTTCCTGATCTAGGATATTAGTATTTCTTGCGATCTGCGATCTTGGGCTGTCTCTTCAAAATTTCACCCTTTTCATCATTTCTAATTTTAAACAAATTTCATAAACATGTGACTATCATTTTGGGACGTCACATATTTAATATGGCGACCGTGACAGGACATAGAGCTTTGTCTTTATGTTCAGTGACATGACCTGTAATCAATAGCTTTATCCACACGGCAAACAAAACTTTTTAATTAAAATTAGAAAATCATAGTAAAATATTAATTAATAAAATACGAAAAACCTTTTTAGAAACCAGTAGTGGTAAAATTTAGAACCATGAGCGAAATTTCAATAGACACTTTAACCATCAATTCTAATAGTATTTAAAATTAAAAAACCTTTCAAAACATAAGAATTTTCTATTATTCCGAAATTTTCCGGACCCAGCTTTCGGACAGCTAATCCTAATTCCTTTTTTCTCTTCAAAAACTTATTTTGGTTTTTGGTTCTTTTTATCCGCAACCAGAAAAATAAGAACCTGGCGACCGTTCTCAGGCAGTGTACTGCATTGCCGATTTGTTATTATTTGGGCTCGTGACCCTATTTAAAATGTGACAGGTCGTTTCCCTCACATCCATCATATCCTAGATGTTTCGATTTTCCCTTTCCCCCCAACCTAGTGAACGTAGTGAAACATAACCTTACTATAAAACTGTGAACTTGTTAAAAGTATCTCCGACCTCAATCTACAGTCTGCATAAGCCCTCAGAGCAATTATTTTCACCCGCCCATTGAGCAACAAAACAACAAAAAACTTTCTTTCTTTATATATATTATGTCTTTTGTGTATCTTCTTATTATGTATTTTATGCATCTATTAATTTCGGCCATATAATGTGTATGTATTTTAAATTCAGGATGGCT